>CM062096.1:9995253-10481672 GCA_031163375.1 Conogethes punctiferalis | reverse complement strand
ATTATGTAGCCTTTCATCACAATACGATTGGTTTTGTCATTGGAATTTACGAATTTCACTCAATCAATCATGGGATGTAAGGGAGCGACCTGTCACCTTTTCGCTCCAAGCCATCCTCATCTGCCCGTGGTGCATCCTGCCGAACAACAAACGAGGCTCTGGCAAACCGACTGGTGGCGGTAAAACCATCACGATAGCAGGCGTAGCTAAATACCAGAGGCCGATGACGGGCGGCAGCGTCACCGGAGCAAGAAGCTACGCCCTGCGATCGCCAACCCGCTTGCCCAGCGTGGCGATTATGGGTATATCCTCCAGAAGTGTGCCCTAGGCGAACAACTGGAGAGGCCTATGTCCAGCAGTGGACTGCAATAGGCTAATGATGATGATGATGACTCAATCAGTGTGTGACAACACTTCTCTTTGGGTGTTTCATGTCGTATTTGTTGCGTATTCTAAATATGTTCTTGCACTAGGTAGGTAGTCTATTGCTAACTAGTGCCGCCTAAAGACCTAAATCTCAAGCCAAGAATTGTTAATTAGTTTTTCTGATCATCATCATCAGACTATCTCAATCCACTTCTGGACATAGGCCTCTTATTAGACCTATTAAATTATATTCTTATACGACATGGGCCTGCCAAGAAACTGCTTACTAGCAGCCTCGGAGATTATTATCTGACTCCAGGGCTGTGATACATCGCATGCGTGCATCAGTAAAGCACGTTACGTTGTTTGTCCTGTTCCTGATCTCTGGTCCTGTCGAACTATCCATTGGATTTTTTGTTTTTGACAAAGTTGAAATCAAGCTAGGACTAGTATCCCAAGACAATTGTTTTTACGTTAATATTATTCAAGTTTTTAATTAATTTCATGAAAAAATTATTAACCTATCTAAAATATTGCATGTCGATGTTATTTACAGAAAATTTAATAAAAATTTATATCACTTTATATTTTTATAAGTTAGTATCTCAATTTTCATCTCTAGAGCCACTAATTTTCAAATCCCGACCAATGTGCTGTTTAAGGAAAATTAAATCAAGATGTGACAATCGCCGTCAACTCTACAGAACCAACGCTCTATCGCATAAATTATTAAATCGCACCTCGTTAACTAAACGCGTCGTTAATTAACTAAGTAAATGCGAAAGAAAAAAACCAACGCCAACAATATTACATAACTTTACGTATTAATTTCGCAACGTACAAAATTGATTTAAGGTAGTTAATCCAACTGCAGTTTCTTATCGACATGCGTTTTGTACTGACGCTAGTTTTACTGCTAGTAAGTGAGATTTAACGTATTTTAAATATGTGTATAACAAAATCTTTTACAGATCGATTTATGTGTATTAAATTATTACAAATTTATTACGATTGCTGCTAAGTTGTCGGTGGCCTTATTAAATTAGTGCGAACAAAAGATGTGGAGTGTTTGTTCATCTAGTTCACCATCAAGCTAGTAAGCTTATTCCTGTCCGCTGCTGAACGTAGACAGATGTCTGAAAGAGCCCAGAGATGATGATGGTAAATTAAATATAATAAATATCGGACAACATCACATACATTGCTCCGATCCCAAAGTAAGTAGCTTAAGCACTTGTGTTATGGGTATCAGAACAACGAAGGTACCACAAATAAATACTTAAAATACAAATATAAACACCCAGACACGGGACAAACACAAGTGCTCATCAAACGAATGTTTGTCCCGGATGGGAATCGAACCGACGACCCTTGGTTCAGAAGGCAGGGGTAACTACCAATTGAGCAACCGAGCCAGTCATTTATCAAATTATTAATTTTCATTCAAATTATTTTGTATTATTGTTTTAGGTCCCTATGGCGTATTTGAGACCCCTAGACGAGGACATGCTACTCTTTTGGAGAAGGTGTAAGTACTGACTAGATATTTACATTTACGAGTAGAATACAAACCATCATCTCATGTCTTCTAGTGGCTGTCATAGGAAAAGACTAAGTTACGTCTTGAGATTTCAGCTTCTCAAACTGCGGCAGGGCTACCGTTTGATTTTCCCCGCCTGGCTGATGACCACCGAACTCTGCGAAGCACTCGAGAAGTTTTGGGGTCTGTCAGTGTATATTATAGAGCCAGGAGTCATCTTAAAGATTTCGTGGTAGGCCACAAATGAACTAGATGGTAGCCGTATCAAGACTATCAGATTATACCCGGATTTGGCGCAGGCACGCCCAAAATGACAATGAAGAAGAAGCCATCTTACAGGCCGGGAATGGCGGTGACAGCTGTTAGGCAATTGATTTGGTGACTTATCTCTTGCAGTAGCGACTTGCACTTCTCTTTCGCTTGCCATCATATAAGGTTAAGCAACTGCCACTATGCTGTGCCTTATGAGCCACTATGCTGTGTATTATAAAAAAAGCAAAATAACCTTTTTTTTACAGCGGGCGACTCGCCGTGCGAACCATTCACCAATTTCATGTCGGACTGCAACAAGTGCGTTTGCGGAGCTGAAGGCGTCATGTACTGCACGAAAATGCTGTGTTCGAAAAAAGGTACACTTTTCAACTTACTTTTGGATTTAATGTCCCTTGAATGTGTTTTTTTTTTCTAAATGACTACGATGATAGCTAATAGGCCTGTTTCCGTAAAAAATGTAATTAGTCCGTCTTTTAGATTGTTCAAAAATAAAAGACACGTATTTTTTCATTTGTAAATTAGACCAAAAATGACAAAGATATAGCCCGTTCAAATTACGCGTGACGTCACAGAGTGGGAGTTTTTTCACCACTAAGTAACGTCAAAGACCCCCACTCCTAAATTTTGATGCCTTGTATCTTTGTTGTTTTTTGTTTAAATGAAAAAAAGGAAAAATACGTGTCTAATATATTTTTCTAATCTAAAATACGGACGAAATATAATATGTATAATTATTTTGACCCTGGAAACATCCCATTCGGCCTTGTCATCATCAACAGGCTCTTAGGTAGAGCGGAAGGCTCTTACCCCAAGAGGCTGGATGAGGGTAGGGGGTATCCACAGTACGCATCGGATGAACACTACATATGGACCATTGAATTTCATTATATCTCGTAGTATATATAATTTTACTTTGTCGCGTTTCGGTTTTGTAGAACCAAGTTTCTGAGACAGTCTTTCCAAATAGCTACGACTTGGGAACCTTAATTCCTTCAAGTAACGAGCGTACCTACTTACTCCTATTTAAAAGGCCGGCAGCGATCCCAGAACTCTATTTGAATTGACTGCTTACCATCAGGCATCACATTTGCCGTCTCCTGCATAAAAAAAACTTACATAACATAATATCTATACAAAGTATTTATATGATTATACATAAAGATTTATATATTTCAGATAACTTAGAAGATTACACGGATACCGAAAATGATTATGAAAATAAGAAAGACAAATAATTTAAATTATGAAGTAAATTTATTATATTAAACTAAATTTTATTTATACTTGCCTACTATACTACTTCTTTCCGTGTGGTTACGAAAAAGAATAAAATCACCGTCTCAGTTCTTCCTGTAAGTAGGTATGGTAAAATTCGACTAATAGATTTAATGGGATTTCACAGCCGGTAGTAGGATGTAAAATATTTAATGTCGTCACTTTTTTTTATTGTTTTCTGTTATGTATGTTTACCAATCACCACTTCGAAAGTAGCGCCTTATGAAGTCGTCGAAGCAATAAGTCATATGGACAAATTTAAGCAGAAATTACTTCATAAGGCGTTCAAAACTGCATATCGTTAAAGTTTTGAAGAAATTGTTGAAATAATAGAAATTTGTTATGTTAGTGTGTAAATTCGGTGTTATTTGTGCTCCAAAGTTTAGTGAAGTAAAAGATCAACGAAATAAATCGTCTTCGAGCGTGCATCGTCGTGTCAAGCTTGTACTTGTGGTATAGATGTCGCAGTCATCTGGTTGAATCTCCTATTCAATTGAATCGCTAGCGCGTTCATTGAATGACGACATTCAATTGAATGACTAGACCGAACGTTAACTAAACACGCGTCACTTAACGTCCAACTAGGTAGCGGATTGAAACATAGCCCTTTGAAAAGAGCGGACGTAAAAGCAGTCAGGTGATTGTAATTTAGTTCGTTCTTTTCCCACGCGGCGTTAGTAGTCACCGAAACAAAATGGCGTCAAAGATGATCAAAAAGATATGAACAGTGTTGATATTTTTTTGTTTAGATTTACTACAAACTGACTGATTCGTAATAAAATAGTGTGACAGCATGGATTTACCTATTAATACGCCGCCGCCGGATACTTTTAAAGAAAAATTATAAACTAAAGTTGGCTTTTACCCATTCAACGACTATGCTAAAGTGACGTTTAGTCAAGACGTTGAACGTTTTAATCAATAACTTGACGAGTTGTCCTTTAGGCATTCAATTGAATGTCGTCATTCAATGAACGCGCTAGCCATTCAATTGAATAGGAGATTCAACCAGATGACTGTGACATAGACATTGCCCGATCCTATGACGACTTTAAAACCTGCTTACGGATAGAGTAGGAGAGTCCGGGAGACTTCAGGAGAGAGATCAGGTAGGAGAGATGAACCACCTTACTTTAAATTTAACTTTTTTAAGAGAGGAAGGGCATAGCGAATCTTCGCTCGAATTGAGCCGCCTGTCTGGAGAAGGACCTCCACCCTATAGAATACCGCAACCAAATTAATGACCTCCGGGTCGTGTCTCTGCCGGTGAGTAGGGTTTCCGGAGCTCGTGGTGGGTTAGGGTTGGGCCGGCATGGCAGTGGCAACTGACAGGTAGCTGACCAGTTACTTGTCCGTTGTCACAGCGAATTAGGATTCTCTTTCGTTTCCATCAGGTTTAGGGAAGCCATTATGTAAAGCTACTATAAAAAAAAGTTATTCTTACGTATTATAGTACCTACCTAAACACTAAGCTACTGAGATTAATATAATGTGCCATCTCATCATTATTTAACAAAATGATTAAATTCCTATGGTAACCACCTACAACTGATAAGGGTATTCAAAGAATTACCTAGATAAATACAAATAAAACTTTTCACATCAAAAACAAATACGTATTAATATGGGCTGAAAAATTACGACCGGATAAATAATTTTATGCCATCTCATTGTTATTTGGCTAAATTTTCGTATTTTCATGATCATGTTCTGTTGTCAAGTTGTCGTACAACTGAAAATGGTGATGAAAAACCGTCTACATACGAGTAAATTAAGCCCCTCTCCTCACAACATCGTACGTAGGAATCCTCCCTGCAATGACCGTTCACCGTACCCTAACATTAGGGTGCGCCCTTAAGATAATAGAAAAGTACTCTTTGGTGCAGCGCAGACTGCACACTTTTTGTGCGATAGAGTCTGCGTCTGAAACATTTAAAAAGAGCATCTAGGATGATTGGAACGCTCGAATCGGAGACCCCCCTTTTATGGGGAAGCTTTTTTTTTCTAAAAAAAAAAAGCATCTGATGTTGCCCTAAGGCCAAGCCCACTACCGCAGAAGTTGACGGGGTCACTTGCAATGCAGATGGACGCACCTACCACGCGAAGAGTGGTGGTTATTCTTGTCACATCCCCCGTCGTTACCTCCAAACGGCGAAAATGGGTAAACTGCATTTTTACGGGGAAAAAGGGGTGAAACCGATCGATCCCGAAACGCCACCTGGTCTATTTTTTTTCAGGTTTTCTTGATTTATCCCGGATAATTCGATTTATCCCATATATTTGCCAATTACCTACTGCACTTACTGTAAGGAGTATTTCTTAGTAATAAAAAATAATAGACTACAGAATTCAGGTGTAGATTTCTAGACATATAGACACCATTACAAATAAGTATATCTATTGTATATGATATGTAATGTTATGTTATTTAGTTAAAGATAAAAATTACTCAAGGGCATCAAAATAAATGAAGCAATTTAGATTTAGATACAGATATGAAAATATTCGTACTCATTCTGAGTATGAAATATCTATAATCTTCTTAATATGTACCTAGGTACTGATGACCACACATCACCCTGACTTAACAATCTGTAAAATTTGATAAATTTTGAATACTATACTAATGGAAGTGGAAATTAAACTGAATCTGTCAAAGGGTAGGTAATTGATGTGGTTCCGTCTGTATTTTCCCAGCCATAGCCAATTCTACTCTACTCTCCCAAAGTCAAAGACAAAGCAACTGATGATACATTTAGGTCAGTAAAACATTATAGCTGCATACATCGGGTGCCATATGTACTATATGCATATATTATACACATAAACCTTCCTCTTAAAATCTTTCTATCTATTTAAAAATCCGCTTCACCATCCGTTGCGAAGTTTTAAAGATATAAGCATACATAGGTAGAGGCAGACAAAAAGCAACTTTATATTATACTATGTAGTGATCTAGTACACATAGCTTTGTTTGGGACTAGATGGCACTGTATGGCCCATCGTGACATCATCATCATCATCATCATCAATCAGCCTATTGCAGTCCACTGCTAGACATAGGCATCTCCAGTTGTTCGCCACTTAGGGCAAACATCTGGAGGATGTTTTATACCTACTAGGTGTCCCGTACATTACCGTACAACGAACGCAATAATACAGATCAAATACCTAAAAATTTTGCTTGAAAACAAAATGATTCACGTAAAAAAATATGCATACCATTGTGATACTGCAACTTTTTATTTGATAACATATCATATTTGGTTTTATTACTTATTGTTAATACACAGTTTGGATATTATGGATTATATTATAAATTCGTGTGGTAATGAAAAAGAATACAAATCGCCGCCCTATTTTCTTTCCGTGCGTAGTAAGATCTTAGTGAAAAAAGCGAGAACCACCCTTTGCAAGCGAGACTTAGTAAAAGACGTATGGACTAATGAAGTATCATGATCATCATCAGCCGTTATCAGTCCCCAGCTGGACATAGGCCTCTCCCAATGTTCGCCACTTTGATCGATCCTGGGCACTTGAGTAATAAAGTATGTATATTCAAAAGATTTCTCTTTAAAGTAAATAAATAAATAAATAAAATAAGATTTATTGTCTTCTTACAACATCAACACATAAAAAAAATCAACATAGGTAACAGATTACATTAGAGACAATGGGAATTAGCTCAGCTGGTGCTGCCACAGTGCCACACACAGCATAGAACCTACTGTTCCTCGTTCCCCTGATATGTGAGGAAAGGAGTATCATCTTTCTTGACAAATTGTTTGTGCCACCTGGCCGTGCTTTCTCAGCACGCTACACGCACGTTCGATCACGAAAAGCGGGACTGAGGCTGTCCCACGTCGGACATTTTCTTCTAAAAATCGGTCGTCTCTCCATTGTCAAAAAGTGTTTGTTTCCAACTATCTTTCTTTCCGTATTAAGCTCTAGGATGAGCTCCCAGCCGCGGTGTTTCCTGATCGCTACGACTTGTCCTTCAGACGTGGTCTACAGAGAGTGCTTTCCTCACGGTAGGCAGCAAATTAGCTGTGCCCATGATACTCGTATTGCTGAGTCTATGAGCGGCGGTAACCGTTTAACATCAGATGGATCGCTCGCATGCCATCCACAGTAATAAAAAAATATATCGGGACAACTGACAACGTTGATTCATGTATAAGCACCTTTAAATGTACTGACTGGCTGGATGGCTCATTTGGCAGTGACTTCTGCCTTCTACGCCAAGGGTCGTGGGTTCGATTTCCGCAAAATACAAACATTTGTGTTCATTAACATCTTTGTATTGGTCTCAGTGTTTTCTATACATATATAATTAATATGTAGGTTTACAAAAATGTATCTAATAGGTTTATCAGTTGTCTAGTACAAGCTTCGGCTTAGGTTGGGGCCAGGTGGCGCTGTGTTGCCCACACATACCTATACGTATATGTATAAACATATACCTATCTCAATAGCCTGGACAGTCCATTACCACTTCGCTACAATCATTCAAATTCATTAGCCAAGGCAAGTAGAGCGTGAAGCGAAGACTCCAAGCTCGCCCCATTTAGTTCCCATGTAAAAAAGACTCCTATGGGAATCAACTGTTTTAGTGGGAACGTTTTTTTTTTTCTCAGGATCCGTTGCGTTTTCACACGACCCCGTTTCGCTTTTGAGAAGCAGGTAGAATTTTGTGTAGGGGCGACCCCTTGTCGTAATTGTTGGGTCAAAAGGTACTTTGAATGTGTTTTGGTTTCAAAATTGTGAATAGGATAATGAAATTCATTTCAGAATCAGTATGTAAAGGTTTTTAGATATATTTTAACTTGCCTATTTCTTAATTTTTTTATGCAATTTCGTAAAAGGATATAATGGAATTTGCATGAAATATAGAACTTCTCTTTTATAAAAAATATTTTATAATAGCAATACCTCCCATCGCTTGGTCGAAACCGAAGAAGCCCAAGTCGCTCCGGCAACGGACAAATTACCAAATCAGCCACTTGTCCCCTCCTCCTCCCTCCTCTATGCGGGATAGTAAGTTTCCTTTGGCTATATCATATTTTTTATTAAAAATCTATTAAAAGCTAACCTCTTCAGTAAAATTAATTTTCTCTATCTGGAAGAGATTGCTATTGGCGATAAGACCGTAGCCAAGAGCCACATTTGTTATTATCCAGGATGCACTATGCGCAGGTAACGGTGACTTGGAGCGAAAAGATAGATCGCTCCCTTACACCTCCCTAAGTTGAAACATCAGGACTGTATCCTAAATTTTCCCTTGAATGAGGGTTTTTCAAAATGAAATATCCGACAGATGGCGTTATGTAGCCCTGCGGTCCAGCTATCATGTGATTGGTCAGTTGCTATGTAAATGTCAGTGCCATGTCCAGTTGGACCTGCTGCCTAAGTGGTGGCATCTGGCGGATATCTTTTTTCAGAAAGCCCTCGTTTCGATTAATTGAATGATCTCCGGGTCGTGTTCCTGCCGGTGAGTAGGGTTTCCGGAGCCCGTGGGGGGTTGGGGTCGGGCCGGCACGGCAATGGCCGGCGGTGGCAACTGACAGGAGACTGACCAGTTACTTGCCCGTTCTCACAGCGACTTGGGCTTCTCTTTCGCTTTCCATCAAGCGAAGGGAAGCCATTATGCCGAGCTACTATAAAAAAAAAGAAATTCCAAAAATACCTGGAATCTGGAATACACTCCCAATCGAACAGCCAAAGCATTCAATACAAATAACGGTGACAGATGACATGACAGGCCGATGATGGAGTGTTCCCCAAATCCGGTCTGTTGTCACACGGTAACCGGAAATTGTCAGGTATAGCGAGGGGAGCGACACGTGCCACTGCAGACTCAATTAGGGTGACATATTGTTATGTAAATTAAGTGTGCCGATTGTGAATAAACGATTAACACATTAGCTGGCATGGGATTTAACAATAGTTTGTCTATTGTGGTTTGTGACCGTTAAAGAGAAGAGAAGAGAGGTAGGGCATAGCGAATCTTCGCTCGAATTGAGCTGCCCGACCGGGGAAGGACCTCCACCCTATAAAATACCGCAGCCAAATGACCTTCGGGTCGTGTTTCTGCTGGTGAGTAGGGTATCCGGAGCTCGTGGGGGGTTAGGGTTGGGCCGGCATGGCAGTGGCAACTGACCAGTTACTTGCCAGTTGTCACAGCGACTTGGGCCTCTCTTTCGCTTTCCATCAGGCGTAGGGAAGCAATTATGTCGAGCCACTATATAAAAAAAAATGCTTAAACTTAGAGAATACCTATAAGGGAACGATCTATCAGCTATCTCCTGCTGCATGGGTAGCCGGGGGTGGGGTTGGACCTGGTATGGCGGTGGCAACTGATTAGTAACTGGCCAGTTACTTGCCCGTTATGACAGCGATTAGGGCTTCTCTTTTATTTATTTTTTATTTATTTATTTAGAATGGTCAACCAACAGTTTTCATAACGTTGCTTAATTAATTATAACATTCTAAGACAATATTTTAGCTAAATATAAAAACCAATTACAGGTTGACACCACATGACAAAAGAAAAAGTAAACTTAGGTTCTACAGATTAATTTTTTTATAAGTACTAACTAGGTTTGATAGTCCGGTAATCTGGTCGAACAAAATGCTCGCCTGATTCTCCAAAAGGAGTCGTTGAAAATATCTGTGTTACTACTATATAATAAATATAGTAGTAACTATTTTACAAAATCTAGGTATGGCCGAGTTGCTCTTTCGCTTTCTATCACGCGTAGGGAAGCCATTAGGTCGTGCTATTAAAAAAAAACTTTTCGCTGCACCCTCACCTACCCGTGGTATCTACTGTCGAATAACAAACAAGGCTCTGGCAACCGACTGGTAGTTTATAACCATCACGATTGAATGCGTAGCTCAATACCACAGACCGATGACGGGCAGTAGCGTCACCGGAGCAAGAAGCTACGCCCTATAATCACCAACCCCAGCCCAGCTTGGTGATTATGGATGAAGCCTCCAGGTGGTTTCCCAAAGTAGCGAACTACTGGAGAGGCCTATGTCCAGCAATGGATTGCAATAGGTTGATGATGATGTTTATGTATGCTTGTCAACTATGACAATATTTAGGCTTGTTTGGCTAAAAAATATAATTAGTCCATCTTTTATCTTATTCCAAAATAAAGACACGTATTTTTTACGCTTACACGTATTATTTGTAAATTAGACTAAAAATTACAGAGTTATAGCCCGTTGAAATTACGCGTGACGTCACGCGGAGTGGCATTTTTACGGGACGGAATGACGTCAAAGACTCCACTCCTAACTTTTGATGCCTTGTATCTTTGTTCCTATTTTTTTTAATGAAAAAAGGAAAAATACGTGTCCAATACATTTTTATGATCTAAAATACGGACTAAATATAATGTAATTATTTTGACCCCCAAAACATCCTTATTAGTTTAGTCGTACATTAACCGTGGGGAGGATGCGTCGTATTAATTCGACAACCGGAATTCGCACCCCATTCAAAGTGAAGTATGGCACGCGACATTCGTCCCGAGTCTCACGTTACGTAGCTGGGAACCCGGCTACTCCCGTGGGAACGCAAAACGGATTTTTGTATCGTTTCCCTGTATGGTAGATATTCATTTATTTAAATAGGTCTAAAGAATGGATCAATGTGACTGGCCTGGTGGCCTAATTTGATGACCCCTGCCTAGAACTATTACTTAAGGATCGGAGCATTGTATGTGATGTTGTCTGATATTTATTTATTTAAATACGTTATGTCGCTATAGGGAGATGGTTAAGCTTAAATGTTCTTTCTTCGAAAAAATACATACTTATTATACGTAGTAAACCAGATCAATACATAAAACTCGTAAAGGCCACTTTGGTCGATAAGACATGCAGTTTGTGCGGGACAATGTCCCACCCATGTTAGTTGTAAGGATTTGTTGTGTAACTAGCTGCGCCCCGCGGTGTTACCCGCGGTTTTTCGTTGCAATTATTAGAATACAATAAAGAAACAGACAATACTGATTGCATTTTTGGCATCAGTATCGATCACTAATCACCCCCTGATAGTTATTTTGAAAATATATTTCATGTAGGTACAGAATTGACCTCTCTACAGATTTATTATAAGTATAGAAGAAGATAGGTTACCATATTTCCGCCCCCTGAGCCAGCGTGAAAAGCATTCCATCTAGTATTTCATATTTCGTCACCTCGCCAACACATGGAAAATTCCATTAACCCTTTTAAAACTTCCGGCCCCTATCCGGTGATATTTTACGAGCGCTGAATAGTTTAAAGTGACCACAACGCGACCCCGAGGTGACTTATACGCCCCTCTGCAATTACAAGCACTACCTAACACGTGGGGCCACCTCCCCTTTTGGATGCACTTAAAAGTACGGCTATTATACTGACTACATATATATGTAGGGTAATACCTCCTTTGAGGAGACGCGGGAACATAAATTGGTATAAAAATACAAACATATGGTGGAGTATTTATGGTAATAAGTAACCCAAGATATGCCATGCTAAGCCAGCGTCATCTAGTTTTAAACCAAGCGGAAGCTTGTACTATAGGCACTAGACAGCTGATAAACTTTTTTTGTACATGAATGCGTATTGTACCTATGTGTACACCTGAGAATTGGGTAAACAAGTTTATTTGTGCGAACACCACACAAATAAACTTGTGTACACGATTCTCACGTTCTGAAATTGCTTACAATCTTTTAAATATTATAGAATGGCATTACTCAAGGGATATAATGGAGCGACTTATCTTTTCTTTCCAAGCCATCCTCACCTGCCCGTGTTGCATCCTGCCGAGTAACAAACGAAACTTTAGCAACCGACTGGTGGTAATATACCGAACTATCACGATTGAAGGCGTAGCTTAATACCAAGGGCCGATAAGCTACGCCCGTGAGTGGCGATTATGGGTGTTTGCCCAAATTTCTGCCCAAAGTGACGAACAACTGAAGAGGCCTTTATATGAACTGCAAAAAGCTGATAATAATGATGATAATTATCAAGTTTTGTAGGTAATAAAAAAAAACTTAATCACTCAAATGTAAAATACCTATATAATCATCATTATCATCAGCCTAATGCAGACCACTGCTGGACATAGGCCTCTCCAGTTGTACGCTAATAGGGAATATGCATGACTTTTTTTTATGGATTTATTGAGATCTTTTGTCTTCCAGATACATAAATATCGAAGAATTTTTAAACTATCTTTTCTATGAAGCGACTTATAAAGCGTTAAAGTTATTGATTAGACAGAGAGATCCGATGCGGTAGTTGACGTCACGTACCGTAAGCGCCGTACTAACTCCATAGAAAAATCTGTTTCGCGAGAGAGAGACGGATATATTCACTTTCAATGACTGTATCTCGCCCATTTTTCAACCAATTTTGATTTTGTTTTCACTGTTCGTAGTAGATTTTGATCTATTTTACGATAAATTAGTAAATACCTGAAACTATTTTTCATGTATATTCCCTATTAGGGTAAACATCTGGAGGATAGACCCATAATCGCCACGCTTGCCAGGCGGGTTGGCGATCACAGGGCGTAGCTTCTCGCTTTGGTGACGCTGCTGCCCGTCATCGGTCCGTGGTAGTTAGCTACGCCTTCAATTGTGATGATTATACCGCCACCAGTTGGTAGCCAGCGCCTCGTTTGTTATTCGGCAGTATGCGCCACGGCCAGGTGGAGGTTGGCTTGGAACGAAAAGATAATTGCCGCTCCCTTACGTCCCAAACCTTTATAATGGCTAACAATATATCTTACCGAGTTTACTTTCCCATTCATAAGTCGTCAGAAGTAACCTCGTGTTCACCACAATGAACAGACACACCGGCCGGCAATTGTTTTCGTATGAATATTTATTGGTGCAAAACAAAAAGGGAAATTCGCTATTTTTCGCGTAGCCGCCGCTTACTCAGGGCTGCTATGACATGAGGTCCGAAATTCAATTGTTTTTAATATTTACTCGTAGCATGAAAATGTAATACAGTTTTTTCAACAACTCATTAATGCCCAAAATGAAGGGCTCGAGTCCACCCTAAACTAGGGCGATAAGGCCTTTTTGTCATCCATTTGAGAATTCATAGTATTTATGCATACCAGGTGGGTGTGAAGTAAGGAGCGACCTATCATCTTTTCGTACGAAGCTACCCACCCTCAGATGCCCGTTCATTCTTCCTGTTCCATCAGATTGAGCGCTGGTGGCGGACCGCCGTCGGGTGAAATGTGTGAATACCCGTTATGCAGTGAATTCCACATGACCCAGTATCCCGTACCCGAGGACGTGGTGTATCATCATTAGCCCATGTCATTCTACTGCTGGGATGTAAGGGAGCGACCTATCACCTTCAACTTTCGATCCAAGCCATCCTCACCTGCCCGTGGTGCATCCTTCCGAACAACGAACGAGGCTCTGGCAACCGACCGACTGGTGGCGGTATAACCATCACATGCTTTTCATCATGCCAGAATGCACGAGCAGGTAAGGGAACTTTGGAGGGCAAATAAGAAACGTCGCTCCCTTTTTCAATTAACTGCATCAAATAAATCGACTTCTTTTCTATTCTAAACTGTAACCGGCAGCCCTACACGTAAAATCGTTTGATTTACAAGTGCGCTCCGTTCGCCTCTTATTTCTTTCTCTATTACACACCAGTTTCGCGTCCAACTGTTTGGAATTATGATTCATTGTGCGTTTTGTTCCTGTTTTATTCTGTAAGCGAATGTGCTTAGTTACTACACATTATTACGTTTTGGGGAGCAATGCGGCAAATTTGTACAGTCTGTACCGTCTTTAAGAAAGTTTATAGGGGCACAAGGGCCCCGTGCCCAGGGCCCCTAACCGGACGAATCACAGTTTTGTCAACCCTAGTAGTATAGTACTTGAGAGCCTAAGAACTGACAACATGTCCCACACATCTATACTTATAATAAATCTGTAGAGAGGTCAATTCTGTACATTACATATATTTTCAAAATAACTATCAGGGGATGATTAGTGATCGATACTGATGCCAAAAATTCAATCAGTAAAATTTTTGTCTATCTGTCTGTTCGTTATAGAAATAAAAACTACTGCACGGATTCCAACGATACTTGGTACAATTATTCTTCTTACCCCTGGGCAGGTTAATGTATACTTTTCATCACGCTACGATCAATAGGAGCAGAGCAGTGAAGGGAAGTGTTGGGAAAACAGGATAAATTTTTATCTGTGTGTTTGAATGCGCATCACGCGAAAACTACTGCATCGATTTGAAGGCGGTTTTCACCAATGTAATGCTAGAGGTCTAACTTAAAATTTAGGCACCATTTTATGGAAGTCCGTTATTTTTGAAACCCACGCGTGCGACGCCGCCGGCACAGCTACTTTGTTATTAAAATATTAAAAATAAGAAACCTCTCTAAAAATTATATTATCATTAAATCATAAGAGCGTAACCACTTCCTTCCTTCTTGAATCTGTTAGAAATGTTAATCTACTTACTTGCTTTCCTTATTTTTTAAAAGGGCCTCAGATTATTTTGTGCCGTAGGGCCTCAAATTCTCGACGTGGCCGAACCAGCGCAGCTTTACTATCCGCACAAACTGAAACAAAGTCTGGCATACATTTTTACAACACTATATATAAAGCAAAAACTATGAAACCACTCAATATCACGCCCTAGAGTCCAATGCATTGTTCGCGATAACAACTTTCCTTATGCCTTTACCTTAGCAAAAGTGTAAGGAAAAGCGACTCTATCTCCTTAAAGATAAAACCTACAATACATATATAGAGTGGAATAGCAGGGTTGTTTTTATTTAATGGAGGTGCAACAGGACTATATAAAACCTTTCTAAGTCCGTCTGAGTTATAGGTTTATTGGCGCGTGGCAGTCAAGTAGACATTCATGGCCGGTGAGGGTAGTCTATATACGCGTGATAGAGTCCATATACAAAAAAAAAGAGGGTAGTCTAACAGGCTGTTATCATCCCAGGCCTATAGTAATTCTCTGGGTAGGCTTTACAATCAAATATTCTTCAGATATACCGGTCTATCTATGAGAAACGAAGGTTTTATTCTATTCATTATCGTCATCATTGCTGGACTTAGGTCTCTCCATTGGCTTACCACTTTGGTAACGATAAAACCGTTTTAATTTTACTTTGGTCTATCTTTGTATCTAGTTATCAAGTCAACTGTTTAGTTCGCAATGGAGAATATCTATGTATCTAGCTACAGCCCTGTTAACTTTCTTAGTCTGGGTAATTTCTTGAGAGATATGAGTACCAACCCGCTGAAATGGTCCGCTTAGGACTACTAGACCGCTAGAAACCAAGCAGACAAAACAAAAATAACAGATTAGATTATACGCCTTTTTTAATGTGTTCCCTGGTCGGGAGCAAATCCTTAAAACTGATATCAATAATGTATATTGTTATCATTGTTGATAACGGCATTTATATCTTTTGATACATTATATAAAATAGAAAAAAATGATTTGTTTGTTTGCTGATAAGCTCTGAAAGAACTGGACACGGCTTTTATAATCATTTTGGTATATATGCAAGTTAGAATGTAGGTATGCACATACATAGATATAGTCTTAATAGATCTGCGATCGCCAACCCGCCTGCCCAGCGCGGTGGCGGTTATAGGTAAAGCCTCCAGGTGTTTGCCCAAAGTCTTGAACAACTAGAGAGATCTATGTCCAGCAGTGGACTGCGATCGGCTGATGATGATGACGATTCATTTAGTGACAGAAGTAATACCTACACAATGAATACAATATGCGCAATATACTATTTGGCAAACAGATACAGTAGAGCGTCGATTATCCTAACTAATTGGGGGACATTTATGTGTTCGGATAACCGGTGTTTTCATACAACTTGCTTAATGACGAATACCTAGTAATAAAGTAAAATTACCGTCGTGGGGGGTTAGGGTGGTTAGGGTTGGGCCGGCATGGCGGTGGCAACTGACAAGTAACTGACCAGTTACTTGCCCGTTGTCACAGCGACTTGGGCTTCTCTTTCGCTTTCCATCAGGCGTAGGGAAGCCATTATGTCGAGCCACTATAAAAAAAAAACCGATGGTTTTTACTGAAAAACAGTGTTAATCATGTACTTGGTGCATTTAAAATAATCTCAAATGTCGTTTGTAGCCTTGTAGCGCGGTTCAGGTGGGCCTAGTAGTTCGGATAAGCGGTCGTTCGGTTAATCGACGTTCGGATAATCGACACTTTACTGGATATACACGAGCGAAGACGCGGGCATAAACTAGCAGCAGATAAAATTAGTTAAGTAGGTATATAAATAATGAACGATAAAAAATGGTTTTCTGATATCACAACAGCTCTATCAACATGTCGTTACTACAAATCGAAGGTGACACAAATGGTGTCAGAGATGTACAAATAGATTTTATTCGTGATGTGCTGAAAGAACGTGGATTCATATTTAACCAGGTCATCTTTGAGCCCGTGGGACAAGCCGGTGACAACTATGCTGCTAATGTCAAAAGAATCCGTGTCATTGTTGAAGATGGAGAAGACTTTAAAATGATCGCCAAAATTGCACCAAACAACGAATCTTTGAGGACATCAATGAACGTTGCAGCTATGTTTACCAATGAAATAGTTATGTACGAATCAATTCTACCAAAACTAGTGAATCTGCAAAAGACAGCCGGCGTACCAGAAGAAAACTTGTTGCAATATGCACAGTGCTACGGTTGCTTGAAAGAAGGACCTAACGAAGTTATTTTACTACAAGACTTGAGGGAGTTAGGCTATGTTATGCTCGATAGATTCTCTTCTTTAAGCGATGGTTCCATCAGACTTATACTCAAAAACTTTGCAGCACTTCATTCCGCGTCGTTTGTCTTCAAAAAATTGGAACCTGATACATACGAAGAATTAAAAAGCAAACTGTTTGATATATGGACATTTATGTCTTTGAATGAAGACTTTAAATCGTTTATGACCCAGGCGGAAACCAGCGCTGTTTCGGTTGTAGAAGATAAATACAAGGAATCCCTTATTGGCACAATGACTCAGATGCCTGAATTAACTGTTCAATTTGCTGCATTGGAAAAAAATTCAGACCATCTGATTTTTCAACACGGTGATTCCTGGACAAACAACATTTTATTCAAATTACATGTAAGTGGTTCATAATCTTCTATACTTATAATAAATCTGTAGAGAAGTCAATTCTGTACATGAAATATATTTTCAAAATAACTATCAGGGGATGATAAGTGATCGATACTGATGCCAAAAATGCAAATTTTTGTCTGTCTGTCATCAGTAAAATTTTTGCCTGTCTGTCTGTATGTTCGTTATAGAAAAAAAAACTACTGGACGGATTTTAACGAAACTTGGTACAATTATTCTTCTGGTCAGATTATAGTATACTTTTCATTACGCTACAGTCAATAGGAGCAGAGCAGTGACGGGAAGTGTTGGGAAAACGGGAGAAATTTTTTTCTGTATGTTTGATCGCGCATCACGCGAAAACTACTGCATGGAATTAAATGCGGTTTTCACCAATGTATTGCTAGAAGTCTAACTTAAAATTTAAGTACCATTGTATAGAAGTACGTTATTTTTGAAACCCGATATCCGAAATGAAATAGAAATGATACTAGTTAATATCAAGAAAACACAATAATACTCGTAGTATAGATTAGAAGAATTAATGGTTTATAGATTAAGCACAAATGGACCTCCTCCGGTTAAAGAGAAGCCAACAGGAACTAAGTATATGGGGGACCTAAATCTATTTCAAAAACTTGTAATCATTTATTCAGTAAAATAAAACCTTTTGAGAATCAAATACAATTTTGGTAAACTAATGTCATGATCAATAATGATCATAGAACAATTTAGGAGGTTAAATTTTTGTACTTAAAAATCTCATTCTTTTGATTGAATTGGCAAATACAATTTTGGCAGTAACACATAATAAAACAGTGCCTTTTTAAATTTCAGGATGACGTACCAACGCAGTGCATTATGATTGACTATCAGCTAACGCGAGAAACGAAACCAGTGTGCGACATTTTATACATGATCTTCAATTGTACCGACCACGACACAAGGGAGAAACATTACATAGACTGGATAGACTACTACCATGATCAACTTGATGAATCTTTATCAGAATTTGGAATGAAAGCAAAATCTGTGTATCCCAGAGAACAATTGGACGCTGATTTAAAAGTGTACTCCAAGTATTACTTTGCGATGGCTATGATAACTTACGGTATGATTCTTAGAAAACCAGAAGAAGCAGAAAAAATTAAAGATGCTATGAAAGATTTTGATATGGAAAAAATGGAGAATCAAATGAGTGTATCTACATTGGGTAAAGATACCTTGAAGCTGTATAAGTCTCGAGTCGAAGGTTTAATTGAGAGTTTTAAGCTCTTTGGATATGCTTAAATATTTGCACTCGCGTTTAATTCGCTTTGATGTAATATTAATTCTATTTGCAATATCATCATCAGCCTATCGCAGTTCACAACTGGACACATACATCTCCAGATGTTCGACACTTTGGGCAAAAAGTGGAGGGTTTACCCAAAATCGCCTCGCAGGTGGGAAAGCGGGTTGGCGGATGTTGCGGACAGGACGACCTTTTTTATATACTTTTATGATGTAAATATATATAGTTTTGTATTTAGAAGTGTTTTTTAAGAGTATATTTAAGTTGCTATGGTTTTTGTTTATTGAATGAATGAATGAATGAATTTATTTACCTTAAAAATATACAGGATACCTACAAAATATAGGCTACACAAAAAAATAGTTTTCTTAATTAACAGAACGTTGTTAGGTATAGCCAAAACTACATAACAATTACTCACAATATAACTTAGCTGAGACTATAAATAGTTATGTTATGTGACAATTATGGAGAAAATCCGTGAAACTGCAGATTTTATTTGAAATGTGTTTGGGTACCCAAGTATGTGATAGTAAAGTATATTAGAACAGACTTACATTATTGGTACCGGATACACGTATAGGCAAACCGATCAGCAACACACTAGCACTGGATTTCTCTGACCGAGAACACATTAAATAAAAATAAAATAAAATAAAATAAAATAAAATAAAATAGTTTATTTCAGCAAATAGATTCACTAGTAATACTTTTGCACGTCAAACTTTTTTCCTACCAGCACTTCGACGTGTAGCCTGCTGAGAAGAAGTGCCGCAACAAACTCAACAGTTAGCCTTTTTTAAAATATATAATACAATACAATAATATCGTTTTAAAAAGCGCAAGCGAGCAGACTATCATGTCCATGTAATATTGTCATCCATATAATCTTGTACTTTATAATAACCTTTTGACATTAAAATGGACTTAATGCGAGATTTAAATCTATGTATAGGTAGATCAACAATATTTTGCGGTATTTTGTTAAACATTTTTACACTTTGTCCTATGAATGAGTTACCAGTTTTACGAAGCCTGAGATTGGAAACAGCAAGTTTGCTCTTAATTCTAGTGTTGAACTGATGAAGATCTGAGTTTTTACTATATAAATGTATATTCTTACGTACAACCATAATGCAGTCAAATATGTACTGTGATGCCACAGTTAGGATGTTAATTTCTTTAAATAATTCTCTAAGTGATTCGCGAGATTTAAGTCCATATATAGAACGGATCGCCCTCTTCTGTAATACAAAAATAGTTTGTATGTCAGAAGCTGATCCCCATAGGAGCAAACCATATGACATAACACTATGGAAGTAACTAAAATAAACAAGTCTCGCCGTTTCAATATCAGTGAGTTGCCTAATTTTTTTAACTGCATATGCAGCTGAACTGAGTCTTCCTGCCAGGGCTTCTATATGAGGAGCCCACTGTAACTTGGAATCCACAGTAATCCCTAAAAAGGTCGTAGACTCAACAAGCTCAATGTGTTCACCATTCATAATTATATTAGTATTTACTTGCCTCACATTAGGCATCGTGAATTTAATACATTTTGTTTTATTAGAATTTAAAAGTAAATTATTTGTGTTAAACCAATGCAATACCTGCGAGAGAGCATTATTTACTTCGTCAGATACTTGCTTATGTCTGTCAGTTTTAAAAATTAGAGAAATGTCATCCGCAAACAATACCGTCTCACATAAGCCTTCAGCAAAATAAGGAAGGTCATTTATATATATTAAAAACAGCAATGGTCCCAATATAGAGCCCTGGGGCACTCCCATACGTAGTAGGGCGCCAGAAGAATCAATTCCGTTAATAACAACTTTTTGAATTCTGTCAGTTAGATATGACTCTAACAAACTTAAAGCAACATTCGAGACGCCATAATGCCGCAACTTCAGAAGTAAGATTTCATGATTAACGCAATCGAATGCCTTAGATAAATCACAGAAAACACCTACTGCATCCTGCTTATCTTCCCAAGCACCAAATATATGTTTCATCAGCGCCACTCCTGCATCAGTAGTGGACTTACCTTTTGTAAAACCAAATTGCTTTTTATGCAATAACTCATTTTCCTTAAAGTGAAATACTAATTGGTTAAAAATTATTTTTTCAAAGATCTTACTAAGCGCTGGTAAAACAGAAATAGGTCTAAAATTGGATGGGTCACTTCTTTCACCAGACTTAAATAAAGGAACAATCTTACTGTATTTCATCAAATTTGGAAACTGACCTATATCTACACACTCATTAAATATGATTGCTAAATGTGAGGCAATGGTGGGTATAATGGTTCTTAATACCACTACTGAAATTCCCCACAAATCCTCTGTCTTTTTTAAGTTAAGTTCGTTAAAAGTTTCTAAAATCGTTATATAATCAATATGGCTAAATTTAAAATTGTTGAAACATTCATCCACATTTGCTTTGAGAAGAGATTCAGCTGCTGCATTCACATAACATACCTTCTATTCCAACCTACAACCATCTTAAACACTTAAACTTAGGTAACTTCTAGGTACACAAGCACACCTCACTTCACCTATCTTTATATAGTTATTTAAACATTAGCCAATATCAATTTCATTTATCAGTTTGTCTAAGATTTATCACTCAGCCATTTTAAGAGAAATGTGAGTAGACGGTTAACAGAAATAAAAATAACAATTATTGTGGGTATCAGTAAGAAGGATCTCAACCTTCCGTACTATTTTAAAAACTGTGTTACGGCAAGGTAGTGATTCTCGTACCATACATACAGGTCATTTTAGGGCAAAGCTAACTCAGTTGAAACAGACAATAAGCGATTGCTCTGTGGGAACAGGACAAAACACATATTTTGTAGTACACTGTTGTTGGGCAGATAAATCTATAAGATGGGTCTGTATCCATTTCAAGCGACTTAATGTAAATTAATGTTTTTTATTGTTTTTTATTTGTTTGTCAGTTAAGATATACAGACCACCGCGGCTGTGCAGTAAAGTGTTTGTGGTTTCCGAGCATTGTTGTTTGATTCCACACCCTAAGGGCAGCTCCAGCCGCAACAGCGACCGCAAATCCTCAATGCGACAATGTGATCGGCTGTGGTATGCTAAATACCAAGTAGGCCTTCAATCGTAACAAATGGTAAGTAATTCCGCCGTCGGTCGGTTGCCGGAGCTTTTTGCATCAATTCTCCTTAATGCTAAGGGTCGTGGCCTGTTTTGTATCCTGGGCCTGATAAATATAATCTCTGAATGCTGTATCTAAGGCTTAGTCGGACCGGCGCTTAGGATTTCTTTTTAGGGGCCCTTTTTCAGAATTACAATTACTAAGAATTGTGAATTATAGTCTAATGGTACTAAACGGGATGGCAAATCAAACAACAAGTATACTCAAAAGATATATATAATGATAATTTAATACTGCTTATATCATTTCTACTAATGAATTTATTAATTTATTAATCTATATTAAATATTAAACTATTATACATTCAACTGTAATTATTATTATATTTATATTTATTTTTATTTATATTTTATTTGTGATGACAATGAACTATTTATGATTGCCATGAATAGTTAATTACCCATAATAAGCCACCTACAGGTCAAGATATATGCATAAGGCACGAGATACATAATAATTGGTATACAATAAGACAAACATACGTTCTACTTACATTAACGCAGAGGAGACTCGAGAACGGACCCTTACTCAACGATAGTTGGCAAGAGAATGCCCATCTTTGCTCGAGCGCCCTCTTTTATAGTCACAAACTAGCTAGTGCGGAAAGTGGGGTATCCATTTCCGGTTTAATTCATATTTTTAAATAAATTCTAATTTTGTCACTATAAATCTTAAATTATTTTATACAAGTCTAAAATTTATTGTACTTTTTTTATATAGAGCCTTTTCAATATTAATAACAATTTAATGAAATATTACAACAGTGCACGTTGCTTAAGAACAACGTGTTTCCGGTGGAATAAAGTGAAATGATCAATTATTAAACTCTTATTATTTTAAATATATTAATTACACTTCTCATAATTATTCTATATTTTTGTACATTATTTTTCTTAATAAATAATAATTTAATAGAATATTACAGTAGACATTTTAAAGATGGATGCGTTTCCGGAACACAAATTTGTTACCATATTAAGAAAATAGTCAAATGATCAACTTTTAATACTTAATAGAATTATAGTTGCTAACAGATTCGGCCATCCGAATATTCAGTGCGACCTCGCACTTTTACATTATTAAAGCTGTGTAATAACCATTTATATTTACACTACCCTTTCAGCAGTGATATTAGGCTAAATGGTTTTGAATAGAATTGAATTTTGACATTATGGCTACAGGACCCTGTCGGTCATGTATATAGATAAAACAAAATAGGCATGAACCCTGACGGTTATACCAAAATCATTAAACGACTCTGTCAGTCTCATGCATGATAAGGACCCTGTCGGTCTAAATACGCTTGTGGACCCTGACCTAGTTTAGCTCAGACTCAGATCCATCACTGAATAGCTCGTCGTGGGGCCGGTTGAAATTAAGCCAAGGTTTTATTTTGTCTACAGCTACAACCGAAGAATATGGTTTCCCACTCTTACGAGTTAGAGGTGTATCCTCTATTTGATATCTGTCATGCTCATACACTTTAACGATTTTATATGGGCCTTGGAATTTTGGTATTAATTTTTTGCTATTACCTGTTGCTGGGACATGTCTTTCTACCCTAACTAGATCCCCTACATTAAAGTGTGCAGGTTTGCAACGTTTTTGATCAAAATATTTCTTTTGTTTTTCTTGAGACTGTTTAACATGAGAATCGATTTCCCTCCTAATAGAGTCCAGATTTCGTACCACGGAACCGGAACCTTCTTCAATTGCGGATAGTACTTTATTATCGCTAATACCTTTAGGCCTAACCCCAAACAGTGCCTCAGCTGGTGAACAGTTTATTCCTTTATTAAATGTGTTATTTATACCCCACTGAACCTCATGCAACAAATCGTCCCATTTATTGTCAGCCGTGCCAATGCATCGAGTTGTTAAAGAATCTAATATAGTTTTGTTGTACCTTTCCACTTGACCATTAGCTCTAGGCGTGGCTACTGCATTTAGTATATGTTTGATGCCTTTCTCAGTAACAAATTTTTGGAATTGATCGCTAGTGAAAGACGTCCCCCTATCCGATATTAATCGACGTGGGACTCCAAATATCCCAAAATACTCTCGCAAAACTTTAATAGTAGTAATAGTTTTAGTGTTTCTAACGGGCTTTATAAATATAAAACGAGTAAAAGCGTCTATAATGACAAGAATATGTGTGTTGCATTTGCTACTACGAACAAAAGGGCCTACATGGTCAATATGCAGGGTATCAAAAGGTATGCAAAGTTTTTCTATGGGATTTAAAAAACCTGGCTTTTTCCCAGCCGAAGCTTTGGAATAAGCACATTCTAAGCAAGAGGAAACGTATTTCTTGATAAATTTACGCATTTTAGGAAACCAAAATTTGGATTTAATTTTTTCAAGGGTTTTATCTAATGAAAAGTGGCCAATATCGTCATGGTTTTGTTTAACTATTTGCCATCTAACTCCTTTGGGTACAACCCATTTATCTCCATCAGACGTTATCCTAAATAATTTACCGTTTTTAATTTTAAAATTTGTTTTAATATCAGAAACATCATTCAAATTACAATCATTTAAAATTCCTACAATACGTTGTATCTCAGTATCAGAGTTCTGTACTGTCGTTATCCAATCGGACTCAATGACAGTATGGATACTACAAATTTGAGAAGCATCCGTATTTGTGGGGTTGCGGCTTAAAGCATCAACATGACCCATGGTTGTTCCTGGACGATATTCTATGATAAAGTCGAACTCTTGCATCTGAGACCACCATCTTGCTACGCGT
The DNA here is from genome assembly GCA_031163375.1 of Conogethes punctiferalis. Classification (NCBI taxonomy): domain Eukaryota; kingdom Metazoa; phylum Arthropoda; class Insecta; order Lepidoptera; family Crambidae; genus Conogethes; species Conogethes punctiferalis. The sequence continues at coordinate 10,456,808 of CM062096.1, read as the reverse complement.
GTTAATACATCACGTTTAAGGAATGTGGCTCGTAGGGAATTACAATCAGTTACTACTTTAAAGTTCAATCCAATTAAATAGGGCCTGAATTTATGAAGTGATGCCACTACAGCTAATGTCTCTAAATCATACGAAGTGTAATTTTGCTCTTCTGGAGTCGTTTGTCTGCTAAAATAAGCTACCGGTTTCAACAGACCTTGATTATCCCGTTGGAGAAGTATTCCCGCAACTCCTATTTTGCATGCATCTGTGTGAAGTTCAGTATCAGCCTTAGGATTATAAAGTGCCAATATAGGCTTTTGCATTAGGCTTGCCTTGAGTTTGTCAAAAGCAGTTTGCTGATCTGGACCCCACACCCATGCAGCATCCTTTTTTAGCAATTGAGTTAGTGGTTTTGCAATTATGGAAAAATTTTGGACAAATCTACGAAAAAAACTTGCCAACCCAAGAAATTGACGAACAGTATGCTGGTTTATGGGAACCGGAAATTTTTCAACTGCTTCCAATTTATTTGCACCAGGTCTTATGCCATTTCCTGACACTTCGAACCCTAAATAGTTTACTGTACTACCAAAAAATTTACATTTACTTAAATTGAGTGTAAGACCAGTATCTAATAATCGTTTTAACACAAGCTCTAGATTTTCCATGCCCTGATCTACATTAATAGATGGAATAATTATATCGTCAAGATATACTAAAGCTTCCTGATGGCGTAAGTTACCTAAAACTAAGTGCATCATCCTTTGGAAAATAGCTGGTGCATTAGCTAGTCCAAATGGCATTCTGGTAAACTCAAAATGGCCATCAGGAGTCACAAATGCAGTTTTATGACAATCTACTTCCTTGATCGGTATCTGATAATATCCTGATGATAAATCTAACGTTGTGAAGTAGTTGCTTCCACTGAGCTTGTCCAGTTGATCGTCAATTAATGGCATTGGATAGTTTTCCCTAATAGTATTTTTATTTAATGCCCTATAGTCAATGCAAAGCCTATAATCATCGGTACGCTTTTTCACCAACACCACAGGACTGGCATATGAAGAAGTAGATGGTCTTACTATTTCATTGTCCAGCAGTTCTTCTACTAAATTTCTTACTACCTCCCTTTCTTTTATTGCTAAGCGGTATGGTCTATATACCACAGGTTCATCACTATTCAGGTTAATAGACATTTCAGCAACATTACATTTACCTAACTCAGTCATGGATAGTGCAAAACATTTTCTATATTTGTTAACTAATTGCAAAAGAGGTTGAGAAATTTTACTATCCGGGCAATTTAAATCTGAAAGCTGAATCAGACTATCCTGACTTTGGTGAGAGACTCTTAAAACCTGCATTATTTGACCTTCATATTGTTCCTCGTTTGCAACCCTACCGCGTGCCACACACGAGTCCTTACTAATCGTAAAGGGCTCAGCATTAAACCCGTTAATTACGACTTTGCAAATACCGTTTCTATCAGAATGATACAGCCCTGGTAAAACAAGATGTCCCGAGCCTATTTTATGGCGCAAACTACTTTCAATATGAAAGTCGCCGTGAAATATGGGACTTGTATATGTCTCTACTACTGTGGTGCCAGTTATGATCGTGTCTTCCCGGCAGAAAAGTTTAATTTTTGACGTAGTTATTGCATCACTACTAATCTGAAGGATTTCTAACTTATCCCTACTCTTATAAATTATTACATGAGGTTGTTCTGTGAACGTTTGACCTATCATAAGCGGGACCGGCATAACGTCATCTTCGACTATCAATATTTCAGTTTCAGCTGAAACATTGTCCACCGTTATGTTGGCACATATCCTACCTATGGTACCTACAACAGAGTTGCCAAAACCCTTTAAAATTGGCAAATTATTGGTGTCTAAGCAAGTGACCCCTAATTTAGGAAGTTCAGATACCTTAAGCATGCAACACTCACTACCCAGGTCTATAAACGATTCAATGGTAATATTGTTAATCGAGGCAATCTTGTGATATTTTTGACCAACCTGGTTGTGATCAATGACCCGGTTTACCGTCTTCTCGGTTATAGAGGTGGAGCTATAACAATCTGCGGTTTCGTGACCTAACCTCAGACATTTGGCACACTTTTTTATAGGCTGAGGACATTGACTAGCATAATGGCCTTCGGATTTACAATTGATACAGCGTGGACCACGATTTTTAGCCGGTGGTCCCCTTGGAACGGATTCTAAGTTACTAGATTTAAATGGATGGAACCTTGTACTTTTTCTGTCTAAAGTTTGAGTTTTAATACTTTTGGAATTTCTCAAATACGTAAGTAGTTTATCAAGGTCTTCAAACTGACCCGCTTCAGCACTTAACCGAACAGCTCTGTCGTCGATACCATGCAACACACATTCTACGGCCCTACGTCCGGATATACCACACCTATTAATGAGAGAGATTTTTTCATAGTAGTAATCTTCCAATGAGTCTCCGAAACGAGCACGTTTAGCTAGCATGTCACTTAACATTTGACCATAATTTTCGGTTGAAGGAAAAGCGGCTAATAATTTTGTTTGCCACTCTGACCAAGAAAAGAGCACCGATGGCAGGCCTTCATACCATCTTTTAGCAACCCCTTGCAACTTTGGCATAGCAAAATGTATAATCTGACGTTCAGACCACCCATAAATAGTAGCGCATTCATTGACTTTATGAAGCCACATTCTCATCGTCTGCTCTTTTCTGGTAGGATCAAACTCAGGAATTGTATTATTAAAGGACGAAATCTTATCAGTGTCGGGAGCAATATTCTTTAGTGCATTGAGTAGTAAAGATAGGGAACTATTCGAATCTGAGCAACTAGGACCAGGGTTCTCACCGGTGACTTGCTGTGCCGGCTGTCGCTTCTCCAAACGGGACTCTGGCGATTGACAGTCACGAACGCTGCACCTTGACTGCTCGTAGGCACCATCTTCGCAGTGTAACGCCTCATCCCGGGGCCGGGTAGACGTCCGCTGCCTGTAGTCACGATGGGAACCGCGTGAAGTGCAGTCGCCGACCCGCAGGGTAGCTGGCCGGCGGCTGCGGCTTCGCTTGTGATGGTTGCTCGACGGACGCACGCAGTCACACGGATGGTTGGCCGAATGATCACTACGATCACGGTCAGCCGACTCGGAGCGACGCGATCGGCTGCGTGGTCGGCGATTCTGCCGCCTTCGACGCGACGGGCTTCGGGAACGATGCCGTGTTTTGTAGCCAACGTCGAGGCTATGGGACCGGCTACGTGCTAACCGGCTGCGTGAGCGATGCCTTGGCGTTTGCACCACTCGCGGCGGAGATGGGCGCGCCCGGCGCGACGCTAGTAGTCGGCCAGACGAACGGCGCGGTGATCTTGTACCGCATCGCAGGGCGTCGTCAGGGGCTGCACTGCATCTGAGACTTTGCGTCACTTGCAGCAATGGAGAAGGCGCCCGTGGCACGTTCTCGTTGTCCATGTTATATCTGTCGAGATAAAAAAAAATAAACGAACACAATTGGATCTTTTCCATAGACCGGGTTACTTATCCCACTTCTGAAAACTGTGAATTATAGTCTAATGGTACTAAACGGGATGGCAAATCAAACAACAAGTATACTCAAAAGATATATATAATGATAATTTAATACTGCTTATATCATTTCTACTAATGAATTTATTAATTTATTAATCTATATTAAATATTAAACTATTATACATTCAACTGTAATTATTATTATATTTATATTTATTTTTATTTATATTTTATTTGTGATGACAATGAACTATTTATGATTGCCATGAATAGTTAATTACCCATAATAAGCCACCTACAGGTCAAGATATATGCATAAGGCACGAGATACATAATAATTGGTATACAATAAGACAAACATACGTTCTACTTACATTAACGCAGAGGAGACTCGAGAACGGACCCTTACTCAACGATAGTTGGCAAGAGAATGCCCATCTTTGCTCGAGCGCCCTCTTTTATAGTCACAAACTAGCTAGTGCGGAAAGTGGGGTATCCATTTCCGGTTTAATTCATATTTTTAAATAAATTCTAATTTTGTCACTATAAATCTTAAATTATTTTATACAAGTCTAAAATTTATTGTACTTTTTTTATATAGAGCCTTTTCAATATTAATAACAATTTAATGAAATATTACAACAGTGCACGTTGCTTAAGAACAACGTGTTTCCGGTGGAATAAAGTGAAATGATCAATTATTAAACTCTTATTATTTTAAATATATTAATTACACTTCTCATAATTATTCTATATTTTTGTACATTATTTTTCTTAATAAATAATAATTTAATAGAATATTACAGTAGACATTTTAAAGATGGATGCGTTTCCGGAACACAAATTTGTTACCATATTAAGAAAATAGTCAAATGATCAACTTTTAATACTTAATAGAATTATAGTTGCTAACAGAATGAATAAATGATTTTGATACAATGTATTAATTAAATAAATAAACTATAGTTTATAGTTTTAAGATCTAAAGGGTGTCAAGTTCGAATGCAATCCTAACAATCTATCTATACATATAATAAAAATGTAACGAATCGTTGTCTGTACATGGAAGATATATGTGAAAAAATATTATGGGAGGCCTTTATTAATGCAATAGTACCCAAAACAATGATTTTTGGAATTTTTGTCTGTTTGTCGGTTTGTCTGTTTGTCTGTTTGTCTGTATGTTTGTGCACGCTAATCTCAGAAACCGCGTATCCGATTAAGATGCGGTTTTCACTAATATATTGCTGAAAGCTTCCCTTAACATTTAGTGTTTGTTTCATGTTAATCGGTCCATAAATAAAAAAGTTACGCCCATTTAACTAATCACGTCGAGCCTGCTGTACGTTTGCGCGGGTATATAAAGCGCGCCGAGATCTGCGCCGCGCCGCCGCTGCCAGCTGCCAGGCACTGGGGGTCATTAAAATCACTACCGAAGAAACTATTCCACGCGGACGAAGTCGCTGGCACAGCTAGTTTAACTATATAAACGTATGAATATTCTTATGTATATTTTAAAAGACAATTTCTGTTGTAAAATAGCTTATTAAAAATATACAGACACAATATTAATTAGAAATAGTAAAATCGATTGAGTGACTGCGTGAGTTTAGTGACACTTCAACCTTTAATAAAATAGAATAAAATTTAGCATTACGTTAGAAAATAAAGAAAACAGAGAACGAGTAGGTACTGTAGTGAAATTATAGTACAATAAATATTTATTAATTATTTAATCTATTATTTTTTGAATCAAAAAACCAAATTATTATTAATCAAAAATGCTAATAACCAATAATTTTCAGTCAAAACCACTTTTGACCAACCTGTTCAGTCAAAACTACTTTTGACTGATTTTGCTAGTCAATAGTACTTTTGACTGGTTAAGTTTTGATGAAACACATACATCATCATAGTCACTTTGCAAACATCTACTGCTGTAAATAGATGTTCGCAAACTGATGATGACATATTATGATCATGACTAGTAGGATAAAGGCCTCCCTTAATGACAATTGTCTTTTGAGGGGATTTGCTTTAGTCACCATGGTTGGCCGACAGGTTGGTTTTATTTGTATCCAGATGAAGCTGCTGCCCGTTTCCTGATATTCCCTTAGTCGTCTTCTACGACACTACGTGATGAATAGTTCATTTACTCAAATTATTATAATATCTACATCATGGTTTCTCTCATCTTCCTACTGAACCCTATTGAAGATGAAGATTTTTGCGTTCCATCCATCCAAAAAAGCTGTCGCATTGCGTGAGCTAAATCAATGTTACATCAACACCCAGTTCATTCATCAATTGATATATAAACACCCAGACACGGAACAAACACAAGTGTTCATCACACGAATGTTTGTCCCGGGTGGGAATCGAACCCACGACCCTTGGTTCAGAAGGCAGGGGTCACTGCCAATTGAGCCACCGAGCCAGTCAGTTGTTGATGTGATGATGAAATGACTCCGTCTAGTGGTCGTAAGGTCCAAAAGTTGGGTCGACATGCACATGCGACATATGTATGTAAGTAAGTAATAATAAGTAACTGTTACTTCTAATTATGCTTATTAATAAAAAAATACATTTAAAAACCATTGTGGCTGGCTCGGTAGCTCAATTTGGTAGTGACCTCTGCCATCTGAGCCAAGGGTCGTGGGTTCGATCCCCACACATTACAAACATTTGTGTGCATGAACATGTCTGTTTGTATTGGTCTGGGTGTTTTCTATGTATAATATGTATTTATTTACAAAAAAAATGTATCTAAGTAAGTTTATCAGTTGTCTAGCACCCATAGTACAAGCTTCGGCTTAGTTTGGGGCTAGATGGCGCTGTGTGGCCCAGCGTGGCATGTCTTGGGTTATTTATTTATTTATTATTTTTATTTATTGTTTTATTGTAGGGTTCCATCAAGTATTTTGCTATCCAAAAGGGTTCCGTCACCAAAAAAGATTGAGAACCGCTGGTCTAGATGGTATGCGGATAGCAACGCTGTCCTGCACGTATTCTTCGGGAGTGGATAGGAGAGTAAATACGGTAGAATATAATATTTAAAAAATTAGAAAGAAGAAAGAACTCGGGAGAACGACGCAGTACTGTGGAACTCATGTTGATCATGCCTATAAATTTAAAATACACAGATGTATTTATTTTAAATTGTATCTAACTTTTGCATTATCCACTCATTTTTGTTTTTGTAAAAATATTCAACGTTCGGACACATTTTTTCATTGTTTTATTATATGTATTGATTGATGATGATTCATTTAGATAGTCGTTAATATACTTTGTATAGTCCGAATATAAGGTAGTGTTTTGTTTAACGCAATCCTAATCTCATAAACTGTAGAACATTATCAGTATTAAGTTAATTGCAGATAGCAACTAAATTAGTAATATAAGCTTTGGAGAGTTAAAAAAAATATTGTGTTGTCAAAACAGTGCTAGCAACATGTCGTTACTACAAATCGAAGGTGATACATCCGGTATTAGAGATGTTCAAATGAACTACATTCGTGAAGTGCTCGAAAGTCGTGGATTCAAAAATAACAAGGTCATCTTTGAACCAGTCGGACAAGCCGGTGACAATTATGTTGCAAATGTTAAAAGAATCCATGTCGTCGTTGAAGGTGGGGAAAACTTCAAAATAGTCGCAAAAATTGCACCAGAAAATGAGCTTATGCGTGCTGCAATGAACGCTGCAGTTATGTTTAATAACGAAGCGGCTATGTACGAAGCAATCCTGCCCAAACTAGTAAGCCTGCAAAAAAAAGCCGAAATGCCAGAAGAATACACGTTGCGACATGCAGAGTGCTATGGTTGCTTCACAGAGGCACCGAATGAAGTTATTCTACTACAAGACTTGAAAGAACTGGATTACGTCATGCTTGATAGGTTTACTTCTCTAAGCGACGATTCCATCAGACTGATCCTGAAAAACTTTGCCATTCTTCATTCATTGTCATATGCCCTAAAGAAGTTGGAGCCTGATACGTATGACAGATTAAAAAGCAAGTTGACCGATGTGTGGTCAGTTACAACTTCGGCTGATGATTTCAAAAATTATATGACCCAGATAGGAGACAGTGCTATATCGATTGTAGACGAAAAATATAAAAAAAGCCTTACAGGTGTAACTAGTATGATGCCTGAGTTAACTGCTAAAATGACTGTTTCTGATAAAAACTCGAAATATCTGACTATTCAACAAGGTGACGCTTGGACGAACAATTTTTTGTTCAAATTACATGTAAGTAAATTATAATCTCAATCAATCTAATGATATACCAATGATAAAAAGCTATCAATACTCTGCTAATCGCTGCATAATCGCTGAACATAACAGACCTGCTGATAAAAGACTCGACGTGTTACTTTGAATGTACATTTTATAGTTTAATCTCAATTTTTTGTAACCATTTAAGTTAGTTAAATACTACTTGTATACGATTAAAAGTTATATATGGCATACTTTAGATGAACAATATCAAATAATCGTTAATATTACTTTCTGTGCTGGCTCGGCAGCCTAAAAGTGAATTGCCATCTGGACCTATTTCCAACCCAGAAATAAAAAGCGATAAAAGTAACAGGAAAATAATATCTTTCAGGGCAATCTTACAGAAATCTCTGACAGATTAACACGTGCAATAAAATCAAATCGAATGTTTAGAACTTGTACCTTTTTATTTATTCAAATATCATAATGTCAAATGCATTTTATGCTCAATTTAATTCAGAATACTTACTACCAACTTACTAAAAGTCTGAAGTTGAAATGTTAATATTAAACATTAAAAAAAAATATGATTACATCATGATGTCGTCAAGTTTAAACTGTCTACCTTTTTGGATTTAGGAAACAACTTTAGAATCTCCATTTGATTTCCTTGCATAGTGAGGAACTTAACATCCAACTAAGTACACAACATTTTTACAATTATTCTTATTAAATAAATCTATGAAATTGTTACAAACTAACAACTTTTTTTTAATTTCAGGATGACGTACCAAAGCAGTGCATAATGCTCGACTACCAAATATCGCGAGAAGCGAATCCAGTATGTGACCTTTTATATATGATCTTTAATTGTAGTGATCATGCCTTAAGAGAAAAGCATTATTGGAACTGGATTGACTACTATCACGACCAACTTGATACTTGCCTATCAGAATTCGGAATGAAAGCAAACTATGTTTACCCCAGGGATCAATTAGATGCTGATTTAAAGAGATATTCCAAACTTTATTTAGGGGTTTCAATTATGCTTGCCAGTATGCTCATTAGAAACACAGAGGAGGCAAAGGCAATTCAAGAAGCTATGAAAGAATTTAGTCTAGAATCAATGGAAAACCTTGCCAGTGTAGATACAATGAGTAGTAACACCTTCCTGCTTTTTAAGACTAGAGTAGAGGGTCTAGTTGAAAGTTATAGCCTCTTTGGATACGTTTAAATATTTCTACTTGTGTTTCTAGCTTTTGTGTGTATCAATAAGAAAGAATAAATGTGTTATATCTACCCCGACTACATTTATCTATTACCCTATCTAAAGCAAATCAGCTGATATCAATATTTTAAATACATTAAGTTCCCCAACAATTTTTAATTAAAAATTATTATTATGTAATATCGTATCTTTATTGTATGAATTTAGAAGATGACAAACTCATTGTGAAACAAAATCAATTCATCTGTCAAGTTCAAATCATCAAGTAAGAAAAAGTATGAACAATATAGAATTTTGCAAAATTAAGGACGCCTTAGTGTAGAATAGGCTCTAGCCTCAGTGAGAACAAATATAAGTGTTGATGAACTCACTCACCCACTTTTTATAAATACACGGATTTTATAGTAAATAATGTATTGCTGTAATTTCAAAAGATTCTCCCCTAAAAAGATAACCTTTCCTGACAAAACAAAGTCAAAGTATTCCCAAATCCCATCTTTATTTATAGATATCACAAAATTAGATGAAATATTGAATACCACTCGACACGAAGGATCTCTAAATATGTAATACAACAAATTTTTCGAATACACAGAAAAAAGGGAATTCTTCCTGATAAATCAACGGCCTGTCCCAGAGGAACAAGTGGGAGGAAATCGCGAAATCGTCTCAAATGAAATTTCTCAGTCTGAAGCATATAACATAGTCGAAAATTTCTTGAGCACCAACATTGTGAAATATGTCTTACATGAAATGAAATATGGTTCAAGTTGTTCTGAAGGGCTCGTAAGGGATTTCGCTGGAAACTTTCACGCGTGAAATGTATTCGAGAGAGCAAATTGTATACCAAATATAGTGTAGGAACTAGCTTTAAGGCAATATCTAGGCAATAGTATTGTAGCAAATAATACTCTGTATCTGTATTCATCAACATGAAAGTCAAAAATTGAGAAGAGCTTGAAATACATTTCGTACAAAACTTTGTCATCCCAATAATAGTATAATTGTTAGAACTAATTATTTTAATAAGGAAAGATGAAGACGTATAGTGCAATTCCGAATTTAACAATCCGTAGTTTCCGAATTTCAATTCTGGTCGGTTCAATTTATAACTAGCTTCATAAGCTGATCTGGGTGTTTTGGAAGATTTCATGATCTGGCCAAGGGAATAAGTAACCACGCGAAAGTAAGGTTGTTTGATAGCAGTTATTTTTCAGTTGTGAGTCTTACGCTCAACACCTATTACATTCCACTATTTTACAACGTTCTTAGCGAAAAAATAAAAGCAAAAATAAATTACGTCCAGCTAAGTTTTCTTTTGAGAAATAAATCTTACCCTTGATTTTCATATCTCAAAGTGCACATAAGAGCCAGCGCTCGTTCTGTTGCTTCTTTACTTTTATGTTTTTAATACTTTTATCTTAGACGGAGCAATGAAATGGAATATCAAGTGAAGTACATTATGCTTCACTTGTAACTACTGAATATAATGATCCTGTGTTTGCTTGAATTTACTTTAGGTACATTTGATAAGCCCAGAATCGAGTAAGAACAATTTGGAGAGGTCTGTCTAGCAGTGGCTGTGAGATACTGATGATGACTTTGATGATGATAAATAAATTGACTAGACAAGTTGTGCAAGTGGTGATGTGATTTGTGTAGGTTTGTGCACTAGCTAGGTTTTTACTTAAGAAGATAGTACCTTGGTTATTCCGATTTTCAGTTAGTGTGAGTGATGTTGTCTGATTTATTCGAATAATAGTATCAGACAAATACAACATATCGATTAGTAGATGCTAATACCACCTATTAAATAAATAAATATATGTATAGTACGAACAAAGAAATAGCACATATTTAAGCAACGGTTAATTCCTCCCACGACCCGCGCCTGCTTCCCATGACCCGGCCGGTTCCCACAGGACCCAAACCCCATGGGAATGTCCTTGCCACTTGACCTCACATTGCGGTTCCCATGACTAAAAGGTTTGTGGCTTCAATGAGAGTGGGTGAGGTATAAAATGGGCGGGTATTAATAACGGTGACGATTCGCTTTTTATTTAAAGATTATTAACAATTATTATTTTATTACAAATATAATTTTAAGGCAAAATACTAATATTATAATGCGCAAGATTGTTTTTATAGATGAATGTTTGTTACTCCTTCATGAACTGCTGACCGGACTTGAATGATGAACTATACAGTAATATAGCTCATGCATCCGATTAATAACACATTGACTATAATTTATATAAATATTACTTATAATTTGACATGTCGTCGATATTCACACGAGCAAAGCCGGTGGATTCAGTTAGTTAATGCTAAAAGCATTTTTATTTTAACCTGTCTGCCTGTGGGTCAGTCAGACGTATGATATCAGTACATGGTATTTGCAACGGTAAATGGTAACTGTATTTAAAAAATAAAATAATGATTAGTAAGCGATTCTACGAGTATGTTTTTTACAAGTAGGTACTTTAGCGATAACGCTATACAAATGGTCACACATCAGCGAATTATTGCTTAAATTATCCCCAAGTGATTCTCAACTTAAATGTTCAATGCGTAGAATTGAAAATCGATCCCTATTTCTATCAGATTTGGGTAATTTGATGTGTTATGCACATTACTGTCAACGTGACGTCATTAATTATTTTACAATGAAATGATATGTCAATCGATATAACATTTTATCAGTGCATGTAGGTTGATATTGGTCGTGTTATCAGTTAGAATATATTTTTTTTAAATTAACAAGCTATTTCTAAATTATCTTATCCAATTGCCTGTAAGTATTGATAAATACTCGTAAAAGATTATTTTACATCACATCGTAGAAAAACAAACAGCTCATTCTAAAAATTATAAAACATTTATTGTTGTATACTTAGGTTGGATTAACACATAAGGACCGATTTCAATATTATGTATACGTTTGTACTCATTTGATTAATTTCATGTAAATAATGTGATAATTTTCTGATACTATAAAAAACATTGGCCATAAGTGAACCCTCAATAATTGAATACGAGTACATTATTTTACAATTCACTAACTTCGCATTTTCTTAAAAGTAGTACCTACTTTTAAACGATGCAGGTAAGAAAATAGAAAACATTTTACTTAATTCATTATGGAAGGACTAGATACGCAAGTGTTTCCGATTGTTTTTGTAGTAGGTAGTACAACACAGTCACTCTGTACCTCTCACCTATTGATAAGTAAGTAAATTAACCATAGATAGCCACGCTTTTCTATAAATGTTCCTTCACACACACTTATATATCGAAATATTTACCTATAGAGTAAGGTAGAGTTATTTATATTATAAAGTGTTCAATCAAAGATGGCTTGAAAGTTCATTTTAACGCTATTAAGCAAACCACAGCTTTACAATGTTTGCTGATTTTCATCGGTATCTCTCACTTTTTATGTGCACAAATAACACGTTTTCAAGGATGTCTATTATCATAATTATCAGTCGAATGTGAAGGTCATGTTGAGATGTGAATAAGTGTCAATATACCTACACCATCTTATATCTAGAATAAAAGTTCAGTATCCCAAGGGACCATATCTAACACAAAATGGGATTGTGTAAAAATAAGTCTTTGATCCCCTGTTTTTTGTGCAAATTGGAATCTTGTGTATCATAAACTTGTGTTTTTTTTATGTACCACTAGGGTGGCAAATGGCTACCGGCCTGTCTTATGGTAAGCAGTTACCGTAGCCCAGTGTAACCCTTGTGGGACGTGGTGCACGAGTAAAAGATGGCTAATTTATACAGGAGGTCCGGGTGTAGTTTTGATGTGATGTACGGTGTTGTGTGTAGTTACCCTAGACAAGCCAGATGGACGGGTGATGTCTGGGAAGTCCCGAAGTATCTCGTGATATGGAGACTCGCCTGTGATGACTTTCACTGACGAGATATTGTTGGGTGATAGGACGGACGAAGCTGGGGCGACGAGACTAGTCTTACTGTCGATAAGACGCTGGTTACGACAATCTACCGCTAGGTCGTAGTGAGATAGAAAATCTACGCCAATTATCGCCTTCGTCACATCCGCAACAATAAATCGCCAGGGAAAGTCGCGGCGCAAACCTAAGTTGAGAACAAAGTGAACATAGCCGTACGTAGCTATTGCACTGCCGTTCGCCGCACACAACTCGTACGAAGTCTTCTGTCGTCGTTCTCGAAGTGCCGACCGTGGGAAGACGCAGACGTCGCTTCCAGTGTCGACGAGAAATTGCGTCTTCGATGCACGATCGACGACGAACAAGCGACCGGAACCTGGGCAATCAGTCGTCGCCATTACCGACTGCCGCTCCCGTTTCCCGACGTGTGTGCGCACGGCTTCGTGCACTTCCTAGCACGGTCCCCGAACTTGCGATGGTACCAGCACGAAGAGGACGTGCGGTAGGTAGACTGGGAACGCGATGAGCTGGACTTCCGTCGTCGGCCGTGTTTGGAGCGCTGCCGTGGACGTGACAGCTCGCTGGCCCGCGCTGTCAACGCTTGAACACGTTGAGTGAGCGCGGCCACTATCTGCGTGAGAGCGTCCATGGTGCTCTGTGCCACGGCGGTATCAGCAGATGTTACCCGTGGGGCCGCGGGTGCCGAGATAGTAAGGTCGGCTGGACGCTCCATTGAGCCGTTCGACGCGCTCGAGAGGTCGGGGTAGTTATGGTGGTCTACATACTGCGTTTACTTGGCTGGACATCCTGTGCGCTCTTCGTGAACGAGCGGGGTCACCAGTGTGGGACGTGGTGCACGAGTAAAAGATGGCTAATTTATTTACACTATATATAATATTTACAAACTCACGTCTCACTTATTTAAAGAATAGAAGGAAGGAGAATGCGCGACAGGATGGTTATGATGAAGGAATATGTACACCGGTAGTGATTAAAACTGTATAAAAATATGCAACCAATTTTCTAAGCGATGTAGGTATGTAGATGCGGAACAATGACAGCGATGAAGGGAATGACATTATGTACAATATGCTTTTTACAATTTGAAATGCGTGATAACAATGAGGTCGAACGAAAGGAGGCGGGACGCCACACCCTAAATACGTAATAAGTACATACATTTTATTTAACTGGATAATTAGGTAAGTACTAGCCGAGTGATGTTTTAAAACGAGTGCTTATTATATTGTTTTTTTTAGCATTAGAAATTGTGTGAACGAAGAAGCAGTGGTAGTAGGGGGAGAAGGGGCAGGTTCAAACAGTGGGGTACCTTCATACAGCGGCAATATTTAAGGTTTCAAGTCTTAAAAGAATATTTTCATAGCCAGTGTGCTTTACTTCAATTAATAAATCCTTTAAATGGTCTCAAAATTAGTGATTTTTTTGCATAATACAATCAAAATATTGGTACTGTATGAATGTACCCCACTGTATGAAGCTGGCCCCTTTTCCCCTACAGCTTTTTGTCACACAAATACAACAAATTACTATTAAAGAGTTATTTTCAGTTGTAATACAACCCGAATTTCAAACTAATAAACATTCCGTTTAATGTTTGTAGGTAACAAACCTCTGCCTCTTTAGGTCTTTATAGAGGACACTTTTCACAACGATATTTTCGCTTGTTATTCATGTTACACAATGTGTCTCTATAAAAATATGTTGTTTTCCTCTTCCTGTCTTTAAACTATTTGAGGCCCTGGGCACATTAGGATCATGGGGCCCCTATGACCTAAATATCAGTTATCGACCTAAATATTTGGTAATCTGGCAGGAACTAGGGGGCCCCATTCGATCACAGGGCCCTGGGCACGTGCCCATAGTGCCCAGTGGGAAAGAGGGGCCTGTATACATCCATACTATATTTAGATATCACCTATACCAATACAAACAGACATGTTCACGCACAAAAATGTTTACTACTGTGCGGGGATCGAACCCACGACTCTTGTTTCAGATGGCAGATGTCACTACCAAATGAGCTATCGAGCCAGTCAAATAATAACCCCAAGACTTGTCATACTGGGCCAGACTAAGCCACAAACTAAGCCGAAGCATGTATTATGGGTACTAGACACTTACACCACTGATAAACTTACTTAGATACCTATTTTTAGTATCTAAGTAAGTTTGTCAGTTGTCTAGTACCCATTAGTACACGCTCAAGCTTAGTTTGGGACTAGATGGCGCTGTGTGGCTCAGGGTGGTATGACTTGGGTTACTAGGCCATCCACCCTCTATCAATATATTATTCCGTATGAGATAGATGCAGATAAGTCATGATAATAACTCTTATCAGCTCCCTGCGACATGTCGGCACGCGCTGCCCTTCCGGGAACAAACAGGATATGTTCCCACAGGCCACGTCTCCGTGCAAACTATACCGGTCTCGTGGGAAGAAAGATTTTGTGGGAACATGTTTGTTGACCTTTTTTTAGAGGTTGCACTTTGGGGTATAGAATAAGTAAAACTTTATTTGGTTCACACTCGCCAAATCGCTTGAAAGAGATATAGGGCTGAACACAATAGATTTTTTATTCAGTTGAGAAAACAATGATGTTAGAAACCTCAACGTCATTTTCAAATACCTATCCATAGATACCCCACACGTATAGGTTTGATATAAAAAAAAATGTTGAGTTTCAGTTCTATGTATGGGGAACCCCAAAAATTTTGGATTCTGTTCTGATTTTATTTTAAAATCATAATGCGGTTAACAGAATACATCTACGCACCAAATTTCAATAATGTAGCTCTTAAAGTTTCGGAATAAACTGGCCGTGACATACGGACAGACAGACTATAAGGGTCCCGTTTTTGCCATTTGGCTACGGAACCCTAAAACCGCATCAAAATCCGTTGCGTAATTTTAAAAATAAGCATACCAACATAGGGACAGAGAGAAAAGCGACTTTGTTTTATACTAAGTACTAGCTGCTGCTCGCGGCTCTGCCCGCGTGAATATTCGTATAAAACATAGCCTATGTGTTAATCTGATGTCCAAACTATATTCCTGTAAAGTTACATTAAAATCCGTTCAGTAGTTTTTGCGTGAAAGTGGAACAAACATCCATCCATCTATCCAAACAAACTTTCGCGTTTAAGTATAATATATTAGTAGGAAAAGTAGGAATAGGATGTAGTGACTAATGATTTAAAAACCACAGTTGTCACATACCCTTCTGCATCATATCCATTCAAGTCGGTCGTCATACTTTTTAAACACGATTACGTATTAATTACACTTATCACCAGTGCAAGCATCGGCACGTGCCGCCCTCCAGAAAGGGGAGACCGGGATGTTCCCACAGGGTCGTTCCCGTGCGAACCGTAACGGTTCGGTGGGAACATACGTTTTGTGGGAATATTTTGACACGGTTTTTTGTATGAAGACGAGTGACGGAAAGATTGTTGTAGAAATATCGCTATGGCATAAAAAAACATAGCCATAGTGATAGTAGAGTTACAAAAAAAAACACTTAATAAACCACCTTTGTAGCACACTTCTTTCACACTTATTACTGCTTTAAACAAGATAAGATAACTATTTATAGTCTTTGATGCCCTTTGCAAGTGGTAAAGATCTATAAAACCTATACCTAAGTCCTTTTGAACATTGTTTTATTTATATTTAAGTAGAAGATGCCGCCTCAACTGGTTATCATGGACTTTCAATTGAAAACTCTACATTTACATTGCATTGTCTGGCATTTGATTCAGGTAATATTATTATTATATTATACAGCTTTACATACCTATAATACATGTGATAAGAATAATAAAATACCGATTCTGGCTGGCAGTTAAATATGAGTGAGCAAGTAGGATCCATTAAGTCATTACTTAGTAAAACAATCCATCAATTACCTAGTGCTAAATAAAATAAAAAAATGTACCCGACAATCTTTTAATCACCCATCCTTAAACTAAGATATTCTCTTTATGTTACTTTTTACACGTACCTAACAGCACACATTTACTGTTCCTTGTAAGTCCTAAGTTTTACTAGTTAGTCCTATTTTGTCTGCGTTCCTGCTTTATCGATTAATCGAAAATCGCATCTACTCGATTATAACAATCGGTCACATTGTGTCCGAGCACCGTATCGCGGATGTTTGCAGGACACATTTGTTTGTGGTCAAATATTCCCACAGGAAGGACCGTTAGTATGGGAACCAAATAAGTTCCGTGGGAACGGGCGAACGGGAGATGGGGAGGGTGGCTTGTGACAATAATTGCGAAATGTATGCCAAAGTAGGTTGTTCGATTAGGTCTCCAATGTAGGATGCTATTTTGGTTATGTTCGGTTGTAGTGGTTAGTGCATTTTTTGGGGGTAGGTATGGTATTTAACAACTGTCGAGTTTCGTTACAAATATAGTACGGCACTCCTGCGCCGCACCTCCTGCGATCGCCAACCCGCCTGCCCAGCATGGGTATATCCTCCAGGTGTTTGCCCTAAGTGGCGAATAGCTACCTAAGTCCAGCAGCGGACTGCAATAGGCTGATGATGATGATATAAATGTCATTAATACGAGAAGATTGCAAAAATGAAAGTTTTTCATTGAAAGGAACAGATTTATTAGTCACACTATATCTATAAGTATGTCGCAGTCATCTAGTTGAATCTCCTGTTCAAGTGAATGTCGCCATTTAATGAACGCGATTAAATTGAATAGGAGATTCAACCAGATGACTACGACATATACTTACAAGTTATTTAGTTAGTTAGATCGGGACTTTACCACAATTCTACGTCTAACGTCCATTTTGCTTATTAACTACTTAATTACTTATACAAACCAAGCCCAAACAAGCTATAAAGCCCATATTGGTATAACATTCGTCCCAAACTTTGTTAATTATTGCAAAGCGGTCAGGTTACAGATTTTCCCGAAGCAAATTGCAATAACCACATAGCTATTGCTGGAATGCCCAAAACTATTCGGGGAATTCGCGCTCTCGTCACGAAAGGGTAGCATAATAATATGCTTATGTGGGTACGTAACCATCACTGGTTCATTCATATACATTAGATATCACGTATAAAAAAGGTATAGGACATTTTTTTTATTAGTGCACACTATTTTTTTAAATCATAATCATCATTAATCATCAACAGCCTAACGCATTCCACTGCTGGATATAGGCCTCTCCAATTGTCGCTACTTAAGGCAAACATCTGGTGGATTTACCTATAATCGCCACGCTGGACAGGCGGGTTGCCGATCGCACGTAGTTCCGACGACGCTGCTGTCCGTCACCGGCCTGTGGTATTTAGCTACGCCTTTAACCGTGATAGTTATACCGCCACCAGTACGTTGCCAGAGCCTCGTTGCTATTCAGCAGGATGCACCACGGGCAGGTGAAGGGGGGTTGGAGCGAAAAGATGATAACCCAAGACATGCCACGCCGGGCCACACATCGTCATCTAGCCGTAAACCAAGCCAATGCTTGTACTATGGTTACTAGACTACTGATAAACTTACCTCGATACTTTTTTTTTTGCAAATAGGTACATACAATAATATACATATTAAATACCCATACCAATACAAATAGACATGCTCATGAACACAAACGTTTGTACTGTGCGGGAATCGACCCACGACCCTTGACTCAGAAGGCAGAGGTCACTACCAAATGAGCCATCGAGCCAGTCAACTAGTCGATGATGGGTCGCTCTCTTACATCCCTAAGTATTCAATCAATTGAAAATAAACCTCATTGACCTAATCGATGACCAGTTCATTAAAAAAATAAATTTCACTACAGAACCCTTTAAAAATTGTCGCATCTCCGTTGTTTGTTGTGCACTTGAGCGGATGATTGAAGAGAAAATATTGCATCCTAATAAAACTACGATTCAGAAGTGCTGTTACAAAGTCTGGAATCGAAGTTTCGGACATTCGAAACTTCTGTTCTTCTTCTTACAGAGGCCAGAGGTGCTCGTACGAAATCTGGTATCGAAAGCCCTGTTACTGTTCGTTTCAATTGGCAGTATTTTATTTATTGACCTGCCTGACACCACTTCACCCTATCTATGTTGCTGTCCTAAAGGACAACTTCCTTTACTTACTTTAACTGCTAGATAAATCCAGCAGTTGTCAAACATCACTTACAAAACAGATTCCCAAATATATATACTATGCCTATTTCTATGTATTTTTTTGGTGTGCAATAAAGAGTAGATATTCTAGATAGATATCTTGCCTGATCATAGATTGGCGTTAAGTCCAAGATTCATATAAGAACGATAAACACACGGGTAGCGTTTGTTCTTTCATTAAGCATTTACATTTCGAGTAAGCCATAATAAACTTCGTGTGAACGCAATGCATATAAAACTAAGGGGTGTGGTATGCTGGATGAGGCGTGTTAAATCCGTGGTTATAATCATACAAGTCCAGAAAAATAAATATCGGTGTACAACCTTGATTTGCATTAAACGTGTTGGCCAAAATAAAAATGCGACAGTCCGAAACTTTAATTTGAGACTTTAGAGTAGTCCTCCAGGGCATTAAGCGGAAATGCACTGTTTATTAAACCTAAACATTGTTACGGCACTCTGATACAGTAAACAGTCGGGCGAAACTCGGCCCACGTTGTGCAAGAATGAAAAATGTTTATTTATAAATGCGTTATACACTTTAGAAGACAATTTCTTCATCATCGTCAGCTTGCAGATGTTCACTGCTCACCTCCCCCCTGACATCCTTTTAGTCCTCTGCTACGACATCATCGGGATGGTACAGGGAGGTCCTATTCAAGATCCGGAAACCAGACGGAAAATTTAGAAAGTTAGGTTACAATTTTTTTTATAGTATCTCGATATAATGGCTTCCCTACGCCTGATGGAAAGCGAAAGTGAAGCCATTTGGGCTTGTGATAACGGGCAAGAAACCGGTCAGTTACCTGTCAGTTCCCCACGAGCTCCAGAAACCCTACTCACTGGCAGGAACACGACCCGGAGGGCATTTGGCTGCGGTATTTTATAGGGTGGAGGTCCTTCCCCGAATTGGCAGCTCAATTCAAGCGAAGATTCGCTATGCCCTACCTCTCTTAAATTGGGTACCTACCGGGAACCTTCAAATAGTCCCCGCTTGTAGCTCTAACCGCGGCACCGAAGTCGAGAAATGACACAAATATCTTTTTTTTCTCCCAATAGTAATTTTAATCAGTCAAAAGAGAATGTCTACGTCATCACGATTATGCGATCGTTCGTGACGCCCTACAGAGTGTTCCTGTGTAATTGGATTGCGCTGTTTGTATTCATTTCCTTCGCTTCAAGAAAAAATTATGTACTCAGACTTTGGTGACACATATTTTTAAAAATGTTTTGAACTTGATGTCTAAAGATTTTGGAGAGAAGAAGAAAGCCAGTGATGAAATTATCAGCCATAGCTTTCTTAATCCCTGTGAGCTTTCTTTCATTCATTCAAAAGGGCTTTGCTCTTGGCGGTGAAGCAAATCTGGGGGCACGGCAGTGCCCCCGCCAAGTCGAGCAAAAAAACGGCACTGCCTACCATCCTTTTCTCGAAGCAGTTCGGGCCATTTTCAACCCCCTATAACTTCGTTTTGGATAAAACAAGAAGCTTGATTCCATTCTTCCCTGGACTATACCAGGACTCTGTGAGTTTTATAGAGAACTAAAGGGTTGATTACTTTAAAACCTAACAGCTTATAGGTATGCATAAATACACTGTTTTGGTTTTGATCCAGAAGTTTAATAAGTCCACTGCTAGTATAGTTGCTGCGTAGGTTTCTCTAAAGAGTTCCTTAACAGACGGTTAAATGCAGCCTGAATCCACGATGATCCTGCTATTTCTATCAAGTAGTCCACCCAATTAATCAAAATACTTCGTCATAAGCACTGTGTTTCTAATCAAATGCTATCAATTCGAAAACTATTCTGCTCCAACTGCTTTTCTTACTATGAGCCCTCCCTTCTGCTTCTCTGCTATTTCCATCATCAATCATCATCAGCTTATTCCAGTCCACTGCTTGCGGTCTCTCTAGTTGTACGCCACTTAGGGATATACCCATAATCCATCTATTTCCATCGTCTGAACAATATTTTAGAATTTGGTGCGTCTACGGATCTCCTCATTTCTGACTCGATCGCGTAGAAAAAAAGCCAGGATAACCACTATTGGTTTAGTTTATGATGGACCCCAAAAATCCCAAATCCATCATGCCCAAACGCAAGATGTGACCCAATTCAGCAGACAAAGCACCCGTATTACTCAGCCTGAAGTTTAATCACCTCCAAGGGTCTGACGAAATTGACTTTTTTGAGTGCTTCTGATACCTTAATTTATGGACCCTTGTGCCGATATTGAAAAAGGCCCCTCTTAGGAAGCGTTCGAACAGTTTGTATTAACAGCAATTGCGATTTCAGAGCTAAGTGACGTTCTAAATGAGGGGAAGGCTTTGATTATTGTCTGCAAGTTATAATTGGAAACACAAAGTCCTGTAAGGCAGGTTCCTAAGGCAGCTCCCATTCAAAGTTTTATCTTTCGCGGCACATTTTTACATACCTACCTACCTAAAGTTTTCTGAAAGCGCTCTAACCAAAATTGGTATCATCATCATCAACCCACATTAGTCCACTGCTGGACATAGGTCTCCAAATTGGTATCAAATCAACTAAACGGGTTGGGTATTATAAGTTTAAGGTCCTTATGCTTTCATGTGTGTGTAGTCCGTGAAGTTTCCGGATTTAGAATAGGATCACAGCATCTCAACTTGGGGGTGCCGTAGAAGACGACTAAGGATAATGCGCGCGAACAAACGAAATACCCCTGAATTTTGTAATCACAGATGATATAACAGACAAGTTACGACACCCCACTTCACTTAGTGATTGGAAATAGCTTTATTATTGAAGCGAAATTTATTGGTAGAGGGGGGGGGGGCAATTACGAAAGCGCTAGAAATCACCAATTGAATTGGAATAGCGAATGAAAATAGTCAAGAGTAAAGAGGGTGGGGCGCTATTGTCAAGCTTGGGTGAAAAATGTTGTTATTTTTTATAAGTACATGGCAAACAAGCTTAATTTTAAACTTATGAAAATATAATAATGAATTATGAACTTTGTAATACAAAAATTGCAAAAACACTGGCGTAAAAAAAGTAACTATCGAGTTTCTTGCCGGTTCTTCTCGATAGAAAAAACTTTACGAACAAGGTGGTTATTTTTATTTCTTATTCGTACCTGCTTAATTTGACTTTTTATAAATAATACGTCGTGTGTTAATACTGAAGACTAAATTTTCTAGGACTTAAAAAAATCTAAAGTCTACCTACTTAAGAGGGTAAAAATAAATTTAATTTTAAATGCAAAAGCTCTTTTCTTTCTACAAATTATTTTATACATTTTCACATTTCTATCAACGCCTACATCATAATTATGTATAAAGGCTATTTGTTTATTTTCTAGGTAAATTCCATAATGGATCAAATAGTTTTCTAGATGTCGTGATTATTTAGTGAATGAATAGGCGGGGTGACCTTTCGCTTTTATGTAAATATACCTCTAGAATTTCAGCTTTCTTTATCTAATATTTTTATCATATTTGAATCGACGTTCAAGTACGTACGCCTACCTATAACGGCTATCTAGTTTGGGTTTATAATAAATCAAAAATTCGTATTATAAATTACATAAAAGAAAATTTAAATAACCATTCTTGAGTGTGCGCTTAAACTACTTACTTTTAGGGCAATTAAAAAGTGAGGAGGGCACTGGTGAAGGTTTCGTCAAAATTATGATCTCTATCGTACAAAACCTAATAAGCGTTAAAAAACTTAGTCCAATTGTTCCGTAACCGAATTCAGCCATAGAGAAGAAGAAAATATATTGTGGGTATTTTCTATGTAGTTATTTACAAAAAAAAGTATCTATATACGTAAGTTTATTAGTTGTCTAGTACAAGTAGGTACCCATAGTACAAGCTTAGGCTTAGTTTGGAGCCAGACGGCGCTGTGTGGGCCAGTGTGGCATGTCTTGGGTTATTTAAATGTGCTGAAGGGATCATCATCATCATCATCCTCTAGCAGTCCACTGCTGGACTTACTCCCACTGTTCGCCACTTTGAGTGAGGGATGAATTAGCATAATACGCTGTCGCTAAGGCCGCGCCCTTAACACAGCGATTTAGTTAGCTCCCAAGAAAGAATAGGTGGCGTTCCCTTTGCATTTTTATTGGACATTCGCGTCGCTTCGGATCTGAATAATTCGCGAACAACGACAGAAGTTACTTTTGCCTCCCCCTGTATATCGCATTATGCTTTTAATCGTACGACTCATTTGTATGCGGGAGAAGGAATTTTTTTACTCAGTTTTGTACCTTTCAATGAATGCGTAGGATTTTTGGGCGGTTACGCAAAAGGCGGGGGATTTCTTGGAATGTTGCTTTTATGGTATAATACCTAGGTACCTGCGGAAGATTATTTAGTAAAGACTATGATTTTGTTTTATGAATGAATATGATCCATGAATAAAAAATATTATAATTCAATTTAATTAGACCATCGGTCGTCGTGGTTATTCTCATAAGGCTGTCTATCTTTTGTATGGTTTATTTAATAAAAAAAAACCAACAGTTTTACGTAAAGTACATGGCAAAAGATTGTATGTCTGTCACAAATATAAAAGCCAATTACAGTATTCCAGACATTGAAGAGGTCGGTTGCCATTAAATAAAAAAAAAATACAAAATATCACTTTCGACTTTTGACTTTTCGATGCTAACGCTCTGATGAAAATGTCACCTACATGCCAGAAAGTATTTAAAAAATCTATTCTCTATCTCGTTGCTATTCGGGTTGAATTGAAATCCGAAAATATGATAAGCTTTCGCAGTGCTTTTGTGAACTCACTAACGAATCATTTGTGCAAACCACGTTTTTCATATATAAAGAGTGAAGTAGTCGTGAAGACCGTGTAATTGTATGATGTAGTTTAGTGTTATATTCGCTGTTGCCAGCAGGTTCTGACTCCATGACTCTGCTGGTCGAAGGTTAGTGGAAATACTGCTTTGCCAAGGTTCGATGGGCGAACGGTCCTCTAAGAGTTGTCTTGTCTTCTTCAGATATTTCCGTACGATTAAGAAGGGCCATACGATATGATGATGAAGAGGGACTCCCAAATGTTATTGCATCTATGGAAAGGCTATTTACACTAAGGATTAATATTCTCTTCATTGCGCGGAATACACGTTAAATTAAACAGCTTCTCAATCTTTCGGATTTTAAAGAATCTTTACATTTGTTTATGACTGGTATTGGTCTTAAAAATTAACAAACTTTTTATAGTGTTTGATCGCAACATGTATTTCGTAGCACACAAACTTCATAAACAAAATTAAACATTTCTTGAACTCCAACTGCTTTCAAATTACAAAAGTAACTCGATACAAAACACACAGTCCCTCTTGAAAATATTTAAAAAAGCCCAGGTCCCACCGAGATTTGAACTCGGATCGTTGGATTCAGAGTCCAAAGTGCTAACCATTACACCATGGGACCGCTGGGAGAGCGGGCGAAAGAGCTAATCAGAAGCCGCGAGGGGAACAGCAATACGCATGACCTCCATATTGAACGAGTCATGCTGTCTCGCTCACACGTAGGTTGGGTCGTCCGATTCATTATGCCTTCAAAACCACGAATGTGACTAGAATGAGAGTACAAAAACAGTAATGTGTTCAAGTACTAACTTTAGAATTATTTTATTCACATCTCAGGCTTGCCTTTTCAAAACATAATAAGTAATATCTAGATATTACGAGTATACTATTGACATATGCATAATAATCTATGTTAGCATTATTATTATTCATAAAATCATTTATAATATTAATATGGGTTGATTACATTACATCTTATGAATCGCTAAATGTGTTGGTAATAAATAACGCCTGGATCAATTTGGCCAATTCTTTTTTTTAAATGTTTTTTGAAGTTCTAGGATGGTTTTTAGAAAAAATGGAATAATTGCAGCCGTATTATAGTCTGTTGTAAAAGTAAAAAAAATGCAAAAGGTTGTACATATTACTTTTTTATTTGTATGGAAACATTCCTGAGGTAATCGACGGGAGGCCACTATTCCTCCCATCGACTAATTGAATGCAAAAGATACCCAAGTCGCCGCGACAACGGACAAATTACACAAAACCATCATTATCATGACTAGCCCGATGGTTCATTTTGTAGTGACCTCTGCCTTCAGAGTCAAGGGTTGTGGGTTCGATCCCCGCACAGTCCCCGCCTTTGTTTCGTGTACATGAACTGAACATGTCATTATCATTTGTGTTGGTCTGGGTGTTTACTAGGTACATATAAAGATACATGCATTTTTTACAAAAAAAAAAAGTAAGTAAGCTTATCAGTTGACTAGTACCCATAGTACAAGTTTTGGCTTAGTATGGTACCAGACGGCGTTGTGTGGCCCAGCGAGGCTTGACTTCAGTTATTTTTTTTCTTTCGCCCTGCCTATAACTAATCCTGCCCTACCTCGAAATCGAACCTACCCTGCTTTATGCTAGTTCCACTAACACTTAACCTTTTTCCTTTACACCCCCCTCATGGACACTGAGTAGAGTATGCCAATTCGTTTGGTATAAAAATAGGGTCATTACCGACCCGGCCGAAGCCGACCCTATTATTAGTACCTACGTACCCGTATATCAGTAGGAACCATAAAAACGTATCAAGGATAGAACGGCTTTGTGTGCGCTAATCTTTCACTACTGTGCAAGATTTGTAAAGCGTCATTTCGGTTAGTTTGATTGCATCGGAATGTTTTTTATAGTTGCACAGCATAGTGGTCACTCGTCAGTAGGTATTCGAAATTTCGGACGCTTGAAAACTGACACACTATGATTGTTTTTTTTTTATATAGCAGCTCGACATAATGGCTTCCCTACGCCTGAGGAAAAGCGAAAGAGAAGCCCAAGTCGCTGTGACAAGCTGGTTAGTTACCTGTCAGTTGCCACTGCCATGCCGGCCCAACCCTAACCCCCCACGAGCTCCGGAGACCCTACTCACCAGCAGAAACACGACCCGGAGGTCATTTGGCTGCGGTATTATATAAAATAATATGTGATATTTGTTATATTACCTAAGCCCCAACTTTTGAAAGAAAGACAGAAAAAAAGAAAGAAAAAACGTTTATTAGAGTAGACAAATGATGAATAAAGGAATAGAAAATCAAACTACATAAATTACATTAGGTGACACTAAATGGTGTCCATTCAGCATAAGCCGAGGCATCTTGGTAAGACACCTCGACGCTGGTCTTCCGTAGACACCAAGAGGTCGGCTGGGCGCAGCGACACATGAACGTAAATAAAAAACTTAAAACTATTATTAGCCAAGTCATAACTTAAAATTAGTATTAACCAGGCAATTAAATTACATTATTAGGTTATAACTTGCCTCATGTTATAGGAGAGAGTGTTATTAGAGCCTACGAAGGAGCGCGCTCACCCAACAAAAACCGATTCACTCCCGCCTTGAAATCTGAAGATTAATTAGGTATGTATCGGGGAACGCGAACTCTAGGGAAGATGGCTGCTCTATTCTTGATATATTTAAGTGGTGAGAATACTTTCTACACATAATCACCCACTAGCCAGTTCGTATTAATAGCCCTCATTAGTTACCACTAAGTACTGGTCGAAAGAAAAGGATAAATTAAGTCACGTGACCATTAATTGGAGGGTGCAGACTTTATTTACCAACGACACCCTTTTGTATTGCATGAGACAACAATATTTGAAGTAACAGAAAGCATGCTTTGTTTTTTAAGTAAGACATGCCACGCTCGGCCACACAGCGCCATCTAGCCCCAAACTAAGCCGAAGCTTGTACTATGGGTACTAGACAACTGATAAACTCACATATACATACCTATATTTTTTTGTAAATAAATACATCTTATACATAGTTAACACCCAGACCAATACAAACAGACATGTCATGCACACAAATGTTTGTACTGTGCGGGGATCGAACCCACAACCCTTGGCTCAGAAAGCAGACGTCACTACCAAATTAGCCATCGGACCAGTCACGATAAATTGTCTCATCATCAGTCTATTGCAGTCCACTGCTCGACATAGACCTCCAGTTGTTCCCCACTTTCGGCAAATACCTGGAGGCTTTACCCATAATATCCACACTGGGCAGACAGGTTGACGATCGCAGGGCGTAGAATCTCGCTCTGGTGACGCTACTGCCCGTTATCTGAATAACAAACGAGGTTCTGGCAACTGATTGGTGGTGGTATAACCATCATCTATATTCTTCTATATCTATACAATCAATATCAGCAGAGCAGTGATGGGAAGTTTTGGGAAAACGGTAGAAATTTTTATCTGTAGGTATGTTTGATCGCGCATCACGCAAAAACTACTGCATGGAATAAAATGCGGGTTTCGCTAATGTAGGTATTGCTAGAACTAATTCTAACTTAACATTTAGGTACCATTTTATGGAAGTCCGTTATTTTTGAAATCTGATATACACGCGTGCTCCGCCGCCGGTACAGGTCTAATAAATAAATTGCCTATCAAAATTGTATTGCATCAGATCGGAATTATAAAAAATATAGTTAATATTACACGAATGGTTTGTAATGCGGCTACGAAATGCAATTACGAGCAATACCCTTTGCTGTCGGGCGTTCGGCGATAAATTAATGCATCGATTCCGATTCATTTAGCCGAGGCGCATTAATCATTATTCCGTGCAGTAGCAGAAAAGAATACACAACACCGCCCCATTTTTTAGACGAAGGCTGTACGTACACGGACTGCTCAAGCTGTTGAGATCGACTGCTTGAAGCTGCGATCGCGCGGTGAACCGGTCGCGACTGCTCGTGCGGTCGTATGTACGGCAGCGTATTTTTTTTTATGAAATAGGGGGCAGACGAGCAGGCTGCTCACCTGATGGTAAGCGATAACCGCCGTCTATGTGCATCCACAATATCACTGGTTGCAGCTGCGCCGTCGGCCTTTAAGAAAGAGAATATAAGTTCTATGTACCACAAATTTGTGGTACATAGTTGGTACATAGTTTGCGGCGCGTTTTTCAAATCAGTCTCGAAAAAAACCGTCAGCCCGCTTCCATTTTTTTTTGCGATAGAGTCTGCGTCTGAGACATTTAAAAAGAGCGTCTAGGTCTGCCGACAGAATGATCGAAGATGTGCGTCGTATGCGTTGAGTCTGTGAAATATCCGCGACAGATTTTTGCGCGTCGCACACTGGGGCAAGAACCCTCAAAATGTACCGATAATTCAAAATAAAAATTACCGCCTCTATAGCCACATTTTATCTCACGATGAAATGACTTACTAAGGCACATTTTGACAGTGCTCTAACCATTTGTGTTGAACTCAGTAAGCTGCAGCGATTATTCAAAGTTGTTATTATTTAATTTATTGTTTTATTATCCTATAATTCAGTGGATTTCCAGTGATATTTTGACTCGATTAAAGTACTTTTGTTGTGAATTAGCCATGGAACCATCTAGTCTAGGTATGTAACTATGCTAAGAGCCGGTAATTTATATGTTTAATACTATCTATATGGACTACACAAGACTACTATCAGAGCAATGTGAAAAATCAGGGAAAATTATAAAAACGAGTTGATACACTTATGAATTAAGCCATATTAAGGTATGTTTACTATATGAGAATTTTCGTCATAATGTAGGCTTCCAAATTTAAAAAGATATTTTTGCTACTTTTTGCTACTTTCCGTGATACCCTTGGTAAAACATGCCTCCTTTACTGCATAAATATTCAATTCATGGACCAGAAATTATATCTAATGCGCTTTTACCTATTGGTCAATTAACGGACGAGTCACAAGAAGCAAGAAATAAGGATTTTAAGCGTTATAGGGAACACAATTCAAGAAAATGTAGCCGAGTAAAATCAAATAGAGATATTTTTAAATTTTTTCACCCAGTTCTGATCCAGTTATCACATGTGTACAGAAACGAGTTAAGAACAAGGTTAAAAATATTCCTCATGAAGCATTGTGTTTTAAAAGTATGTTAAAAGTACCGTGTGTAAACAATCTCAATGATAAGACATCAAATATTTGTGATGATGATGATGGTGATGATGACGATGGTGATGATGATGGTGCTTTAATGTATCTTTAAAGTATATAATAAATTAAAGCAATTATGATATTCTAACCCCCTTAGTTTAATTGATCACACCTATAAAGGCTTCCTGCCCCAGTGTGCGTCGTATGCGTTACTGCATATAATTGCAAAAAAGTGCGTCACGGATAGTCTGTCGTCTGCGCTGCCCCTAAGTTACCTTTACTCACAAAGTCTGGCGGTTAAAATCCGCGGCGGTTTAGCCGTAGTGCGGTCTATGCCTAATAGTATTCCCGTAAGAGCCCACGTTCCGTCAATAATTTTACAATAACATTACTTCAAAATAGAGATACTGATGATAAAAACATAGCCATTCCACTAAGTGGCTGTTATGCACTTGTTTGAAATGCAGCTGCGAAACGCAATTAATAACCGCTGCTGTCGCGCGCCGCGGATAAATTAATGCATCGATACGATACTGATTCATTTAGTCGATGCGCGAGATATCATAATTCCAACTTATTATGCAACCGGGGATAGGGAGAGGTAGGGCATAGCTAGAGGGTTGCCTGCCATCCGTCCGGGTTTCCCCGGATTTGTCCTAGTTTGAAGGTCGTCCGGGGTCCGTCCGGCTGGGGCTTTTAAAAGTATCCAGGTAAAATCTGGACACTTTTGAAATCGATACTCAAATATAATAAAAAATGAATCAAATTCTAAAGAGTCAGTGGAAAAAACGATATTTCGCCCGAATGTCCGGAATTTTTGCCATGTTATCCGGCGCCGGCAATTTAGGTGATGGCAACCCTAGGCATAGCGAATCTTCGCTCGAAATGAGCCACTCGTCCGGGGAAGGACCTCCACCTTATAGAATACTGCAGCCAAATGATCTCCGGGTCGTGTTTTGCCGGTGAGTAGGGTTTCCGGAGCTCGTGGGTTGGGCTCGTGGGTTAGGGTTGGGCCGTCATAGCGGTGGCAACTGACAGGTAACTGACCGGTTACTTGCCCGTTGTCATAGCCACTTCAGCTTCTCTTCCGCTTTCCATCAGGCGATGGGAAGCCATTATGTCGAGCTACTTATGAAACAAAATTATGTTTTTCATATAAGTGTAAACATATTGCTAAATAGTTAATTTATTGAATGTAGCGCAGGATCCTTCTTTTCACTGCTGTACATAGGCCTCTTCATTTGTCCGCCACTATGATCAAACATTTGGGGCCTTACCCATAATCACCACACTGGGCAGGCCAATTGGCGATCGCAGGGCGTAGCTCCTCTCACCGGTGACCCTGCTGCCCGTCATCAAGCTGTGGTATTTAGCTACGCCTTCATTATTGATAGTTAAAGCACGACTAGCCGGCTGCTATATTATCCTCGTTCGTTATTCGGCAGGACGCACCACGGGCAGGTTCGAGTGAAAAGATGATGGGTACAATTCTTGCTTGAAAACCAAACACCACACATTTTCCAACAATTTTATTCACAAAAACACTTCGATACAAGTATTCTAGAACAAAGCCGACTAAGAACTATAATACGTAGAAGGAAACCTTGCTGGCAAACTGTTTAAACAATCAATAGAAACACAATGGCAGATAGTTATTGAGACATTATCTCACAGAAGCTGTTCAAATATAAACAAATTCAGACATTGGAAAAGGCTCGGACTAGTCACTTTGAAAATCGGCAATCAAACTCTATACGTTTTGAAATGTCCGGGATTAAACACGCACATGACTGGCTCGGTGGCTCAATTGGTAGTGACCTCTGCCTTCCGAGCCAAGGGTCGTGGGTTCGACCCCCACACATTACACACATTTGTGTGCATGAACATGTCTGTTTGTATTGGTCTGGGTATTTTCTATGTATAATATGTATTTACGTACAAAAAAACAATGTATCTAAGTAAGTTTATCAGTAGTCTAGTACCCATAGTACAAACTTCGGCTTAGTTTGGGGCTAGATGGCGTTGTGTGGCCCAGCGTGGCATGTCTTAACCCAAGAACCTGGCCCAACTAAAAAGCGATAAATAACTATTATATATAGCGCAATTACATATTATGTGTACAACTATTATTATTTTTATTAAACGTACATAAAAAAAGGTTATACATAAAGACGAATTGAGAACCTCCTCCCTTTTCGAAGTCGGTTAAAAATGATCATCCATCTAACTATGCATTCGTATTGATAGAAAGAGCTCACTCAGTGCCCAACTGCAATACTACTGTAGACGGAAGATAACCCAGCGCTAGATCAATTTCAGATAAAACCTCCTTAACTTTGTAATGCAAAATAGTCCAGCTCTTTGTTTACTTGGCGCGAGGCACAAAGAAAATATTAGCCTTGTATAAATGTACGTTGAAAGTGGCGTATCAAAATGTTTATTTGTTTCAAGAAAACCAACGGGCTAACATGAATGTTTTACTATAGTTTACAATTCTTCATCATCGTCAGTCTTTCGCAGTTCACTGCTGGTCATAGACTTCTGATTGTTTCGTGAGATCTAGTGGCCTCTCCGATTGTTATGTCCGATTGGCCCTAGCCAGGCAACCTACGCAAATCGTCATTTCACTGCCTAGCTTGAGGGCTAATTATATCATCAGACATCAGCCTATTTCAATCCACTGCTGGACATAGACCTCTCCACCATAAATCCCTCCCATTTGCCCCTCCCTCAAATATACGAACTTAAATTCGTCAAAGTCGATTTTAACCAATTTAATTCGGGAGAGGCTCGGTGGCTCAATTGGTAGTGACCTCTGTCCTCTGAGCCAAGGGTCGTGGGTTCGATTCCCGCACAGTACAAACATTTGTGTTCATGAACATGTCTGTTTGTATTGGTCTGGGTGTTTTCTATGTATAATATGTATTTATTTAAAAAAAAAAGTATCTAAGTAAGTTTATCAGTTATCTAGTACCCATAGTACAAGCTTCGACTTAGTTTGGGGCTAGGTAGCGCTGTGTGGCTCAGTGTGGCATGTCTTGGGCATGTCTTGGGAGAGACAAATGGGAGGAATTTATTTTGCAAAAATACGCAATCCGTTCAACGATCGATCGTTTTCGATCATTTGGTGGTAGAGGTCCAGGCTAGGCTATGATCAAAATTAAAGCTTAATCTCTATGCGACCGTATATCAACTTTGACCAAATGGTTATTTTAAGAACCGATAGTTAAAAACATCAATTTACGGGCCGACGTTTTATCGCCTTCTTTCTGCTGCAACGGCCTTAATCGCTTTTATTCGGTCTCATTATTATGGTCCATAAAATGTGCTTGCTGGAGACAAAGGATAAATTACTCAATTCCATTGTAGACAATAAAAAAATAGCTTTTAAACGAATTACGGAGTATTTTTAGTAGGTATTAATCATCATCATCGGCCTGCAAACGTCCACTACTGGACAAAGGCTTTCCCTAATAAATGACAATGGAGTATACGACATAGCCACCACGCTTAGTGAGGGAATATCTGGAAACTCATCATCTCGATGGATAGTGATCCTCCAATGTAGGCTTTATGAGGAAATTCTTGCCTTTCGAGTCCGTTTTGTGGAACCAACTTTCTGCGACAGTCTTTCCGAACAGCTACGACTTGGAAATCTTCAAGAAACGAGCGTACTCCTATTTAAAAGGCCGGCAGCGACCCCATTTGAGGGGTCCATGGGCATGTTACTACCATGCTACGAAACACCCTTATGAGTCCACAAATCATAACCACCTTTTTCTCAAGAGCTCCCATCGCGAACAGTGTTTGCATGTATTCTTATTTTAAAACTATTTGCTATGTAGCCATATTTTTTTATATTCAGTATATTACATTGCATAATTTTACATATCAGTCTATTTTATTTAAATTATGTCTTTGTAGGTAAGGACTATTTTTCCTTTGTACACTTACCGCACACAATTTCTGCTCTCTGCATGACCCAAAGGTTGACTAGTAGAGAATGCTCCCAGCATAAAGTTCGTCTTTTGTACCATTTTGTGCAATAAATTTTAAATAAATAAATGAACAGTTTTCGTAGATGCATTTTAACCTTTAACCCGATAGATAATCTTCCATCCACTATTCACTAAGCCCCACAAAGATCCTTTCAGCCGGCTATTTGAATAAAACGAAAATAACTCTTAGGCATTAATCTGTATTCAGCTTTAAGCCCACGATTAGTCTTTTCCCACAGCGTGCAGTAGAAAAAACGTCTCGCTAAGTGCTCTTAGTTTAAGTAGATTTGGCAAAGAGCACGGCTATCTTCCGGGTACTGAATCATTTTATACTGGCTAGTACCGCGCCGGAATGTTGGTGACATCTGGCTCGAGGACCCTCCGGTTGCGACCTCTAGATAGTTTTGAATGACTCATTTAAGACTCTTTAATTAATTTCTTAATTCGTCTTATAGTTTTTGTTCGATTTTTTTGGGAGTGTTTTATGTTTGACGTGTCTATGGCTGTGCGTTTCGTTCAGGATGTTTGCAAAAATCCGAATGTGTTTCCGACGATTAGAATTTAAACGAAACTTGATAGAATTATTCTTCATACCCCTGGGCAGGTTATAGGATACTTTTCATCACGCTAAAATAAATAGGAACCGAGCAACGAAGGGAAGTGTGCGGAAAACGGGAGATTTTTTATCTATGTGTTTGAATGCGCATCACGCGAAAACTACTGCATGGAATTAAATTCGGTTTTCACCAATGCATTACTAGAGGTATAACTTAAAATTTAGGCACCATTTTATGTAAGTCCGTTATTTTTGAAACCCGATATCCCCACGTGCGACGCCGCTGGCACAGCTAGTCTATGATATAAACATTAAATCGCTAAATGTGTTGGTAAGCGCATAACTCCATAGCACTTTTTTTAAATGTTCGATGAAGTTCAAGGATGGTTCTTACGGTGAGAAAAAATCGAAAAATTGTAACGAGAAACCGCGGGTAACACCGCGGGGCGCAGCTAGTTTAAAATAAATCTTAGTTCGTATTTGGGCGAAACGAATTAACATGGGACGTGTTTTCGACGCTTTAGCTGCTAGAAAAGTTAAATTGCTGCAACAGACGTTGCGTGTAATGCTCACTGGAATACAAATTAGTTGATTAATTAAATTATTGTACTGCAGATATAGTGAACAGACGTGAGGCATACCTACCATCATCGTTAATGATTTTACATTATCTAATGATTTAAAAAAGTCTCATATCCCGCCGGACTTCTTAGGTATCTACATACCACGGTACATACTATCTTCAGGTGTTCAAGGCGGGAGTGACGTTATTCAAGACGCCATGACAGTCTTGGCCTTTTTGGCGGTCAATTTCAAGTTCATTTATAAAAATTCAAAATAAAAAAATCTATTTTTCTTAAAATAATAATTTTTTGGGGTGAAATAGATGCTAAGCTATGCTTTTAAACTAGGTAATTTCCAAATTTTGTCAACTAACCTATTAAATTACTAAGATGAATAATAATGATAACTAATAAGATTAATGAGTTAAGTAGGCACATAATTATAAGTCAATTCTTCTCATCCAGACTCCAGAGAAGAAAAAACCGCTTAAGCTCAATTGTACTCTTGTTAGTAGGTATTATGGGAGTTGGCAGCGCGTTGCGTTTTTTTAAACGCCTCCTGTTGTAGTCCGTAGTCCGAATATTCAAATTTATTCATGCTCCGTAAAAAGCCCACTTAAAAACTTAACTTTTTACAAGAGTTTCCGTATTATTATATTGTTCGTTCGTTTCGTATTTCTTGAGCATTTTGAAATTGTGTAATTACCTTAATTTTGTCATCGTTTTCAGCGTATATGTAGATAAGACATATTTTTGTAATTAATACGTATGATAGATTTTATCGTTATTCTAAGTAAATTAGTAATCATTTGAAATTACATGACAATGCAAGAAAACATCACCTTTTTAAAATTTTATAAATCGATCTGATAATAATTTTATAATTGTTATTCGATTATTATTTATGAATCATAGACGAAATGTTGACGAATATTGTTACTCAATATATTATTATGATTCTATAACAGCGATATGTATAGGTAGGTACATGTAGGTAATATCATTATGATGTATAAAATTATATACACACAAGTGATGACCGCGCGCTCTCCGCCCTCTACCTCGAAAACGATTAACCGTATGAAAAACTTTTTCAAACAAAATTTGTAGATAATTTTTATTCTCCATAATTGATAATAAATACAAATAGCAAAAAAACCATAGGAAATGAGATTACAAAAAAGCGCAAAAACCGATTGACCTTGATATTTAATAGTTGCGTACACCCTACCATATGTAGGTTTTGAGACAACTTTTAGGGTGTCAATATATGTCAGCTGGGCACCTCGAATTCCGAGATTCTTACATATTTTAAGCGTAAATGACTGGACTATTAGTTCTAGATGGGCCCTCGACCCTTGTTTTAGAGGGCAAGCTCAATGTACCTACTTATACCTACTTACATACAAAAAACACCCAGACACAGACAAAATGCTTACTAACTACATGAATGTTTCTCCTGGGTGATCGAACCCACGATCCTTAGTTTAGAAGGCAGGAAATGAGCCACCGGGGCGTTGACACGTACCTAACTAGTTTCACGTAATAGCTTATTCATTGACATACATCTTTAAGCCCAAACAATACTTAAAAGCATAATTATCTTGCGTGTTATTTCAAAACTCATTGCCGAAGAATCGATACGATACAAAAATCCCTTTATTGGTTTTCAATAAAACAGCAATGTAATATTAAATGGTATGAGTATTCCCATAATTTCATGGGATAAACTTAGGGTCTTATTGCAGTGAGACTCCAAATGGTGTACATAGTAGAAAATAAAATTAAATCAAAAGAATAAGACTTATTTTCCAATTTCATTTATGCCTAGGAAACTGTTATCTACGCTATTTAGGAGTTACTTCACCATCACCATCATCATCATATTGCAGTCCACTGCTGGACATAGGTCTCTCAGTTGTTCGCCTCTTAGGGCAAACATCTGGAGGATATACCCATAATCGCCACGCTGGGGTTGGCGATCGCAGAGGCGTAGCTTCTCGCTACCGTGGCGCTGCTGCCCGTCATCGGCCTGTGGTATACTGCTACGCCTTCAATTGTGATGGTTATACCGCCACCAGTCGGTTGCCAGCGCCTGGTTTGTTATTCGGCATTTCGGCAGGATGCAACACGGGCAGGTGAGGTTGGATTGTAGCGAAAAGATGATAGGTCGATCCATTACATCCCCTACGTCTAAGTATATAAATTGTACATACTTATGCTCTTCATCATCATCATCAGCCTATTACAGTCCACTGCTGGACATAGGCCTCTCCAGTTGTTCGCCACTTAGAGAAAACATCTGGAGGATATACCCATAATCGCCACGCTGGGCAGGCGGGTTGGCGATCGCAGGGCGTAGTTTCTTGCTCCGGTGACGCTGCTGCCCGTCACCGCTCTTTAGTATTTAGCTACGCCTTCAATTGTGATGGTTATACCGCCACCAGTCGGTGGCCAGCGCCTCGTTTATTATTCGGCAGGATGCACCACGGGCAGGTGAGATTGGCTTGGAGCGAAAAGATGATAGGCCGCTCCCTTATGCTCTAATATTTATCTATTATTATTCATAGCGTCCTGGTGATAAAAAGCCAGGGGGCTGACTCGGCGCAAGACTGTGGTCCGTTTTCAACCGTTTTACGGTCGAGTGAGATTTTTGTAAGGAGATTGCATCGGGTAATCCGTTCCCGGAAGGCCCGGACTGCGGAATATTAATACCCGCCGCTGGGAGGTCTTTATTAGCGCACCCAAGAATGTTCGTGATGGGGTTGAACTCAGGTAGGATTTGCTGGGTATTAAGGTTTCCTATACTTTGATAGACCTAGTGTTAGGTGTCAGTGTCGACGGATATGGCATTATGCGCTTTGATGTCTTTGCCTTACCATTTCTTATTTTTCCTGTGACAGTGACAACCCACACCACTACCCTGGTGTGGATTGTGCTGAGATTGCAATATAACAGTATAAAAGGCTGATCTTACAGACACAAGCAGTTCGACCGTAGTGATGGACAGAAGTCCTAAAAATGCTGCCCGCGTAATTGTGTAAAAGTACCAATGTATAATGTGAACGTAAGTTAGTGAAGTAAAACTAGTAAATAAATGAAGTTACTGTGATCGAGTTGGTTTTAATCCCTACACTAGATAGTGCTAGAGCAAAGGGTAACATCTATGTTGGGTATAAAAGAGAAGAGTACAGTAGCTTCCTACCTTAAGCTTTAAACATGACCAGTTCGGTTCAACGGCAGTGATGCTGCCTGTGATACCAGTGGTCGGGGGTTCGATCCCCGTACAATAAAAACGTTTGTTTGTACAAAAAAAAATGTGCATGAATTGGTTTGGGTGTTTTCTTTATATTTCTAACATACATTTATAGATACTCTTTGTTGCACCATAAAATTGACTTCAAACTAGACACCGTAGGCTCGATGGCTCATTTAGTAGTGACCTCTGCCTTCTGAGCCAAGAGTCGTGGGTTCGATTCCCGCACAGTACAAACATTTGTGTTCATGAACATGACTGTTACTATTGGTCTGGGTGTTGTCTATGTATAATATGTATTTTTATCAGTTTTGTATCAGTTGTCTAGTACCTACCCATACAGACGGATGACTATGGACGCCCCCTGACCTATCCAGGAGACATTATAGACAATCATCATCATCAGTCCTCTGCTGGACATAGGCCTCTCCCAAAACTCGCCACCGTGACCGATTCTGGGCTTCAAGGATAGGACAATAAGTCAAGTCAAAGTAATTCTTGTTATTGTTTAAAATAACATAAATACTTTTATTAGTGGGTCTGAAAGCGCATAGCATGAAGTGGCTAAACGCTCCGCAGCGCCTGTCTTTACTAGATATTTATAGCTTAGTCCACTGTCATGGGAATTTTGGCATAGTTTCCTACAGAGCAACAGAACAGCGGAGTACAGAAGGCTACGTCTAGTGGGATGTATCAAATAGAACCGAGCTGAGGCTTTTAAAAATTGACCAGTTATATTTTGACCACTGAAGAGGAGATGAGATGTGTAATTTGAGCAACATCATTAAAATTCATGGTATTGGCTACTATTGGCCCGTTTTCGAGTCTTTCTTTTTTTATTTCTCTATTTTTAGATCATTCTCATTACCATACATTTTTAATATTTTTTTATGACAGAGGGAGCAGACGGGCCTGAAGGTCACCTGATGGTAGGTAAGTGATCACTTCAGCCCATAGACACCGCAACACCAGGGGAGTCACAGATGCGTTGAGCCCTTGAGAATTGTAGGCTCGGTTTTAAAGGTCTTTAAGTCGTATCCATTCGGAAAAGTTGCAACTTGAAGCTGATACCAAAGAACTGTTTCACGATGTAGGAAATTGCGCGTAAAACGTACTTTGATTAACACAACAACAAATCTTATTTGCCTTCTGTGCTTTCTCTCTCTTTGCCGTACTGCGGCTTAACGTTTTGTATAAGCACTTCGTTGAATAGGGCTCTCTTTAATTTATAGAAGAGCCAGGGGACTGATATTGTTTAAAGATATTTACCGCACTATGTTGTTTCGGGAATGCCTCGTGAGTACATTGGTGCTTTGGGACATGCCTAGCTTAGGATTTCACAATTTGTACGCACATGAACTTAGTAGAGTACAGAGTTCGAGTTCAGTTTTTATCTCCATAAGAATGTCTCTCTGATATCATCATCATCATCGTTGCCTTAGTCACCACGCTTGGCAGGCAGTTTGGTGTCGGCAGTAGGTTTCATTTGTTTATACCCAGGTAAACGCTGCTAGTTTTCGTCGATCGTTTTGTCGACACCCATAGGATTAAATAGGGTACAAATAAAACCTGCTTGGTATGTAATAGGATGTAATACTCGTCGTTCGAAAACTATTCTTATTCTTGTTTCACTCCTATTCTAATTCCGGAAGTCATACGGACAATATATATGTATCCAATGTTAATTGAAATAAAACAAATTCATATCTTTTACTCTTTAACAATCTAATATCAATAAACAAACATAATATATCCAAGGAACCAGCAAGTGCCGCCCCGATCGCCGATACCAGAGGAGTTTAAAAATGCAGTCGCTTTAGGCTATGAACTCACGTAGCGATTATTATCCGCATCCGCCGCGGTTGCGGGCCCGTAGCTTTTGTAAAATGCACATAAATACGTGAAAAAATATGACCATCATCATCACAAATGCCCATCAACTTTTTGCTCCAAGCCACCATCACTTGCCCGTGGTGCATCCTGCCGAATAATAAACAAGGCTGTGACAACCGACTGGTGGCGGTATAACCATCACAATAAAGGTGTGGTTAAATATCACAGGCCGATAACGGGCAGCAGCGTCACCAGAGCGTGAAACTATGCCCTGCGATCGCCAACCTGCTTACCCAGGGTGGAGATTGGATGCTTTACCCAAACATCTGGATCAATATGGAGTATAACGATCAATCATCTGGATGTTTGACCAAAGTGGTGAACAACTGGAGAGGTATTATTATGTTCAGCTGTGGACTACAATAGGCTGATGATGATCGCAACCGTGACGGCTACATAACCCAGCATAAAAACAGTCTCGTGAGTATAGCAACCGCAATTCCGCAACCGCGGCGGGCGCGGTTGTCAAACGCTCCATGAGTGCTTAGCCTTATAAGGCACGCGCACCGCTCGTTTGTTGTGCGGCGCGTGAATAAGTTACCGGCCGGCTGCTTGTTTTACATTGCGACTGGGAAGAAACGGGTGGATAGAGCTGTCTCGTCCTATGGATCTGGTGTAGGTGGGCTTGGGCTAAAGAAACGTGTGGAATTGATAAATACTCTACTACTTAGTGACTGGATTTCTGATAAGCGCTGCTGCCTGTTTCCTAATACTTCTTTAGTCGTCTTCTACGATACCCACGAGATAAGATGGGACAAAAAAAATCTACATAATATGTACCTAACATATTACTTGTAGTTTGAAAACCATTCTTATTCTTTGTGGACTGAATTTCCACACACACATACCATATTTTAATCTCCAAAGATACTTCTTCTTTAGCTCTCTTATTTAGAGTTCTTTAAAAAGGGCTCTCTTATTTAGCGATCGCTAGTTAAAAAAAAGAGCCCTTCTTAGCCCAGCAGCCCATCCCGGCTTCGCACGGGGTAGACAATTATATTGTTCAAATTTTACCAAGGATCCCTATTTTTTTTCAAAATGAAATATAGCCTATGTCAAATTGGAAGAATATAGCATTCTATTCGTGAAAGAATTTTTTTAAATCGGCCCGGTACTTTTTGAGCCTATTCATTACAAACATACAAAAATTGGTACAAATCTTTCCTCTTTATGATATTAGTGTAGAAAAAAGTGCTTTAACTGTCAAAATCCGTTTAGAAAAATGACTAACACAGACGAAAATAATTGGCTGCGGTATTCTATAGGGTGGAGGTCCTTCCCCGGACGGGCAGCTCAATTCGAGCGAAGATTCGCTATGCCCTACCTCTCTTAAAATTTCGCAATTTCCAAAATCCAAAAATATCATTGTCTTATCCATAACAGTCTCGCGTTCTAGGTGCAGTGTCGACCTACAAATATTTGATATCGGCTATAAGTCCCGAAGTGTACACTCTTTACACGTCCCCCTATGTTTAAATGCAGGTGGAACCGGGAACTACCGGCAAAATACGACTGCAGAAGCATTGTAAAGAGTGTTCTTGCCTAAACCTGGATCAAAGCTAACGGTTTCGATTGATTCGATTGATTGAATAAATAAATAAAATACCGGAAGCGAAGCAAGGGCCGATCGCTACTTCTATATAAGAATACAAACCTACTCGAAAGTTCATTTCTTCTAATTAAGATTTCTACTTTATGAGTTTTGTTCAAAATAGGTACGCGTTGACCTTTAGCTTTTAATTGGGTTGATACAAATTTAATTTCGCCCAAAAATTAATGGTAGTTAGGAGAAATATCTAAACAGAATTTCGGGTACCCTACGTGACTAAAATAAATAGAAAATACATTTATTTTTTGCTATCGACACGACAAGAAGAAGAAGAATAGAAAAGACTTAAGAATGCTAGGTAAGTACCTAATTGACGATCACTTTGGTCGAGCGGTAGTAAACGCTGCCTGGGATACAATAGGCTATTATGGTTAAAAATTGTAATTAGTCCGTCTTTTAGCTTGTTTAAAAATAAAAGACACGTATTTTTCATTCAAATAAACAATACCAAAGATACAAGGCATCAAAAGTTAGGAGTGGGAGTCTTTGACGTCACTCGCTCCCGTAAAAACGCCTCACCGAGTGACGTCACGCGTAATTTGAACGGGCTATAACTTTGTAATTTTTAGTCTAATTTACAAATAAAAAAATACGTGTCTTTTATTTTTGAATAAGCTAAAAGACGGACTAATTACAATTTTTAACCATAATAGCCTATGGTCTCAGGATCGATCCCCGCTTAATACAAACATTTGTGAGCATGGACATGTACGATTATTCTTCATACTCCTGGGCAGGTTATAGTATACTTTTCATCACGCTACAATGTATAGGATCAGAGAAGTCCGTTATTTTTTAAACCCGATATCGACGCGTAGGACGCCGCCGGCACAGCTAGTAAATCTCGTTCTTTTCAATGATAATAAAAATAAACTATATATATAGAGACAGAGACACAAAAAATACATCAACCCCACATTGTATGTAATAAAGCCCTCAATTTAATTTCTGTGGCCTTGTGCCCGCGTGTGTCGGGCGCTGATCAAATTGTACGCTTTCATTATGAAATTTGAATACAATATAATTTTCCGGTTGGTTTTGCGGGTTTTTCTTTCTCGTACGTAAACAATTTAAACTGGGAATGTTCTTGAATAAACACTTGATTTTTGGTTATTATCCTTTGTATCTTGCAAAGCGACGTAGCTCAATTTCTTCCGAGTGTAATTTTTAACGAGGAATGTGTAAATTTTCATAATTTTCCGGCATTTTCGTGAGATCTTTAATTTTTTCATGCCGTAAATTTATTTACTCACCCGTCTATCCTAGTTTATTTAAAAAAAGAAGAAAAAAATCGCATATTAAACTACACATTTGATTTTTACCGGCCTCCTCGTTGGGAGTTCAAAGAGAAAATTATGATTCAAATTTCAACGTGTTTGATCTCCTTGTGACCGCGGGTGGAATTAACACAACCCTTTGTCAGATTTACATAATAATAATGACGTTACATAAAAAAATAAACATGAAAATTGTCACTCTGAAAAAATGGGATTTTAATTTACGCGATGGACAAAAATATATCCAAAA
Source organism: Conogethes punctiferalis (assembly GCA_031163375.1). Classification (NCBI taxonomy): domain Eukaryota; kingdom Metazoa; phylum Arthropoda; class Insecta; order Lepidoptera; family Crambidae; genus Conogethes; species Conogethes punctiferalis. The sequence continues at coordinate 10,414,394 of CM062096.1, read as the reverse complement.
ATGCGTATTCATGGTGAACCGCTCTCTGAAGTGCCAAAAAAGGAAGTATGAAAGTGGTGATAGAAGTTGGAAGGGAAATGTCTATCTTGGTACGGGCATGTAATGAGGAGATATGAGTAACATGTGACCAAGACGATCGCCAACCCGCCTGCCCGGCGTGGCAATTATGGGTATATCCTCCAGATGTTGGCCCTAAGTGGCGAACAACTGGAGAGGCCTATGTCCAGCAGTGGACTGCAATAGGCTGGCTAACTACGGATAGTTTGAACAATAAAGAATAGCTATCTTTATTCATAATTATAGTTTCAAAACAAGCACTTAAAACTACAATAGTGTAAATGACTATCACCGCGTTTCTAAAGGGTTTCTACCGAGAAGTCGAATCTGCAAGAAGCTCGATACTTGATTACGCATTTTTTTCTCAATTATTCTTAAAATGTTTGTCACAATGTTTACTGATATTCCTCGAGTTTCTAAATAAGCTACGCGTTTAGCACATAATGTTATGATAGAAGCTTGAAGCTCTCGAAATAACATTCCCTATAAATAAGCACTTACAACGTTTCACATCATGGCGAAAGGCTTAAGTTCCGTATTAAAAAAACCCATTTCCCCACAATCTACGGTCACGTTGTCAAGAATAAAAAATTACTCTTTGAGAAGCCATCCAGTTTAACCCTGACATTTTAACAATGCCTTTATTCCTTGAAGGAAATTGTAAACTTGCAATCTGTTAGGATTCTGAAACACTATAAAGTCTTTTTAAACGTTCCGGAAAATGCTCTCAGTTGTATAAGCCACTAAACATTTAGCGTTTTAGAGGCACTTTTAGCAGGCTATAAATAACCTAATCTATTAGGCTGGTGATCGTGTAACAATTCTACTCGTATATTACACTAATTAAAAAACATAACAGGAAAACACATTTTATATACGTATACACCTATTGTAATATAAATTAGGCGGTAAATAAAAATAATGTAAATTAAATAATTGTTCGTGCATTATTATTAAAATTTACATAAATCTTCCCACTTTCTTAAAATGTTTCTTACATGAGAAGATTCTGCATAGCATTGTAAAACTTTATGAAATCAGTGATAAAAATAAATGTTCACTTTTAAGTTCAAGAAAAGAAAATATCTTTATTTTTATACATAGATATTAGACCATTTAATGAAAAAATTAAAATGATTCAACCGCCGGATTCCGAAAGTTGATATTATCTAAGTAAAAGGGCTGGTAAGACACTGGACTCGATTTCAGCTTGCCTTAAGAAAATAGGGATGAACTTTCTCATCAACATTCTATACAACGTTAGAACACTTTGCTGATGCTGCTAAAACCTGATGAGAAGCGTTCCGTATTAAAATTCACGCAGAACCAACACTAACGAGATGAAGTGGACTCACGCAGAGGCCGCTTGAAGCAGTACACAAAATGCGCCGGAACAGTGAAACATGAAACATTGGTTCTGTCCAATAGATTTTGGTCCTAAAGCCCACACATTTGATTCAATACTAACGCGCTCAATGTCTTCATTGTGTCAAAGTACCGATACACACATTGGTGCATTGGGCGCAAAACGTTACTTGGTGCAAATGTCTCCAATGTGTGACCGCGGCATAAAAGTTAATAAATTCTAAAGAAAATTAATAAGGTCCCCTAATCTGAACCTGGGTATTGGGTATTAGAGTATTCGGAAAAGATCGTTCGTTGAACGGATCGCGTTGAACGTAGCCCCATAAGTGGGAGGACCATTTGTCCCTCCCGGGTTCGTATATATGAATTAAATGAATGAAAATCGACTTTGACGAGTTTATTGTGCAAAAATACGCGATCCGTCCGTCGAACGATCGTTTTCGATTATCAAAGCCCAGATTTCTGATAGAAATTGAATAAGATAACGACACTCGCTAGATGAAACTATTGCTGCAAATACGAAAATTGGTCTTACCTTTCTGTTTCAAAATTAAACAAATGCGCAATTATTCAAACCTACCACAGGTGGACTATTATTCAAACAGACCAGGGTCTTAAAATAAGATTTTCTCTTGTACAATGAGTACCATGAATGATTCAGGGTGCTTCCCAGCACACCCAGATCGGCTTTAGACTAGATACTTAATTTTCTACATGTGCCCGACTGGGAATCCAATCCAGAACCTTCCGACCACCGACGCCTTCTGTAAAAATTTAACTAGAAATACCTGTAAACGAAAATTCCAGTTGTCTAGTAGGTACCCATAGTATAAGCTTCGGCTTAGTTTGGGGCTATATGATGCTGTGTGACCCAGCGTGGCATGTCTTGGGTTATTTTAAAATTTTGCACTAAAATACTTCCTACATTTTTATCTAACAGTAAACTCGCCACATTTCAGTTTTACATCTAGTTTCCTATATTTACTTTGTAAATTCGTAATGCCGCGTTCTTGGCTATCCACAGGGAACTCTGGACGAGCGTAAAAAAGGATTCCAGTGCACTTACTGCACCACCCCTGCCTGTTTGAGTAGTTGATGAAAAATGCAACCGGTTCGCTGCACAGAGAATTTTTAAAACTGAGGGTGCAAATTTTTATAAAACTAGCCGAAGTTCAACTGTACGGGGTAGGAAACCTCTTGATTTGAGCTGAGTGCCAATTTTTAAATAGGATTTTGGAGGATAGTAATGGTGTTGGTTAGTAATTGTTCCACCTTAGGCACCTGTGCTAATCAACAAGGTGATTTGACCCCCGCATAAATTTGATAAAAGCGTACTGAAGTCGCCTGGCCAGGGGATTCAAGTCGACTTTATTATCTATTGTGGTGAACAACTGGAGAGGCCTGTGTCCAGCAGTGGACCGCTGATGGCAGTGGCTGATGATGATGGTCGAAATTCGATTAGAAAAGTATATCGTCGATACCGTATACGGACACGGCTCCTGGTACATCTGGGAGAGTTGTTATTGTGCTCTGAGATGACTAGCATAGCCGATTTTGTTGACAAACCATGATCTTAGGATTTATGTCTGTAATAACCTTTCCTTTTCCAATGTTTCAACCTTTACATTTGACAGTCCTTGTCCTACAACTTGTTTTACTTTATATGTAAAAGAAGCCTTTATTCGTTTCGTCGACTATCTTACTCGATGATGTGAAATCAATATTTTGACTGGCTAGGTGGCTCAAATGGTAGTGATTCCTGCCTTCTGAACAAACAACTCAACTTCGATTCCCACCCGGGACACACATTATTATGTGTTTGTTCCGTGTCAGGGTGCTTATAATATTATGTTTGTGGTAACTTCGTTGTTCTGATACCATACCACAAGTGCTTAAGCTACTTACTTTGGGAATGTATGTGATATTGTCTGATATTTATTACAGACACTAAGTATAAATGCACTTCGTATCAAATAAACGAGTGTAAGTAGCTTCATGCTTGCAAGCTAAATAACTTCTAAAGGTTGACACCTTTCCTGCACAAAATTGCAGGTTTTATCTGGCGTTCCGTTACCGGGGCATAAGTGAGGCCATTAGTCACCAGTAAAGGAAGGCAACTCTTTGTCTACCTTTGCCGGGAGTGCCTTTTCTCTTTAAACAAAGAAACATTGGTTTATTTACCTTTTGTTCTTGAAGTCCCGTCTCGGCGATGCTGACAATTTAAATAGTTCGCTGGTTGATCATTGCATTTGTCCCTTATAAAAACTGTTCCTTATTTCTTTTGAAGAAAAAAGCAATAAATGAGAAATGTTTTATTGTTCTTGGACCTATTAAGGTACCATTCGAATCTGGGCAGTCGCGACCCGGCAACAGCGGCCCTGCAGGCTCACGTAGAAACCACGGCAATGATCCTTCTGAGAAGACCGTGAAGATTGTTCGTCTGGTTTCTTCTGAATTTAGAATAGGATCGCCATACCTCAATGGTGGGTGTCGTAGAAGACAACTAGCAGGAATATCAAGGAACAGGAAGGCAGGAGCTCCCCCCCCCCCCCTTTTTGCGTCGGGCATTAAACATATACTAACTTTGGCACAATATTTCCAAAAAATTCGGGTATTTTGTCTATTTTGATGACTCTGCAACGGCTTTCGAATCATTAAAAATAATTCGTATGTGTACTTGCAATAATCTAAACTTAATCAATCTTAAGAATAGCGGCTACTAGCACAATAAAAACTCATGTGTGGAGAAATTTTCTGTTCCTCCTTCATCAGTTCACGCATGTACCTAACATCTTCGCACATTTTCCAAAACCCTAATCAGTATTCTGTTTGAGACGCTACAACAGCACTTAACGGCTTAGCTACGTAACGTTCCCTTTCGTCTGCAAAACATCTGTATTACGAAATGGTATAAGGAGGGGTCGCTTGATGTAAAGCGTAAGGGTATAAGGGTATTACTAGATCAATCGATAGAAGAGTTAATAGGCCTGTTGCCGTAAAAAATGTAATTAGTCCGTCTTTTAGATTATTCAAGAATAAAAGACACGTATTTTTTCATTTGTAAATAAGACCTAAAATGACAAAGATATAACCCGTTAAAATTACGCGTGACGTCAAAGAGTGGGAGTTTTTTCGCCACTGAGTGACGTCCAAGACCCCACTCCTAAACTTTGATGCCTTGTATCTTTTTCATTTTTTGTTTAAATGAAAAAAGGTAAAATACGTGTCCAATATATTTTTTCTAAAATACGGACTAAATATAATGTAATTATTTTGACCCTGGAAACATCCCTATTGGTCGACGGCGATCGATAATTTCTTCCATTCTGTTCACTATCGATCAATGTCGAACAATTCATTATTCTATCGGTCGATGTTGTCGATCGATTGCTAATACCCTTAGAGAATCAATCTTGGGCTTTTATCGCATAAATTTACATTATTATTAGCATTCCTATTCCTACGACTATACATTGAGACACCTGTTCGCTCGTATAAAGAAGAAGAAGAAGCTCGTAGAAGCGTAAAGGGAAATAATAAAAAGCGCAATAGTCAGGCTTTTAGAGACGCAGTCGCGTCGGGTAATGCAGCGTCTCGGAGTGCCTGGCGCGTGCCAGACGTTATGGCATTAAATAGTACCTACCACTGCAAAGGTGAGACCTTTGCAAGTATTCATATGTAAGTCAGAGTTACAGCTGCCACAACGTAACAAGGACGTACAGCGTGGACGAACAATGTATAAGGGTTCTTTGGAACAAGAAGGCCTTCTTAAAATACGGTTATAGAAAATGTTTTTTAGCAGCTTGACATAATGGCTACCCTACGCCTGATGGAAAGCGAAAGAGAAGCTTAAATCGCTGTGACAACGGGCAGGTAACTGGTCAGCTGCCACCGCCATGCCGGCCCAATCCTAACCCCCCCACGAGCTCCGGAAACCTACTCACCGGCAGAAATACGACCCGGAGGAGGTCATTTGACTGCGGTATTCTATAGGATTGAGGTACTCTCTTCAGAATACCACACTTCCTCTACCTGAAGGTTGTCTGGAAGAGATTTTTTTTTTATATTGGCACGGCATAGTGGCTTCCTCTCGCCTGATGGAAAGCTGAAAAGGAAGCCCAAGTCGCTCTGGCCGCGGGCGGGAAACCTCAGTTTCCCGTCAGCCACCACAGCCATGCCGGCCTACAAGATGCTTCTTCATGCTTCGTTTAAAGGATACTAGCGACAAGACCGCCTAAATTGTACCACTAGTAGTCTGTAATACCTTGTCTATAAATGTTTGTATTTTGTGCAATAAAGAATATCTATCTATCTACTTTCCCGGACGGGCGGATCAATTCGAGCGAAGATTCGCTATGCCCTATTTCTCTTGATTCATTTGGTTAAGCAATAGCTGCAACGACTTGTGCTTCTCATTCGCTTTCTATAAAGCAAGGTGATACCGTGCAATAAAAAACAACAAAGAGCCATCCGTCTTAAGGGAACACAAATGTATCAACACACAAAACAAACAAAGCAAACACACATTTGGCAAATGGAACATCCGCATTAATTACATCAGCACGTATTCCCGATACGGAACAATATACGGGGCGTTCCGCATTTGGTCGCATCGGGTGTACCAACTTCGGCGGTCCCCTTGGAACGAAGAGAAAATTAACGTTCCATTTTTGGGTATAGTGTTGATGTAAAGCAGTCTTGATCATCATCAGTCTATATAGGCTTTGTCGGAAGCTATGTCAATCTATAGGCTGGCGTAGCTAAATACCACAGGCTGACAGGCAGCAGAGTCAATGGAGCGTTCTCGCTCTAGTGCCGCTGCTTCCCGTCATCGGCTTCTGCTAATACGCCCTGCGATCGCCAACCCACCTGCCCAGCGTGGCGATTATGGGTATATCCTCCAGGTGTTTGCCAGCTGGAGAGGCTTATGTCCAGCAGTGGACTGTAATAGGCTGATGATGATGATGATGTCAACCCAGCTCACGGTAGCAAAAGTCGGTCGTCTGCGCGAAGCGCCATAACGATCTACATCTAGGGGCAGGCCTTCCGCTCCCCCAACAGTCCGGTGATGATGACCTAGGGGTGAGAGCCTTTCGCTCCCCCAACAGTCCGGTGATGATACCTAGGGGTGACAGCCTTGCGCTCCCCCAACCGTCCGGTGATGATGACAAGGCCGGCCTGGCCGTCATCGTAGTCATTTAGAAAAAAGGGAAAAAAGAGGCGACCTATTAGCGATCTCCAAGTCGCTAAGTTTTGGACAGGCACTATATAATTGCCATTGATACGAAAATAAGAAGATAGGCTTTGTGGACGTTTAATATCCACTGATGGACTTAACTTAAGCAGTTGACAACTGTCATTTGGGGTGACTTGCCTGACCACACTTGGTAGCGGGTTGGTTACCGCAGTCGGTTTTATTTGTACCCAGGTAAACGCTGCTGCCCGTTTCCTGATATGCCCTTAGTCGTCTTCTACGACAAACACGGAATGAAAAGGTGTGGTCTGTATCATCATCATCAGCCTATTGCAGACTGCTGGACATAGGCCTCTCCAGTTGTTCGCCAATTAGGGCAAACATCTGGAGGATATACCCATAATCGCCACGCTGGACAGGCGGGTTGGCGATCGCAGGGCGTAGCTTCTCGATCTGGTGACGCTGCTGCCCGCCATCGGTCTGTGGTATTTAGCTACGCCTTAAATTGTGATGGTTATACCGCTACCAGTCGGTTGCCAGAGCCTCGTTTGTTATTCAGCAGGATGCACCACGGGCAGGAGAGGTTAGCTTGGAGCGAAATGATGATAAGCCGCTCCCTTTACCCCGTGGTCTGTATGTATTCTGTTTATTGTGGGAACATTTTGCCCAATTTTCAGTACCACGATTTTAGCCGACTTGTTGTCGACACACAGAGGCATTTTAGTGGAAAAAAAAAGTTTAGTACAAATGAAACGGGTGCCGTGTTACAAAGCTGCAAAAATAATACTTTCAAATGAATATTCAAACCGTTCAGTCGTATACGTAACAGCTCGGGCCAGATGGCAGCGGATAAATGTACATATTTCTACACAACAGTGCTGCATTCACTTTATCACGAAAATAATTTATCTGACTGTAGAAATGAATTTCTGTTCCATAATCGCACTTCGGTCGCAATGTCCTAGTGGTTTCCGAATTTACATCACCTCATCTCTTGTCGGGGGTGTCGTAGAAAAAATAACAAATAAGTTCCACTGCTGGACATAGGCCTCTCCAGTTGTTCGCCACGATAGGCAGACGGGTTGGCGATCGTAGGGCGTAGCTTCTCGCTTTGAGGACGCTGCTGCCCGTCATAGGTCTGAGTTTTAGGTACTCCTTCAATTGTGACTTTTACACCGCAACCAGTCGGTTACCAGAGCCTCGTTTGTTGTTGCCCGTTGAGCCACGGGCAGGTCTGCTTGGCTTGGAGCAAAAAGATGATAGGCCGCTCCCTTACATCCCTATATACATAGGGCATCGTAGCATACATAGTATTATAAAAATACGAATAAATAAGTACTATACGTATATGTAGTATATTTGTCAGCACTTTTCCTTCCATTAGTACTAGCATAAACACAAAAATAAAACGAGAGCACCAAAGAAAAACGTGCCAAAAATGCACACTGCTTAACGCGCTCAGGTGTACATAATCCGACACTGGACATAGCCGGATGGCAACAAATATAAATTTTTGTCCACGAGACGACACTGCTGAAACGCAGTGCGGTTCACTATTGCAATTTCGCGAACATTTCTCGTCGGCAAAGCGAATAAAAATTCACTAACAAGGACGTATGAAATATCCAAACAAATTAATGTCCGGGCACAAAATATTATTGCGGGGCAACTAAAAAGTGTTGTGTTGCCTTCGGGAGGCGCATTGTAGGCTAGTTCGGTTTATTTGTTGTACTTTAATTGGACTATGTGTTCGCATTTTTATGCATTGGCGCTGTTTTGTGCTAAATTTTTCGGCAGTGTTCGTTCGTTTTGCATGCGATTTGTGCTTTGGGGTGCTTTATCTTAAATAATGGCAACCGGCCTCTTTTACGAGGATAATTGATAAAGTATTCCTATACAAAGTTACTTTTGAAGTCGGTGCCAGCCAACAAATAAATGTATACTGTCGTGTGGATTTGCCGGCCGCGCGCGTCATACAACAACAGTCTACGTTAGGTACCTAGAGGCTGGCACCGACTCCAAAAATAAGTGATAATTGTAATATTTAAATAATTATAGTTATACACATAATATGTATTAAGGATAGAATTACTTACGTTATTTATCGCTTTTTAGTTTTGGTCGTTTGTGTTTTTTTTGAAGTCGGTTTAATTTTTTTTAGACGATAAGAATACCTGACGTATGTTATGACTTTTCTGCATTGGGTAATGTGTTTGTTAGTTCTTTACAGAGTTCATACGTCTACAGATTGCTGGACATAGGACTCTGCCAATGCCAATTGTCATTTGGACAAAATTTACCTTATTCAAAACGCTTGGCGGGTTGGTGACCGCAATAGGTTTTATTAGTACCCAGGTAAGCTGCCAGTTTCCTGATATTCCCTTAGTCTTCTTCTACGACACCCAATGAGATTGAACGTACAATTAGTTTCAAAGCAGCAATTCCTCTAGTAAGTACAGTTTGGAAATTAAGCGAAATGCACAGTGTGAAAAACGGTGTCGGCAACTCGCTAGCAGTTAATCCCGCGCGCTCATTTACGGCCGCGTTAAGGAATTACGCGTCGCCGCCCACTGTCCAGCGAATGTTGAGGCGAATCTATTCAAAATGCAGGGTAAAATGTGCCTGCATTTTGAGACGACCTGAATGCAGGTATGACGATTGTAATGATTGTAATTTCAACTTATTTTCTCTTTATAATTTTAGTGTAGATGACTTAGTTTAGATTATACTTTAATGTTGGGTACATTTTTGGCAATATTAACACCCAATAACATTTTTTAGCAAATAAGACAATGGGACCAACTAAGTAGAACAACCCTTTCAAATAAAAAAGTTTTTTTGCAAATAGGTTTACAATTATCGGAGTTATGTTATAAGAAACATAAAACAAATAAAAATCTGTTTAATTGAGAACCTCCTCCTTTTTTAAGACGGTTAAAAATAAGCCAAAGCGCCAAATAAACATCTTTGTTACTTCACCTAAATTAAAATAAAACGTGCAAATAGTTATGAGTTTGCCCAGCGTACAAAAAGTTGCCACACAACGCAATGAAACCATTCAAGCGTTTTTTTCCAACAAACAATTTGCAGTTTCTAACTAATTTCGTTAAAATTTGCATAAACTCCGTAGAAGTATCCCGCAAACGTAAATATCTCACGTGTCCGGGATAATTCTGCTAATGTTCTCTTTTTAATTTGGCTACGGTACAAAGAGAGTAATTTGAAGTATAGTCAAAGTGAGATATATATTATGACCACGGTAGATCTACACAATAGGTATTAAAAAATTAAAATGTCAATTTTTAGGGTTCCGTAGCCAAATGGCAAAAACGGGACCCTTATAGATTCGTCATGTCTGTCTGTCCGTCCATATCACATCGTCACAGCCAGTTTAAGAGCTACATTATTGAAATTTGGTACGTAGATGTATTCTGTAAACCGCAATAGGATTTTAAAATGTTTGGGATTCCCCACTTCTAAAATATGGGCATGAAAAAAATAAATGATGTGTATTATGTAAACTACTAACGAAAATTGGTTTAAATGAGATCTAGACAGTAGTTTTGTTTTTAAACGTCATAAATCAAATGACCAAATTTTGTTTCATTCGTACACGAAAAAATAAAGAAAAACATTTATTTAGCTGTACGGAATCCTACGTGCGCGAGTCCGACTCGCACTTGGCTGGTTTTTCTATATAGTCTAGTTTCAGCCTGCTTGCCCTATGTGGTGAATCCTACTTTGGGCAAACATCTGTAGGCTTTACCTATAATCACGTCGCTAGTTAGGCGGAGCAATCGCAGGGCGTAGCTTCTTCCTCCGATGACGCTGCTGCCCGTCACCTGCCCGTCATATTTAGTACGCCTTCAATCGTAATGGTTATACCGCCATCAGTCGATTGTCAGAGCCACAATTTTTATTCAGCAGGCTGCACCACGGGTAGGTAAGTGAGGGTAGCTTGGAACGAAAAGATGGTCGCTCCTTTACGTCCCAACTAAAACAACTTCAATTCTTCACAAAACGAGCTTTAGAAAATACATTCAAAACGCGTGTTCAATGTGAACTGCTCCGTATTCAAATTAAATGTGTATTCTGATCGAACTACGAGTAACATCTAAACTTGTAGGTGCTAATAAATCAGGCTTTTGGTTTAGTTTTCAGTGATGGAATGGTCTTAAGTCCAAACTTAAGACCATTCCTTCACTTCACTGTTAAAAATTTGTTGGCTACACATTTTTGGCGATTTATCTGAACTTTATCGTAATGTGAAGCTCACGTGTTCAATATATCTGATACCGACTGTACACATTGGTGCATGGTGCATACAAAGTGGTGTGTGGTCGCGCGCCGGGCATATTTCACGTTTTATCGCCTGCGCAACGCGGGAAAGAGTGTTGGAATTTAGCGTGATGCGGGCGCTAGTGTACCTACACGATGCGGGTTGGTTCAGAAAAGTGCTAAAGACCTGTCGATAGATAGATTTTTTAATCACTAATTTTTTTACTAAGTATCAAAATATAACCCATTTCTGCAAAAAATGCAGATCACATTTTCATATCAAATTCATAGGCTGCGGTAACCGTTTAACATCAGGCGGGCCGTAGGCTTGTTTGCCACCCAGTGGTATAAAAAAAAAATTCATTGCCCCGAAGTAATTATACATTTCGCATGATATAGATAACGATGTAATCATATATTATTATAATCTCAAAATTTACCCATTCACAGGCGGAAAAATAGGTAGCATAGCATACAGATCATCCGCATTCAAATACTTCTGTTGCTGCAGTGCCCTAGCGATTTATGGCGCTAGAATAAAAGTTTCCAAATTCCCATCGAAAACATTGTGATCCGGATAAAAGCTTTTAGTCACATATGCATCGACGCAGCCGTAACGGCTTGACAAAGCAAACATTGTATGCGCGTGATTCATGCGACGCAATGGCCGCCAAATATGGCGGCTCGCCATTTTGGTTACAGAAAAAAAATATTTTGGCATGTAGGTGACATTGACATGAGACATTGTGTGAAACAAAAATGACACAAATCAACATCTAAAGTGACATTTTGTGTGCGTGGCCAAAAACATTGCAGCTTCAACGCCTCCTGGCTTCGGAGCTGCTACTCAGTATTTTCTGTAGTGAAAAACCTAGTAACTATTTTTTGGTCCGACCCGGGATTCGATTCCGGGATCTCTCGGTTCTCGGTCCACTCCCATGTAAAAAAAATAAGCTCAATGAACCAAAAATATGATAAGCAATTAAAGTAATTGCTGATTTAGGAGTTTTTCAAAATGTACTGAATGAAGTCATAAATTTTTAGATGCTTATCATCTCTATCTAATAATTGTAAATAAATACAAAGTATTGTTTCTCACAGTAAAAAAGTTGCTACACGTACCAATAGACACCGTCCATTTCGTGGCCGCATTAAACTCCTAGCATCGCAACGAAACAACACTTGTACAATCAACAATTCAACAGGCTCGCTTGCACCCTACAACAATTTCCTATTTGTTCCTTTCTATTCAAGTATTCTCTTACCAGTACAAGGCTGTAAAGAGTTGTTCCCGTTTCTGACCCACAGTGCAAGCGGTGCATAATTGAGCTAGGAGCAGGTGCGCGTTCGAGGCAATTTTACAAATTTAATAAAACGAGCCCACGTGCTGTGACGGACGAACCACTGTGCGCCGTAGAGTAATGGCGGTTACAGAGATCTTGTACGAATTTGTAAACGAAGAGGTGACATCAATGTGAAATGCTGATGGACATAAGCACCAATGACAAATTGTCACTTGGGAGGATTTGCCTTAGACACTTTACGACACCCATGAAATGAGATACCCAGTCCTGGCCTAAATCCGGAACCACACAGACACTAAATAATTGCATATCTTCTTCTTCTTCTATTCTATACTTATCATTGGACTTCTCAATTTATATCGCTTCGTGTTATCGAGTCATTTCATTTATTAATCGTGGTAAGGTTCTAAAGTGTACCTATTCATATTGCTTTTGACTGTATAGTGTAGGTACACTTCAAAAACGTTTTTGGCGCCTAGGCACAAAAGCTTTCGCAGCAATATTTCACTGTGAACACCGGACCTATTTTAATCTACTCTGTAACCGCAATAGCACCTGTAACACAAGAATTTAGGGCCTAGCAAAGTGGCTTTGTAACCTTTCACTGCGTTTTCATAGTTTGAAATAGCTTCAACAAATTTTAAAAACATCTGGCATTTTCAAAGTTTTGCATTGTTCAACCTACTCATGTGCCGAGGTCCGTAGCTAAAACCTGTGACGCAACCACATCTAGGGACTGTAGTTACTTATATCCAGAAATTCGTGCACTTAAAGAAAAATTTCTTTTGCATAATATGAAGCTTCGAAACTACTGAACATACATTATAATTTCTGTACCCCAAATTTCCTCCAGAGGTTATACGGTTATACTTATACCCAAAATCGCCACTCTGCGCTGGGCAGGCGGGTATACGATCGCAGGGCGTAGCTCCTAGCTCCGGTGACGCTGCTGCCCGTCATCGGCCTATTTATTATTTGTAGTATTTAGCTGCGCCTGCAATCGTGATGGTTTTACCGCCATCAACAGTCGGCTGGCAGAACCTCGTTCGTTATTAAGAGAAGATGATAGGTCACTCCCTAACATCCCTAACCTTTCCTTCGTGATTCTGCAAAAATCATAAATATAGAAAAGGAATCTATTTATCTGTTCGATTTGGAACATCGAAATATAAGAAATGTTTCTTGGAAAAAAATATTGTTATTTACTTATTATACAGACGGGTAACAGGCTCCCGAGGCATCCAATTACTCTCTCACTTCAATTCAAATCACAGAATTCCGAATAATACTTAGAAGTCATACCGAATAAATCAATTACTAGTGACAAATTAAAAAGGAATTGTGAAATTGTATATTCAGGTTTTAATTTCGTATTTAGCTGATGAAATCAGCCAACTCACTCAACCCACGTTTGTTTTCTTTTTTCTTAATTGACTACGATGATTCCCAGGCGGTCTTATCGTCATTATCAATTGCTGAGCGAAAGGCCTTGTAAAGGAGAAACAGTGGTGGTGGCTAAGGCGGGCAACATTCATGCAATGGGTTCAAAACCCGCCTCGTACCAATTTGTTTTAAAATTTTATGTAATTGATGCACGCCGAAAGACAAAATTTGGCACATTATTTCTTACTATCAAATGGATCCAGCAGGTGTTTGCTCAAAATGGCGAACAACTGAAGAGGCAGTCCAGCAGTGAACTGCAATAGGCTGATGTTGATGATGATATTAGCAAAATATAATGATTAATGATGAAAGATGTAAGAATAATACGAGTGCATAAGAAGACTTGGCTACCAGGAAAAAAATTCATTCGACCAAATCTTGTCTTATATTTTCCTATATTAACCTTAATATAGGAAAATATAAATCATCATACATAGTATATAATCTATGTATGGTGATTGCCTTTTAGTGGTCTACAGACCCATTTCAAATTTCTAGAGAAAGAAAACCAGAATCACTACCTATTTAATAAATAATAGAGCTTTGATTACCAAATAAAAACTGGGGGAACTTCCATTGATTGTTGATGAATGAATATTACGTGGGTGTAATAAAAATGCTTTGTTCATTTTACTAATTGATTTTGAAAGTATTTAATAAACATTTATTCTACACATTTACAAGAAACTACAAAGCAAGTTGATAATGTTGCGGAATTAATTTTTGATAGATTTGAAGAACCTTCATCGAAGTTGATCAAGAACCTATAGTGGAACTTGTTTAACATCTTTATTGAGATTTTAAAAGATTCAGAATACCAGGTTTCCTTAGACAGGGTTTCAAAGTAACAATCTTAGAAATCGGATGGTAGGTGATCCGAAACAGCATTCGATAATTTTGGTACTGGTTCAAAGAACGCAAAAACATTAACGTTTACATTAAATTTTGTCAATAAACGTTGTAATACATCATTTTCTGTAGCATTTAATGCATAATTAGAATTTGCATGTTGTATTAGTTTTTGGAAAAATATGGACTCCAAATTTTTCTTATTCACGCCACTTGAACTGTCAATTGGGCGTTGATGTTCATTTTGTTCATGATTTGAATTATTTGCTACTTTGTCTACTATATTAGGTTGTAGAAGATTTATATTTTGGTTCCTTTTATCCTGAAATTTACTAGTATCTTTTTGTGATGACTCTCCAAATATATTTTTTTCAAAAGGCCACACAGGCTCACTTTCTGACGATTCGCTGTCTTCCATTAAAACAGATTTTGAAGTATTTTTCTTATTCAAAGGTGTATTTAGCAAATAACCAAATGATGGATGCAAATCATTCTCTTTGAAGAACGGCACTATGTTTGAATCTTTATTTATTGACTGATCTTTAAAAGGTAAGGTGTTTTGTTTACCTTTCATATCATAATGATGTAAATGTTTAAAAGAATTAACTATAGGACGGACACCATTTTGAAAACCCTTTTCATCGTTCTGTATTGATCCCAAAAAATAATTATGCATATCTGGAGTTTCATGCCCGGCTAACGTATTTGAGTATTTATGTAAAGGAATTTGTGGTATTTTTGTATCTTTGTTTGTGTCATCGTTATTTTTATCTATTTTTATTACATCCTTTGCATGATCATACATTTTATAAGGGTAACCATAGCCTGGTGGTGCGTAGTTTGTATTATAGAATTTTGTATTATTCTTTTGATGAAATACGTTTTGAGATCCTCCATTGAAAACGTTGTGGGGCGTATTTTGATTATCTAGCTCTTTAAATTTCGTCTTGTTAAGAAATGATTCAAAATGGTTATTCCAATAACCGGGTAATATCAAATTATGGTTTGGTGCTTGTAAAGTATAGTCATCTCGTTGCGCTACTTGCTTCTGTGCCAAATTATAATCTTCATGATTTGGTACTAAATGACGGAAATCATATATTTTGGGCTTGTTTTCGAGATCAGCAATGTGAAATACTTGGGGCTTCGTATTATTTTTGCTATTATTTAAATTGCCTTCGGCACTCTGACGGAAAATATCCATAAACGATACAGGACCTCTAGCGACATCGGACAATTTGTATGAATCTGCAACAAGAGTTAATACATTTTCATAGACTATTTGATATAAACAAATGTTATGAAGACTTGAAGTGGACTCGATGGGTTAATGATTATGGAAGACCTGCTGACATTGACTGGATGGAGGTAACACAGGTTAGAGAAATTTGGCGCGAATTAAAGGAGGCCTATGTTTAGCAGTGGACTGACCAGGGCTATTGATTGATTGAATTTGAACTAGGAGTTTTAGAAGCATTCTTACCATTATCATTATCGCGACATGACGTAGACTGCGTCAAAACTGCCATCTGCAAAATATTCCTGATTATACACCACTTGAAAAATATTAAGACAAATTCATAATGAAAAATAATACATACCAAAGCGAACTGTATACAAATGACGATATAGTCAAGCATGTTTTAGCGAAACAAAGCGCCTTTTAAAATTTATGTTTGCTTATTATAATACACAACATTAGGAAAATATCACGTATCATTTAAGCAAAAAGGAAACAGTCAAAAGAACATTATTTTGTGTTCCGTGTGTTTTATAAAGTATTCTCATTGCATGTTTTAAATATACCGAATAATAACATTATTAAAATGGGCAATTACAAATTACTTACATGTTTTTTTAATTTTACACATTATTTCATTTATGTTTAAAAATTAACTGTTTTTACGACCCAACACAATGACGACATAATGAATTTAGCTATTGTTCTTTTAAACATAGTTGTACCAGCGAATACACAATTAATGGTTTCTGCTCACTCCAATGGTTTCCTACTAGTAGAGAATGCCTATGTCCGAGTCTTGTAGAATATTATTTGTGTAAAAAAGATTAAATAAATAGTCGTAAGTGAACTTGGGGCCCACAAAATATTGAAGTTAGAACTAGAAGTTTAGAAGTTTTCCTGCGTAGATATGTGATGTAATTTTAGTATTAGTGATGTGATTTTACGCACATTATACTAATTTTCTCTAAATTAGTTAAGTAATGTGTGTAGTAGTAATTGAAAAAATCATTTTAAGAAATTCTGAGTTAAATAAAGCTCTGCTGAGTTAGGCTTCCTTCAGATTGACGTTTAACCGCCATCAAACCGCCGTCAAACCGCTACCCCTGTTCACACTACGCACGCGGCGGGGCGCGGCGTTCAAACTGCGGTTTGGCGGTTGATCCGCATACTATCGGCGGCGGCGGCCGCGTTTTGACATCGGCGGGCTAGGGCTGCTCTATAGTCAAATTGTGAATATCGATGAAAGTAGAAGACAAATGCCCATCGCGAATCTTACATATGCAAAGTAAGCGTATCTGCACTACGTAGTGTCACTAGGAAAATAACTTAGTGCCGACGTAAGTTCTTTAGTGTAGGTACTCTCGTAATTAATGGTTCACAATTGGTGGGCAGCAATACTATCCATATTTTGGGTAAAATTTTCAACTACTAAATATTTTTAGCTAGAAGATATACTCTACCACAACTCAATGTCGCAAAATTTCATATTCATTAATTCTAATGAGGTTTGCTCTTGTTGGGTGAGCAATATCCACCACTCCCTGAACTCCGCCAGTGCCTTCAAATCCCATTACATAAAACAGTACTCGAAGGTAATATAGAATAGGAAAGAAAGGATGAGAGAGGCCACGACGACCATTACACAACAGCTAAGGAGAAAGTTATTTAACTATTTCCTAAGTGATAATAATGGCCCGTTTGCACTATAAAAAAAATTACCTTTCTTTACTCTTTGTCGAAATATTTTCTCAAGAAACTATCAAAATACAAAATACAAAATTCTTTATTTACACATAAATAGGGTGGTTACATATACAATGTAGGTCTTACAGAAAGTGAGCATCTTATTCCTATTTAGCTACTATTGAAAGAGCATGTAAATATCAGTAGTTATAATACTGAGGTAACACTACGCTAAATTTATAAACTAATGGCATGTAAATTAAAATTAATTTACTCATCGTTTTGCTTCCAGAAACTCCTTTACGGAATAGAACGTTTTTTCTAAAAGCCATTTTCTTAACGCAATTTTAAATTTATGTGTGGGAAGAGTTTTGATATCATTTGGTATTTTGTTAAATATCTTAATGCACATTATGTAGCAATTTTTTAAAAAGCGAGTAGTGTTCGGTGCAACATTTAATATGAAATTATGTTTATTTCTGGTGTGCCTATTTGTATGATTATTTGCTGCTAAGAATAAATGTTTATTTTTTATTACGAATGTAGCTATCTCGAGAATGTAGATGCAGGGAAGTGGAAGTATTTTCAAAGATTTAAAATATGGTCTACAGGAAACGTCTGGTCTAATATTACATATTGCGCGGATGCATCTCTTCTGGGCTATAAAAACTGAATTAATGTCGGTACCGTTGCCCCAAATTACCAAACCGTACCTAATAATGCTTTCTACATATGCATAATAAGCTATAAGAGCTGTTGGTTTATTTGTTACTTTAGTTAGTTTGTAAAGTGCGAAGGAAAATCTATTAATTTTTGTAGAGACTTTTCTTATGTGTTCTTGCCACGTTAATTTTGGATTTATGATTAGACCAAGGAATGTTGCTTCTGAGGTGTGGTTAAGGAGATTACTGTTTGATTGTATAGATATCAATTGGTTCTGAAGGTTGTTGAAATTCATTATTTTGGTTTTGTTGAAATTAACCTGGAGATTGTTAATGTTTAGCCATTCTATGACGGAGTTAAGGGTGTCTGAAATGTCGGTTTTATGTTGTTCAATTGTCAATGCTTTGTTAGTAGTAATGATGACGGAGATATCATCTGCAAATAGAATGGTTTTGTGGTGTGTAGAGTCAGGTAAGTCGTTAATGTACATTAAAAATAAAAGAGGACCAAGGATACTCCCTTGAGGAACCCCGTAATTATTCCGTATAAGTTCAGACCTGTATGTCTGAACAATATTTTTTTTACCAGCTCTACCTATTTGATTGATTTCAACACATTGGTATCTATTTCCATCCATTTGCATTTAAAATTATTTTACTTTTCAGCTTATTATATTTAGATATTATCGAAACTTTAATAGCACTATACCTCCATCACTAGCTAGTGACATTTCTTCTTCTGTTTTATAGAACGTAACTTTACACGGTTAAAATAAAATATGAAACAAATTTATTTGAATTTATAAATTATGGTGGAAAATATAAGTACACAATGAGGCCACACTAATTATTTAGAAATGGTTATTAAACTATGGATACATTTTTAGTTAGCATTTTTCTATACCAAAAATCAAACATTATTTTCTATGAAATACGAAATAATGGAAATCTGAACATGATTAATTCATGAATACTTATACGGTACTTATGTGGTATCCATATTCAAACTGTGTTTCTTATTACACATCTTTTATTGTGTTCTCATAAACTTATTTGTTAGCGAAAATCCCCAATTGAACCGGTATCGACCCTGTGAGATTTGTTTGTGTGCGTGTCGACGATAGCACCGACATGACTGATGTGTGCTTCTCTAATTGAAAGTACCAGGAGTGCATATCACATAGGAAGTTTAAATTATTCAATTTCTATACAAGAAGCATTGTAATATTTGATAAGAATTTCTTTAAGTACCTATTGTGGGAACGAAAACTCCCATTAGATCTACCGTAAAAACAGTAGTAGAACAACATAATACAACATAATTTTAGTATGAAGTAAGTAAATACAATAATTCTTTATTTTCGCAACGCGCTTCAAAAATGGTTACGTTCTGTTAGTAGATACGTAATTATTTTATTTTTAGTGTTGTTACAATTTAATCGTTACGCTAATGGATCATAATGATTAATCGATATGTAAATAGTACAATTGTAATCAGCATTGGACACCAGAAAGTTAAACGATCACTAGGAATCGTTTATAATTTGCTGTTCGCTTTAGACAATTGTGACTGTTTGGGCATCACATTATATTTTCAACAGTCGTATGTTTGGGCATCGCATTAAGTGGGGCCCAATCCAAAAAAAAAAATCTTTTGAAATTATCGAATCATCATTCCTTCAACCATTACCTATTCATTGTGAACTTCTATTAAACGGTTTTTATCACGCAAAGACCATCTTTAATTCTACGATACATAAAGTTTGGTCCATCGGAGCCAAATACATAATTACGAGCGACCTTCATACCGCCACGCAAACGGCTGCATCGGAATAAAATTTTATTCTACGAGCGACCGTTATACCGCCACGCAAACGGCCCCATCGCAGAGTGGTAAAGAAAACACAGAAAACATAGAAGGATTTTGGCAACGTAAGGTCTGGTTAAGACGTCGGAAGACCTGTAGCAGGCCCACATCGTCGTGCATCATCGCAAGTGCAATCGGTACGGTCAGCCATCTTCCCTAACCTACCCGTGTCACCTTTATCTGTGTTAAAACCGTGCTATTTTTCCGAATTCCAGTGCTTGTGTTCGACCCGTGGATACAGCCTTGTGCCGCAGCTAGCATCAGCTGTCTCCACACCCAGGAAATAACCGTAAGTTTTTCCACAGACCACCGAAATGTCTAAAGATAGATCTCCCTACAAGTTAGACGTTAGTTCTATTGATGAGGTGCTTAAAGATTTAGTCAAATCGCGAGGAATACTAAAGGGTAGACTGACGAGGCTATCAAACTACGTTGACAGCCTCGTTAACCAAGATTTAACCCATCAGAAACGCTTGGATCTAAAGTTACGCATCCAGGGTGTTGCTAGCCTGTTTACTGAGTTTAGCAGTCTTCAAACACAAATAGAAAAGTCTGTATCATCAGATGCAGATTTAGATGATCAGTTAACGCAACGAGAATTGTTTGAGGATTGCTACTACAGTGCATTGGCTCAAGCTGAGTGTATACTCAATTCCTACGCAGACTCACCTGAGTCTTCTAAGGTGTGTAGTAATCGTTTGCAATCTATAAAATTACCTACTATATCTATGCCTACCTTTGACGGTGTTTATGAGCATTGGCTTGAGTTTAGAGACACATTCTTATCTCTGGTGCATAATTCCAATGAAATTAGCGATATTCAAAAATTCCACTACCTAAAATCATCACTAAAAGGTAGTGCTGAGCTAGTTATAGATTCCGTGGAGTTCTGCGCATCTAATTATTCAGTGGCATGGGAACTGCTTCTCAATAGGTACAATAACAATCGGCTACTTGTACACAACCATGTTAAATCTTTATTTTCAATTCCCAAATTATCTAAAGAGGCACCTCAGTCCCTCAGACGGCTCATTGACGCAATCCTTCGCAATTTACGTGCATTAAAAATACTAGGTGAGCCTACTGAGCACTGGGACACGCTTGTTATTTATATCATTACGTCTAAGCTTGATGAGACTACAGAGCGCGAGTGGGAACAGTACAAAGGCACTAGCTTCATAAACAACGCGTCCAATAATAATGTGTCAACAAATAATAAATTGAAAGTTAACGACCTAATCGATTTCCTAAAATATCGAGCTGACATGCTGGAAACATTGCAAGTATCACACAATAACAACAAAGTGAGCTACGATAATAAAAAACACAATTCGAACACAACAAATAACAAAGTACACTGCAATGTTTCCACCAATAAGCCACCACAACGCACAAATAATTCATGCCTAATGTGTAAATCAACGTATCATCCACTATATGCGTGTCAAAGGTTTTTAGCTTCTAATTTAGACACTAAGTTGAAGTTTATTGCTACACACAAACTTTGCGAAAATTGTTTACGCTCAGGACACTCGCTAGACAATTGCAGGCTCGGCCCTTGTCGCAAATGCAACCTAAAACATAATACGATTATTCATAACGACACGTCCGATCGCAATCAAGCCGTAACCTTTCACTCGACGTGTACTGCGGCGTCCGCGGCCGGCGCAGGCGCCGGGCTCGCGTGTCCCTCCGCCCTTCCGCCGCCCGCTAACACCTATCGACATATTCCCGTCTCGCAGGTAAACAAAGCACACATTGACAGCTCATTACATAACGCGGATCAATCTGTGCGTGTGAGTTCAGTTTTATTATCAACTGCTATGGTCGAGGTAATTGATGATGAAAACAATCATCACCTGGCACGCGCGCTGTTAGATAGCGGTAGCCAAAATTGCATTTTGTCACAAAAATTCTCTAAAACTTTACACACAAAAATGATACAGTCCACTTACGAAGTTCATGGGATAGGGAGTTCGATAACACAAACTACGCAAGTTTGTGATATCGAAATTAAGTCACGAATTAATGATTTTGCTTCGCGTATAAGATGTTTAGTGATACCTAGCATCACATCTTCTTTGCCAAGCGCACAACACACGTTCAGGATTCCTGACAACATACAGCTGGCCGATCCACACTATTACGAATCCCAGGATATAGATATCCTGTTAGGGGCAGATATATTCTGGGAGCTACTATGCGATGGTAAAATGAGGTTGCCGAACGGACCCTTTTTGCAAAATACTCATTTGGGTTGGATAGTGTCGGGACCGATTATCAATACACGCAACATAGTTCACTGCAATTTCAGCCATTCGATTGAAGCGCAACCACGCCGCTTTTGGAAGCTGGACGAGCTGCCCGGAGCCGGGGGGACGATCAGTAACGATGAGCGCGCGTGCGAGAAGCATTTCGTGGCAACCACGATACGCGATAGTGATGGAAGGTTCAGCGTACGTATTCCATATAAACATTCTCCTACGAAATTAGGTCAATCGTCCACACATGATTCCTAGGTCACTAGGTCACCAGGTCCGTGTGGTCCCGGACCTAAGAATAGGACCACCCCATGTCATCCCGTGGGTGTCGTAAAAGTCGACTAAGGGAATATCAGGAAACGGGCAGCAGCGTTTACCTAAGCACAAATAACACCTACTGCGAGTCACCAGGTCACCAACATAACACCGACCCGCCTGCCAAGCTTGGTGACTAAGGCAATCCCCCAAATTACAATTGTCATTGGGGGAGGCCTGCCTATGTCCAGCAGTGGATGTTCGCAGGCTGATGATGAGGTCACATGACGCACGAGCCATCATACAAGGCGTCATCATTCCATGCTTCATCATGGATGTTCCGAGAGTACGACGTACGACGAACCTGTGTACTCGACGCGAACACAGCGTCATTTAGGCATTATATAGATAACACACACACACACTATGTAGGATAAAACCTAGGTCTCCATTGACTTAGACCTACTGACGAATTTGATTTTTATATTATTACATTTCATGATTATATTCCTAAAATAACTATACCTATGTACGCACTTTTTAATCGCATATTTCTCAGATTTTGATCCGTTAGGATTATTATTTGATTTCGACCTTAGTAATCGCTAAGTTTCTTTTGCAAGGCATGTGGTCGTTTCATTTAGATTAGGACGACGAAGTACCTACCTACCAAGCGACACGTCACACACGCACAGACGCGCTTCGTAAACGGTTCACGCTCGCCATATCTGCATACCGCATCAAGTTATAGCTAGCGATGCTATAACTAAAAAAGCATATATTTTATTGATAACTCGCTAGCAGCGCACGGCGCTCGCGCATACATACATATGTACAATTGTTTTTCTCAGTTTGATCACATGGGACCGTGCAATGGATACGTACATTATTTTATTTAAAACACACGCAATAAATAAATAATAGACGACCTGGCGTTCTCACTGTTGGCGAACTGTGAAAACCTGACATTGTACGAGGTAGATATGTCTTTAACAAAGGACATCTTTCAACAGTAAACATTATATCTTCAAAATTAATTTTATTTATTCATAAAAAATTATGAATTCGAAATGACGATCGGATAGCAGATTCACTTGATTTCACCTACAATAAAAAACAATCCATTTCAATTTCTGCCAAACATAATATAACACTTTTATTATTTCGTCGTGAGCATAAACAGTTATCGCACGCAGCCTCTTAGGCATTGTTATTCAATATACGAGAGACATGTTGTCTTATTAGCAGTAGGGATCTCACTAGATCTGTTTATCATGGTTGTGTCGCGTCTTCTGTACAGGTTGAGGAGTAGGACCCTTACTCCCTTGATGGGAAATTTACCAGCAGAACACATAATTCCTGGTTTCAATTTTTTTACGCACAAATCCTACACTCAGTCAATGCTGATACGAGTACTTGACCGGAAGGGCAGAGGTTCCAAAACTGTAACTTAATTTATGACTCACTATATACCTGGAACTTTTTAGTATTTCCTCGGATGCGTACCTACTTGCTCTTAAGCGTTTTATTACACACGCGGAAAACCTTAAGAAATTCTCTCTGACAACGGAAAGAATTTCATAGGTCTAATTTTTCTAAATTTCTAACTAACAGTTTGGCACAAATAATATTAGAATACATATTTCGGTGGTTTGTGGGAAACTGAGGTAAAATCCTGCAATTTCCCATTTTTTAACATTCACACATTTCACATTGGAGGAGTTCAGCGCGGTTTTGACACAGATTGAGGCCGTCCACAACTCCCGTCCTCTAAGTCCCATTTCCTCCGATCCTTACAACTTCAATCCCATAAGTCCCGCTCACTTCCTGGCTGACCATCCGCTCACTGCACCAGTCAGCGACGACCTTACCCTGCACCTGCACACCGTCTCACGCGCTATCAACGAGTGGAGCAGATTCGTCAGCATTTCTGGTCTCGATGGGCGAAGGAGCACATATTCCAGCTACAGATTCGTGCAAAATGCTGAACCAACACAGATGACCTGGAAGCTGGCACCATTGTTATCATCAAGGGCGATCGGCTACCTAAAATGGCAGCTTGGCCGAATTGAGAAGACCATCGCAGGGAAGGATGGAGTATCCCGAGTGGCAGACATCTAGACAGCTTCGAGCATCCTGAGACGCGCTTATGTCAAGATTTGTCCCCTTCTTGATTAGTCCCTTGGTTTAGGTTGAAAGCGGGTGCTTTCAAGGCCGGGGGCATGTTTGGGCATCACATTATATTTTCAACAGTCGTATGTTTGGGCATCGCATTAAGTGGGGCCCAATCCAAAAAAAAAAATCTTTTGAAATTATCGAATCATCATTCCTTCAACCATTACCTATTCATTGTGAACTTCTATTAAACGGTTTTTATCACGCAAAGACCATCTTTAATTCTACGATACAGTGACAACTGTATTAAATGTGAGTTTATGAAATTTATTTCTTAAATGAAGATGTTATTATAGATAAAAATACGATAATATTATAATATAATCAAAACTTAACTTTTGTAATAATATTTGAAGTTTGTAGTAGTCATCAATAAACTTCGCATTTGCAATCAATTTAGTACACATGGCTCTCAAATAAGTTAAATTGTATTTCTTCTTAAGGTGACCAGAAAGTAATATAAAACAGTAAACAATCGTGTATCCTATTCCCAAAAACAGAGTACCTAACTAAAGTCACACATAAATTATCTTTAAAGCGATTATCGATGTTTAGATTGTAAATCATTTGGTACTTGAATCGATTTATTCTCACTAAAGAATCAACAATTACCTATAGCCGACCATCGATCTACAACACTACCAGCTGCCGAACCGCAAAACCGCGACCGCTAGTGTGAACACCTCGGCCGTTTTGCGGTTGATCGGCGGTCGATTTGCGGTCGCCGCCGGGCGGATCAACCGCTAGTGTGAACGAAAATAAACGCTAGTATGAACAGGCGCTTATTGCATTCTAAGCATCTTATTAGGTTGAAGTTGTATTCATTACGTTAGGTACATTGAATCATATGAAACGTTCATTTGATTAAGATACAATTAATTTTATTTATTCTTCATGAAATTAAACAGTCTTCTGATTGGCGTATTCTTTCGTTTATAATGCTACCTTTTTGTGGGTGTCTCATACATAACGAACCGAGATCTTTATATTAATATTTATATTGTTTGACCTCCTTTGATCGTTCGATCGTACAATTTTTCGCAGTATATCTAAAAGTATATCTTTATCTTTTAATAGCACATAATGATGATGTTTTTCTTTACTGATTTTTGACTGTTTATCTAAATCAATGTTTCTTATCATGTCGTGATATATAGGTTGCTCTTTTGTTTCAGCATTTATGATGTCATAGTTGTTATCTGGTGAATATATCTCATCTGATTTTATTCCAGGGTCTGTCTTTTGTGATATGATGTTATCCTCAATCCCTACACTCAGTGTCTGGTGTGATTTTGGTTTAATGAAGTGTTCACCATTTCCCTTGTAGTTATAATGAGCATGCTCAGGTGATGAGATCTGAGTGTTAATATTAGACACCATAAAGAGAGAATAAAGATTTGGTTCTCTTTCTAATTTATAATTGTTTTTTGAAGACGTTTTGAGTTGTTCCGTCCACCCGGAAAGCAATTTCGCGCTCTCGTTTTTGGTTATCTGTGACTTATGAGGAAGTTCAGGAATTATATCTTGCAGTAACCTAGACTTTAACCATTCATCATTAGGAATATTTTCATTGAGTATCTGGTTTATATTTGAGTTGTTTTGTATCTTGCCTGTTTCTTCTATAGCAACAGTATTGTTTCTAGAGATAGTATTGTTTTCTTTAATAGCAGAGGTGTATTGATTATTAGCATATATATTTTTGGTGCTGGTATTATCATTTAACTGTCGGAACAATTCCATAAATTGCATCGCGTTAGTTGTATCATTTTTTGAGTGGTCTTCTTTGGTAAGTGACAGATAAGGATATTCTGTAGTTATTTTATCTGGAATTTTTAGTAAAAATATCACATGAATACACAAGTATCGTTACCCATTTTACAGTAAGTCCATATTCTATGGCTAGATCACTACATTTGAAATACAAATTTTATGATTCTGAGAGCTGTCGAATTACTGTCGTGCCAGCATTATTGCTCCGTTTAAGAAATAATTCGTTACTTTAGATAATTATAAATGCTTAGATAAAGTGCTTACTTTAAAATCAGATCAATGTAGGTATGTAATACCTGAGGTCTATTTAATAATTCTAAATTTTGCCATAGATATCAAGTGCACTTTGATACCGTTTTTCTTTTTTATGCGAGAGGCGGCAGATGAGCACACTGTGATGCCTGATGGTAAGCAGAGTTTAGGGTCGCTGCCGGCCTTATCTAAGTATATCAAAGGCATAAAATACTTTTGAAATTTTTAATGTCCTTACCATAACTATACTTTTGCCATGATTTTGATGGAATCGTGAACATAACCTAAAATCACAATTTATTGTTGAGTTCCAAAATTAGTACTCTAAACGGTAAATTATGCAATACATACCAATAACAACTGTGAAATCATTATTACATGGCTATTCATTGTAAGATTAACTCGTAAAAATTCCTTTTGGCGTATAAAAGAATAGGTTTTATATTGTGTCAGCGTATTCCACGATTAACGAATGCTGCTTTGAAATAAAACCAATTATGAAATACGTGTTGATTAATTCGCAATGCCTTTTGGTTTACACCTAGCTAATAACGCTTAGGTTAAGATTATTTCATAGTAGTGTAGAGGCAGATTATACTGCCGTTTGAGAATGGCTAGGCAGCATTTTTAAACGCCGATCTTTACTCTTGCCATCGAACGATTTATTATCTCTTGGGGAACAAGGAGCCCGGCACACAGTTCCACAGTGAAGCCGTTCGCACTATGAAGGTAGAGGCAAAACGCGTTGCGCGCGTCTTTGGAACTTGAACATAACTTTGCCTATTCGCTTATCCCTGATTAAAAGGGCGGTAAGGGATCAAATTAAATGATTCCGTCACACGCTTTCTAAAACGTATCCGATAGAATACCGACCGACAGGCGACTTTACGACTATCCAGACTTTGCAGTCTCGCTTCTCAAAGTAACAAAAAGTGCCTATAGATAACATCCGGAAGTTAAAGGCTTTTATTAATCATTTTCTCACCAAGGTTTTATATTCCATTAATATCGTCAAATAGTGCCTCTCCGATGGCATCTGTTTAGTTGGCAACAAGCGACGATAAGTAAACGGTGACGTCACAGTGCGGCAATTTGCGAATTGTCTCCGATGGCCCTAATTCCTACTGTTGGCGACTTGGGAACAGGGACGGATGTGGGCGTCATATCTAATTACTATTTTGGTACGATGTTATTTTTAATAGCGTAGTCAAGGCAGTCTTCAACTATGTTGGAGCCCTTGGGGACACAATAAATTATGCCTTTTTGGAATGTGACGAAAGTGATTTTTTTACCTGCACACCTGTATAACTCGGGGTTTCCTAGTACCTAACATTTTCCTAATATGTTTCATCTTTTACTATGAGTAATTATTTAGTACCTTTATTAGCTTTATTTATGAAATAGACGTTATAGATAGATATTTTAACCAAAATAAAATGATGAATAAGAATTTATTTTATGTTAAATAAGATTTTTTTCTTATATTTCTATTTTCTAACGCTCGTTTCAAGGAGAACGTATGTGTGCAACTTTGAAAATAAGACGTGACCGCCGATTTGTAAATAGATTTCTGTGGTTTTTAACTAGTATAGTTAATTTAATCCCTAGATACGTCCCCAACAAAACCAACCCTCTGAGGAGTTGGACTTCCTTAGAACTGTCGGAAAACACCTAATTGTTAACTTGCAAGGCGGAATGGCAAATGGTTTTTAAATTTTCGGCCGCTAGAGTAGTCTAACTAAGGAGTTAGTTAGTAGACACTACGGCTTTAATAACTAACTCATCTGTTTCGTCTACCTCACTAACAACCGAGCGAGATGCCCCAAGTTCCAATACAGGGGCAAGCCAATAATTGTCTCTGGTTCTCCGTACCAGATCCCATAACCAGGAACTTTACACACCCCCGTGTCCATAATATCTTGTTTGCGTAAGATTGCGTTGGCTTAGATTTTTTTTTGTTTTAAAGCTATACTCAAATCTACTGTATTTGAGTATTTGATATAAATTTCAGCTTGATACCTGCACGCATTTCTGAGTATTTTGAGAGAGGTAGGGCATAGCGAACCTTCGCTCGAATTGAGCCGCCTGTCCGGGGAAGGACCTCCACCCTATAGAATACCGCAGCCAAATGACCTCTGGGTCGTGTTTCTGCCGGTGAGTAGGGTTTCCGGAGCTCATGGGGGGGTTAGGGTTGGGCCGGCATGGCGGTGGCAACTGACAGGTAACTGACCAGTTACTTGCCAGTGGTCACAGCGGCTTGGGCTTCTCTTTTGCTTTCCATCTTATTTTTATTGCCGAGCCACTATAAAAAAATAATAAAAAAGAAGTATACGTGTAACGGACAACAATGTAATCCTAGAAGGGTTCTGTTTTTTCTTTTCGAGGTACGGAACCCTGATAAAAAGAAACTGTTAACTACACACACTTTAAATATTGTCTGTAACTAATGTAAATAAAGTTCTTTTCAACATCAATTTGATCTCATTGTTCAATATTTGCGCGCCTGAACAAATAAGTTATTGTGCGATCATTTTACGTGAATTCATTAAATATTATTTACTTTTTTTACGTGGAAAATGAGGATCTATTTATACCATTGATGAAATGGCTTTTCACATCCAAACCCGATATTCATTTCAAATAAGATAGTACACAGTACTTTTGGGATGTAAGGGAGCGGCCAATCATCTTTTCGCTCCAAGCTATCCTCACCTGCCCGTGGTGCATCCTGCCGAACAACAAACGAGGCTCTGGCGGACGGACTGGTGGCGGTATAACCATCACGATAGAAGGCGTAGCTAAATATCACAGACCGATGACGGGCAGCAGCGTCACCGGAGCGAGAAGCTACGCCCTGCGATCGCCAACCCGCCTGCCCAGCGTGGCGTTTATGAGTATATCCTCCAGATGTTTGCCCTAAGTGGCGAACAACTGGAGAGGCCTATGTCCAGCAGTGGACTGCAATAGGCTGTTGATGACTGCAATCATCCGCCAGTGGATGTTTGCAATCTGATGATGATGATTTTATTATACTATTCTAATAGTTTCATCATGCTGGAGAGACTGGCCAAACCACACTATTGATGAGTTACCTATTAAGACAAAAGCTCTCATTACCGGCGATTAATTAGCTCAACCCTTAACCCTAGAGTGCTCGCGCTATGAGCATTTTGCCGCCCGCGGCATAGATTTCGTTTTATTTTGCAAGCTATGCATTTGTCAAGGTCAAGCGTCCGTGTAGCTGCCCCTCCATCCCTCGCCTTCGTGTGTTAGAAATAAAAATTAAATCAGTGCGAGGATGACCGCAGAAGACAAAGGTTTTTGGAGGTGTGTCGCGTTTGGCGGCAAATTGCTCACCGTGCGACTACTCACGTAAGTAAAATTCATTGGTCTTAGTTTTTACTATTGTTGAAATATTATTTGTTTTCATTGCGTATAGTATTAATTTAATGTAAATATGGTATGATATTAATTTTAGTTAGTTCTAATTAATGATATAGAAAATACTGGCCAATTATTATTACGTCGAATATTTCTGAAAGAAATTGACATAGCTATGACTAGACAACATTATCGTTAGAAGATCCGGCGTGAACACTTTATAGATACGTCTGCGGTACCAAATCTCTCGATTTGTGCCTCAAAATGTATCCTCAGTTCGAGAGGGTGTATGCAAAGTATGTCCATCGAAGAAAAATAGAGGGACAAAAAAAGGGTGCAACAGATGTGCAAAGTTACTGTGCAACGAACATTGCATGTACATGTGCTAGGATTGTTTTGGTAAAATACACGCTGTAGATGATGAAAACGCATAATGTTGTTATTACGTTTCGTTTTTAAAAATTTTACAGAAATAATAATGACACGAGTTCCAAAAAACAAAAATAATTACCTGAGATTTCCCAAAGCATTTCTTTGTTATTTCTAATAATAAAACTTGAATAAATGATTTCTATTTTAATAGTTGGTGTTTTATTTTATCGATAAAACATAAATACAAATGCGTAATAACTCGTATTAACAAAAAATATCGTATTACGTACGGGCGGCAAAATGCTCCCTACGCGATCACTCGCGTTTCACGAGAAGGCGCGACTACTCTAGGGTTAACGGACAGTCTGTCCATATGATAATGACAAACAATAATAGGTATGTATATTCTGAACCTATTGTTTATTATAATTACTTCCTATGTTCTCGACACAAGGGTTAATAATAACTTAAATACAAAACTACATATGTACAAAATAATTTCACAATTAAAACGAATATAAAAAAGGTTGTCTGTCCGCAACACCGGGTAAACGCTTTCTTTCAATAGTCTTCTACGACCACCAGATGGGATGGGGTGGTACTATTCTAAATCCGAAAACCACACGTACAACGGTTGTTAAGAGATGGGGCGGCGATTTGTATGCTTTCTCCGTCACCGCAGAGATAATCGCTGAGTGGAGCCGTCTAAATAGGCTTGTTTCCATAAAAAAATAATTAGTCCGTCTTCTAGATTATTACAAAATAAGAGATACGTATTTTTTCATTTGTAAATTAGACCAAAAATTACAAAGATATAGACCGTTAAAGTTGCGCGTGACGTCACGCCGTGCAGCATTTTGTCGCACGCCGCGCCGTGACATCAAAAACCCCCACTCCTAAATTTTGAAGCTTTGTATCTTTGTTATTCTTTGTTTAAATGAAAAAAGGAAAAATACGTGTCCAATATATTTTTATAATCGAAAATACGGACTAAACATATTGTAAGTATTTTGACCCTGGAAACATCCCTATTATAGACAGATGCCCTCTAACAGTTGATGGCAGACTCAGCGCATTTCCGCTCCATTGTGGAACTTTTAATTCCTCATCGGGCAGCGCTCGCCAAAATCGCTAACTCGCCAATAATGGCTGCCATGAAATGTCTGCGCTCGTTGCCAGCAAATGTTCAATGATAAATGTTTGTAAGTACTAGCTTTGTAGACAAAGGATTATGTTTGTAAATGCTATTGGAATCGATCGACTGGCTCGATAGCTCATTGGGTAGAGTGACCTCTGTCTTCTGAGCCAGGGGTCGTGGGTTCGATTCCCGCACAGTACAAGCATTTGTTTTCATGAACATGTCTGTTTGTATTGGTCTGGGTGTTTTATTTGTATAATATGTATTTATTTACAAAATAAAACATACAGGTAGGTAAGTTTATCAGTTGTCTAGTACCCATAGTATAAGGTTGGGCTTAGTTTGGGGCTATATGGCGATGTACGGCCCAGCGTGGTATGTCTTGGATTATTTATTTTATTATTATTTTATCGATGTAAATGTATGATTAACACTTGTTACTTGATTTAAATGAGTAGTTTTGATGACCTGTTGGGTTCGGTGGTAGAGAGTGCTGCTTTGACAGAGTACGTAAAGTTATCTAGTACCCACAGTACATGCTTCAGCTTAGTTTGGGGCTAGATGGCGCTATGTGGCATGGTATGTATTGGTTTATTTATTATTATTTCTTGTTCCACTTTAGCTTCTTTTTAAAAAAGGGATTTAATAAAATTAAGTATGGTTTTATATTAAGTCGGACTCTAATTGGAGGAATTTTGTTATTCGCGAAAGCTGAGCTTCTATGCTTTCTTCATCGACAAAGATGCCATCATATTTAACTATCTGTCAAACTATTTGACCAAGTCTCATTCCAAAAAGAATTGATTGAATAATAAGAATTCAATAAAAATATAAGGCTTTATGGATCAGATTCCAAAGCCGTAAGCATTTAATTTAAAAAAAGAAGTCTCGTTCCATTTTCAATTTCTCAACAAGCGTCATCTCTCGGTCTTGACTGGTTTTATTAAAACAAATCTGTCGTAGGTTCTGCGAAATATAAAATTCCGTAGCAAGCCGACGTCGACGCGGACTGGGAGCGGTTAATAAATAATTTATAGAGGATGGCGCGGCTTATCTCGTCCACAGGGTGCTCTTGTTCGGCTCAAATTATTTTTTCACTTTGTCTGTTACACAACTGATGTGTTGACGTTGAGTATTGTGGCTGGCATCAACGGAAGTAGGTAGTTGATCAAGATTCGTCTCCATTTTTGTCAATACACTTTTTAATTCATCTACCTTGATCCCAACCATTTTCTGCCTCGTGCAATGCCTCGTTCTGTGGAATCAGCTTCTGGCTTCAATTTTCCCGAACGGAATCCCGAATGGTTTCATAATGAAGTAAAATTTTTAAGTTATTTTAAAATACTTTAATCGAATGCTGTGCTCGGTTGTTATTGAAATGCAAATTTAGTCTTCTGTGTAATGTAATTTAAGGAGTGTTTTGATTTGTATTTTGTTACCGTGCCAAAATAAAATAAATAAATAAAAGATGTGTTACAAATAATGCAACTTTTTTTTTTACAGCGCCACCGAGCCCCAAACTAAGCCGAAGCTTGTACTATGGGTACTAGACAACTGATAAACTTACTTAGATACATTTTTTTTTTGTAAATAAATACATTATATACATAGAAAACACCCAGACCAATACAAACAGACATGTCCGTGAACACAAATGTTTGTACTGTGCGGGAATCGAACCCACGACCCTTGGCTCAGAGGGCAGAGGTCACTACCAAATGAGCCACCGAGCCTGTCTTAAAGCATGGTATAATGTTTTTGAATGAATTTTACGTTTTCGAAATAGACTTTCCCGATCAACTATGCAAGCCTATATTGCCGTCCTATTTTGCAATAAATTTTAGTTGCGATTTTTCAAAGAAGTCATATTTTATGTATTCGTTCTGGTAACTATGAAGTAACATGCAAAATCAGACATACTCAAATACCCTTTGCCAGCCCCACTCCTCCAGGACACCCAGCAGACCCTACAACTTGCCGAAGACCTCGGGTATATTCGTGGCTGTCCCAGATACTTAGTCCTGTATGAAACTATGTTTATAAGGCGCAGGACCAGCAAAATAAAAAGCATGTTAGTTTTAGAGGAGAAAGTTTGTATTGATGTAAACCAAGTTACGGACAAGTCAATGACAGATAGATTAGAAGAATAAGCGATCTATGAAGAAGGTAGAACTGGATTTTTGTAATTTGCCAACAGAGACAAATGATAAAAAACCAAAATCGAAAAACAGCCAGCCTTATACAGCCGACGGAATAGAATTACTAGAAACCGTGATCAAAGCAACTACAACAGTTGTACCTTTTAGTTATTTGTTTGCGAAGTCCCGGTCGCAATCACAAAGAAGATCCCACAGGAGAGACAGGATTATCTTCAGCTTTATCCGAGACTTTGACTAAGTCGCGCGCGGCATTAGTGACAGCGGGGAGGATCATGAGCGAAAGCGATTCGGTAGCTAGGTATATCAGTGTTCATCATCATGGGCCCCTCGCATTCCAATGCTGGAGATAGATCTCTACAAGCTATCGAAGATATTGCCCATAATAGCCACAATGGGCAGGTGGGCTGGCGATCGCGATCGCAGGGTGTCATCTTACACAGATGACGCTGCTTCCTGTCATATGCCAGTTGCATTTAGGTGTGGTTAGATGGTAATACTGTCAATCGGTCGCGAGGGCCCCGTTTTCTGTTCGGCAGGGTGAACCGCGGGTAGGTGAGCTTGCCTTGGAGCGAAAGATCAACAATAGAATCAACAATATCTCTGTCCCTTGCTTCTCCCACCCAGCCAATGCTAGCAGTTCCTCTACGGTTATCAAAAAGACAAAATCAAGCAGCCTTATTGTATTTATAGCTTTTTAATATTTACTTTTATTTAGAAGCTTAAGTCTATAAATCCATGTCAGCTCCATGACAACCTAAATTTGTTTATAATAACATAAGGTTCACCAATTCGTATTTATCGCTCACACTGAAGACGCGTGTCTACCAACAGAATTTGACTTTGTAAGACTTCAATAATACTTTCCCGAGCACGACGTTGTTTCATAAATCTCTGACGGATTTGAGATCTCTGTAAAATTGTTCTGTTGCGAACTACTGGCCGGGATTATTGTTCAGTGTATTCAGGTAATAAGCCGCCTGGGTGCAGTGCACAGAGCTGCAATTTCGAAACAGGTTACCTATGCAAGCACCTAGTGTAGTTCCATGTTTGTGGAGATTTCTCATTATGTGTACTAAGTTGGAATGTGAATAGCAAGAGGTTTGTGTACCATTGGAGATAGTATGACGTCCTTGTGGTTTCTGAATTTATGATAGGATCACTCCTTCTCTATCCGTTCGTGTTGTGGAAGGCGACTAAGGTAATATCAGGAAACGGGCAGCAGCGTTTACCTGGATATAAATCAACAAAGAGAGGTAGGGCATAGCGAATCTTCGCTCGAATTGAGCTGCCCGTCCGGGGAAGGACCTCCCTATAGAATACCGCAGCCAAATGACCCTTCGGGTCGTGTTTCTGCTGGTGAGTAAGATTTCCGGAGCTCGTGGGGAGTTAGGGTTGGGCCGGCATGGCAGTGGCAACTGACAGGTAACTAACCGGATACTTGCCAGTTGTCAAAGTGACAAGGGCATCTCTTTCGCTTTCCATCAGGCGAAGGGAAGCCATTATGACGAGCTACTATAAAAAAAATCGTCTGCGGTCTTCCAAACATGGTGACGAATTCAAAGCCCCCCTAATAGTAATTTTCATGGGGGGAGGCCTATATCCAGCAATGGACGTTTGAAGGCTTATGATGACGGTGAATTAATTACTCTTATAATCTCACTAGCTGTGCTCGCGACTTCGTCCGCGTGGAATAGTTATTTTTTCCCCGTTTTTTTTTTACATTTTCCATTATTTCTTCGCTCCTAATAGTTGCAGCGTGATGTTATATAGCCTAAAGCCTTCCTCGATAAATGGTCTATTCAACACAAAAAGAATTTTTCAATTCGGACCAGTAGTTCCTGAGATTAGCGCGTTCAAACAAACAAACAAACAAACAAACAAACAAACAAACAAACAAACAAACAAACAAACAAACTCTTCAGCTTTATAATATTAGTTAAGATAGGTTGGCTAAAATAACGTCCATAGTGAGAAACAATTGTCATCATCATCAGTCCACTGCTGGACATAGGCTTCTCTCAATGTTCGCCACTTTGATCGATCCTGGGCTTCTCGCATCCAACGCGTGCCCGCCGTTCTTGGGCAAATCATCATCCGCTTTCCTGAGGCTTGAGGGCATCCTACACTACGTTTGCCGAGACGCGGTCTCCACTCCAGAACTTGTTTACCCCAACGCAAGAGAAACAATTACATTGATTGCATTACTCAGGTTTTACATCAAAATGTCAACATCAATATGCTTATGGCAGATTGCAGCATAAAATAGCTACGAACTTTAGTTAAACGTTAACACAATTTCCATAAGATTCCACCAGAATAATGAATAAGCTTGTAAAACTACAGAAACTAGCGTGTGAAGTTATATAAAGTAACGAGAACGAACTTTACGCTTATGCGTCTATCAAAACTTGAATTAAACTAGGAAGTATACGTGCTAAGTATACCTGCGTCGTGGTTCAAATCGACCATCAAATACCGTAGCCATCGCCTGTAAAGCAGACTCGTAAAGCAAGTTCTGCAATGCACAGTTTAATGCGGCCCAGACTTCTGAAGTGAGTCTTTAGCACAGGTACAATACCCGTGGTCAGATGCCCCAAAACTTTGTGGTCTGTTCATTTTGGTGGGGGCGAACAGGGCAATCGCCGGGGCCTGGCGCCTAGTAAATTTAAACATTAGTAGGTATATTCATCATCATCATCAGCCTATTGTAGTCCACTGCTGGACATAAGCCTCTCCAGTTGTTCGCCACCTAGGGCAAAAACCCTTATTACACTACCGGGTGGGCGGGGACGCTAGTTAGTGCGGCGCTTATTACACTACTCTGAAAATCAGTCCTTTAATCAGTTGATACGCGATAATCGCCCTGAATGTTATTACATTACGCGATAGGCAGAGCGGTTAGGTAGCTAGGCAGCCCGATCGCCTTAAATCGAGACACTTACCCTAAATCTTATTAGACCACCATTATTCAGAGTTAGGATCCCTGAATACCGGGTAGTGTAATAACTGTGTGTAAGTATTGTGTTGCGGCCGAAATAGGCTATGCCTTTTTTTTTATTACCAGAGAAAAATGCTTTTATGCATCCCCGCCACCCGGGGGAGCGACGGGGTATGTGGGACTCACACCGCCCTCGGTAAGGGGAGGTCTCGAGATGGTTATGAGACAGGGACTACCCACTAAAAATCCGGGTCCCTCCGTCACACGCTGATAGGCTGGTGTCACGGGGCCAATACAAATAGGCCATGCCTTGCTTAAAGTGAAAATGTTAATTAAAGTCCCAAGATTAAACTGCATTCAACCGTACCATTATAGAAGTATTTGGGAGAGCTCTATAGCCAGCAGTGGACCTCCTATCTGTCTGCGTTCGTTATGGACCCCTTATAGATGACCCCAGGGTGGTCCATTATACTTACCACCTTTGAGAATAACTGATCCTGCTTGTGACAATGTTGCGTACAATATTCCAGCTACGAACAGTGCTTCGCTGTTACCGTTTTGCGCACACCGGGTAGCTAAATTACCTCGTGGCAACAATCCCTTGCACTATGTATACTCGTAAATAAACCGGGAAGAAAAGATGAAGCTCAGAACGATAGTAATTATGGTTTTAAATAGATAGAAAAAGGAATTATAATCTGCAAGCTGGTCATCATCATCATCATCATCAGCCCGTGTCAGTCCACTGCTGGACATAGGCCTCTCCTAATGTTCGCCTCCTAAACATTTCATGGAAACAAGTTTAAAAATCAGACAAATTTTCATAATATTGCAAATGATAATGTTTTTTTATAGTAGTTCGACATAATGGCTTACCTACGCCTGATGGAAAGCGAAAGAGAAGCTCAAGTCGCTGTGACAACTGGCAAGTAACTGGTTAGTTACCTGTCAGTTGCCACTGCCATGCCGGCCCAACTCTAAACCCCCACGAGCTCCGGAAACCGTACTCACCAGCAGAAACATGACCCGGAGGTTGGCGGGGGGAAACGATCGGCGACCGCGATGCCCCGCGCTGCCCCGCACCGCCCCCTCTCAGCCGCCTGGAGCACTGGGACGCCGGGAAGCGGAGTCGACGACGGAACTCGGAGGACGCAGACGCAACTGCCACGCGCTCCGAATATAATCCCTCTACAATTATCAAAGTTTCAATGTAAAAACAAAGGGGAAAACTATTCCACGCGGACGAAGTCGCGGGCACTGCTAGTCTTAACTGATATTATAAAGCTGAAGAGTTTGTTTGTTTGTTTGTACGCGCTAATCTCAGGAACTACTGGTCCGAATTGAAAAATTCTTTTTGTGTTGAATAGACCATTTATCGAGGAAGGCTTTAGGCTATATAACATCACGCTGCAACTATTAGGAGCGAAGAAATAATGGAAAATGAAAAAAAAAACGGGGAAAAATAACTATTCCACGCGGACGAAGTCGCGAGCACAGCTAGTTCTTAATAAGCTGCCAAAACTATCCACAAACATACAATCAGATGTAGACATGTATGGTAGTTATCCACCTTGCGCAAGACCTAAATCTTTAGTGCGCTATCTGCCGTCTCCAGATTGCGTGAACCCTCATTTACGACTGCGTCATCATGACCCCAGATTACTGCTTCAAATGTCGCCATCGAGGAACTTCCTATGAAGGCACGATAAACTGTCTCACAGTATACAGTGTACAATCCAGTGAACTCGAGATGTCTATTCAATCAATCAGACGTAGGAACAGACTTGTCTCTACGAAAAGTGGAAGTACTTCCTCCGAGATAGATGATCGTGCTCGGAGACCGCGGTTCGCCGAACCATTTTGGTTTGGTGTGACATTGGCCTCTTCCAGAGTACACCAACCATCCCGACACCGGGCAATCTGCATCTACTCGCGTCCAGTCATCGTTCTACCGTATTGGAGGACATCCTACACATCGTCCAATACCCTATTACTTCAACGTCTATCTGATCGCCTGAAGGCATGACCTGCTTGCACAAGGTGTCCCAGACACCTAAATACAATATTTATGATGCTTGTCCGTTATAATTATTTTTAGCAACACATACGTCCGTATTGGGAGAGGCCTATGTCCAGCTGTGGACTGATGTGGGCTGATGATGATGATGATGATACGTCCGTATAGATCCGCGACCAGCGCCGTAGTTTGCTACGCGGGACGCAGTTTAATGTTGAGTGTTATTCGTATAAAATATAATGTTTTCAAAACATCTCCGTTCCAAAACATCTTCGTTCGTGTCAAACATATACTTACTACTGTGATTCACGCTACTATGCCAGCATTCTGGCAGTTCCCTATCGCACAGTAAACTGCATACGGCGACACAGCTCCGAGACTCGGCAATAACGCTACAATGTCGCGCCACGTCGCACGGCAGTCAACTGCTAGACTGCTACCTCCGACCTTAATTTCCCCTTTAAGTTCCGTTGTACTACTTCGACTCTAAGGACTGTGACAATAAAATGCAATAGAAAGTACAAGTGTTGGTAACTTGATTTGTCAAGTTGCCGAATATTTTTTTACTAGAGGGAAAAACGGACCATAACGCCGTTCGTCAAATGTACAGAACGGATTTGAATGAAACGTACGTCCAATCAGATAATTAAATCCTATGTTATATACGATTATATAACATAGGATTACCCCCATATAATAACATAACGATCCTTTGACATATCACAATATTTAGCTACAGCTCGGCTGCACAATTTCAAAACCTAGTAAGGGACATGACACAAAATGTTCAGGAGAGCGAAAAAACGTCTCCGCTACTTTGAGAGCGTGCCGTAACTAAACTATGCAACTTACGTTGACGATAGTTAGCTTGAAATGTGTGGCATATCCTTGGCTTTCAAATAAATATAATATCCAGCATTAATACTTAATAGTACATGTTAGAAAGCACTTACTAATGATTAATTTGTTTTTTACGAGTAAATGATGACCAAAAAACCATTTTAAAACCTAGTAAAGGCACTTGCTAGGTTTTGTTCTGGTTTTGATGAGCTACAAATTTTCAATATGACAAGTTATAAACCTAGTAAGTCAGCAAAAAGATTTAAAATACAAGTTAATTAACGGATAAACATAATTTAATCGAGATACTCGTATATAGGAAATCTCAACAAACATGAAACATTTAAATCTATACTTATAATAAATCTGTAGAGAAGTCAATTCTGTACATGAAATATTTAAAAAAAAAAACTATCAGGGGGTGATCAGTGATCGATACTGAAGCCAAAAATGCAATCAGTAAAATTTTTGTCTGTCTGTATGTTCGTTACTAGCTGTGCTCGCGACTTCGTCCGCGTGGAATAGTTATTTTTTCCCCGTTTTTTTTGCATTTTCCATTATTTCTTCGCTCCTAATAGTTGCAGTGTGATGTTATATAGC
Organism: Conogethes punctiferalis; assembly: GCA_031163375.1. NCBI lineage: Eukaryota > Metazoa > Arthropoda > Insecta > Lepidoptera > Crambidae > Conogethes > Conogethes punctiferalis. The sequence goes on along the minus strand of CM062096.1, from coordinate 10,374,291 downwards.
CTAAAGCCTTCCTCAATAAATGGTCTATTCAACAAACAAAGAATTTTTCAATTCGGACCAGTAGTTCCTGAGATTAGCGCGTTCAAACAAACTCTTCAGCTATAAAATATTAGTTAAGATAGAAAAAAAAACTACTGGACGGATTTTAACAAAACTTGGTACGAATATTCTTCATACTCCTGGGCAGGTTATAGTATACTTTTCATTACGCGACAATCAATAGGAGCCGAGCAGTGACGAGAAGTGTGTGGGAAACGGGAGAAATTTTTATCTGCATGTTTGATCGTGCATCACGCGAAAACTAATGCATGGAACTAAATGCGGTTTTCATCAATGTATTGCTAGAGGTCTAATTTAAAATTTGAAACTCAATATCCACGCGTGCGACGCCGCCGGCACAGCTAGTTATCTAACAAAGGTATTAGGTAAGTCAAACGTTTCATGTTTTCTGGTAAGGAAAAATTTGATTTCATCAACACAATGTTAGATCAAAGCTTTTTTGTACTTATCGAAGCATATTATTGTTCTTTAGGGCACTAAAAATTAATCTCGATCTATAAAATTGTCTTCGAGACATTATAATCAGCAGTAATTTAAGTTGAACCACACAATGCAGCGCACACGCTCGCTATCTATGAGTTACTAAAACGTAGGCGCCTAATTCAGTTTGAATTGACAATTTCAAAACATAGTAAGGCCCAATGACAATTTCAAAACCTAGTAAGGGACAGTCCCTTACTAGGTTTTGAAGTTGTCGTTGTGCCTTGCTAGGTTTTGAAATGGTTTTTTCAGACGGTTTTGGTCACTGAAAACCAGATCAGTGGACATGCTAGGTAGGTATTTTCGTTTCTAAACCTAAAATTAAGAATCTGAATATGCAAATTCGTGCGTAATCACATTATAAACAGCACTCAGCAAAAACCCGAGTTTTTCAAAAAATGTCCCTTACTGTGTTTTAAAATTGCGCAGCCGAGCTAGTTCCTATTATTTTTTTTGACTGGCTCGGTGGCTCAATTGGTAGTGACCCCTGCCTTCTGAACCAAGAGTCGTGGGTTCGATTCCCACCCGGGACAAACATTCGTGTGATGAACACTCGTGTTTGTTCCGTGTCTGGGTGTTTATATTTGTATTTAAGTAAGTATATATTTGTGGTACCTTCGTTGTTCTGATACCATAACACAAGTGCTTAAGCTACTTACTTTGGGATCGGAGCAATGTATGGGATGTTGTCTGATATTTATTTATTTATTATTATTACTAATATAACCTCTTGGCTTCCTGCCCTAAAGATATTCCACACCAAAAATGATCACCGTTTTTACAGATCTCTTCTACTGTATAAACTTTTGTCAAGATTCACTAGAACACATACTTTGTACAGTGTTGCCAGCCTTAACAATTCAGTTGGGACAGCGCTGTAAAACAGCCACGACCATCCGTGGAATGGGCTATGTGTTTTGTGTTGATTAGTTCTTAGAGGACCCCGCAGGTGCCCACCCAAATGTGTTCCAGTTTTATGACTACGAATAATATGAAATTTCACTCGATTTTGTAGCTTTAATAAAATGTTTCGAAGTCGTTTTGAGTGAGTTTATTTCTGTGGAACGGGTAATACCCTAGTGAATGAAATGAAACACATGAAATGAATGGTTAATTTATTTTCAAAATAATAATATAAGTGTTCATACAGTATGTAGTCTTAAAAGTTCTTAGTGGACTGTCAAGCGTCACTGGAGCGAAAAGCCACGTCCTCCGATCGCCAACCCGCCTGCCCAGCGTGGTGATTATGGGTAAAGCCTCCAGGTGTTTGCCCTAAGTGGCGAACAACTGGAGAGGCCTATGTCCAGCAGTGGACTGCGATAGGCTGACGATGATGATGATGAATCTGGTTAGAGATTGAGCGCTGTGGCCGAAAGTCGGTCTGAAGAGTCCTAGTAATATATAGGTGCAGCGCAGATGGCACACTTTTTGTGCGATAGAGTTTGCGTCTGAGACATTCAAAAAGAGCGTCTAGGTCTGCCGACAGAATATTCGAAGATGTGCGTCGTGTGCGTTGAGTCTGTAAAATATCCGCGACAGACTTTTGCGCGTCGTGTGCGTCGTTACTGCATATAATTGCAAAAAAGTGCGCCACGAATAGTCTGTCGTCTGGGCTGCCCCATAAAGTCTTCAAAACAACATATTCAAAAACTGCACTAAGTACCTATTTCTATTTATTGCAACACTGCTATAAAGCCCTCTAACGCAGCAGTTAAGTCTGGCAACACTGTATCAGCAGTAATGGGACGATTCCAGGATGTTAACATACTTAAATTGCACGATATATAGGGATGCAATTTTATTTCGATACTAAACAGAGCGACCCATTTAAGAAGAGTGGTTTCGTTCGCATTGTCTTCTTTATAATGTACCTACAAGGTTATTTAAAAAGAACATCAACAGCCTCCTGATGACGGTAGCAGTACAGCATATAATAGTAGTATGGCGCAAATTTGTAATCCCAAGAAGAAATTGCCCATACTAAATAACAAATCACCTCTTAGAATAGGCTATTCTTCTTCTTCGCCCTAGCGTTTTCCCGGCCTAGTGCCAGGGTCCGCTTTCCAGGGTCAGTCTCCTCGACTGTGTCGGAAAGCGACTTTGTCCGGTCTGTAAATCGGTCATCAATTTATTTGTAAATTAGACTTGAAATTACGCGTGACGTCACTAGGTAAGGTATTTTTACGGGAGCGAGTGACGTCAAAGACTCCTGACTTTTGATGCCTTGTATCTTTGCTATTGTTTATTTAAATGAAAAACGGAAAAATAGGTGTCTTTTATTTTTGAATTAGCTAAAAGACAGACTAATTACAATTTTTCATACAACCTTATTCACCTATATTGAAAACTTTCATAACTTTAAGAGGTTGCTGATATAATATTTTTCAAATAACCCTGTATAGTCTAACGTAATAAACTTGAAATATCAGATACACCTTAGATAGATATTCTTTATTTGGCAACATGCAGTTGACGTATAATAGATATTTGTTGCACTATTTAGGGGGAATTCTAAGCATTCTCTTCCAACCTTTGGGTAGAGCAGAGTTAAAATGAAGGCGTAATGGTCTGGGTGTTCGCTATGTAAAAAAAAGTATTTAAATGAGTTTATCTGTTGTCTAGTACTCATAGTAGAAGCGTCGTCTTAGTTTAGGGCTAGATGGCGCTGTGTAACCCAGGGTGACATATCTTTCAAGTTTTCAATGAAATGTCTAAAGATCTTATAAGGTCTAAACTTCTGGCTAAAATTCCGTCAGCAGAGCATAACTATTAGTAGTTGAAGTTACCGTTAGAAAAGTCTGGTATTATCCACTCTATCTTTTTAAATTGTAATTCAATGACAAAGAATTGAACGGAATCCGCCATTTCTGTAATGGCCAGCTTTTCTATCGGAAAGTACTTAACCTTTTGCTCTGCTACGTGAGTTCGATTGCTTAAAAGCTGGGAATTCTAAAGTTTAACTTGTCTGTAATGTAATAACGTACCTATGTGAGTAGTTGAGGTAAAATATTGATGGTAACTTTGATAGTAGTTTTGTGATAATAATATTTGCAAAATTATCGAATAATAATAGTATTTCGCGTATAATAATGTAATTTAACTTTGTAAATAATAAATTAATTGTAAATTTTATCACAATTATGTTAGAAAATATACAATTAATCAGATACAGTCAACGACAAAATGACAGGCTGACAAGACAATAATAATGTTTTAAGAAAATAATTAGGAATACGTCCAAAAAGTGTTGTGCATTGCTGTGTGATGAAATTTAAACTTAATTGAAACTGTACGAAGTTGCTCAAATCCCACATAGGTTATGAAGTTAAATTCTCATGTATGTAAGTGAATGTAAATTCTTATGGGATATTAAAATTCTTAAACCGTTCTAGTGATAAGACCGCCTAAATTGTACAATAATGAATCTGTTATGTCTAGTTCTAAGGCAACTCTTTAGTTCGCATTAAAAAATAAGTATATATTATTAATGAGAACGTCCCATTATTTATAAGCTCCGCCGCGCCAACGCCCGCTGTGTGACCGACCATTACAATCAACACAATTTACTTAACAGATGACGTGCAATCTGAAAGAAAATAACTTAATTACACATTGTATTAAGCGAAGACAATCTGCGTTAATGCTCGCCTCCGAGCAAACAGACAAACAAACATGTCAATTAATCGCTTTGTTCCAATTGTTTAATTTCCAACTGTGTCTTTTTCGCTTCGCTAAACGAAACTTATTCTAAAATAACACTTAACAGAAAGGAATAACGATCACCAGCGTTTAACCCCAAACTGTTGTAAGACATATAAAATTGTCTACAAGGAGGTTTGTTTTATTTGATCAAGTGTTGTTATTGTTATACAAATGTATAAATATGGTTAAATTGAGAGGGTGTCGTGTATAGTATATACCGAATTGGTCGTTAAAAGACCAGCAAAATGCTGCCTATCGTTTTGGTATCGCTCTTTGTGTCCGTAAGTACTTTTTTCTTTATTTTTAGTGTGTTAAAACATGTTCAGATATTGTTATTTCTAAAACTTTCTGTTTTGACAATCGGATAAATATATCTGATGATAAAATAAAAAATAGATATTAGATAATATTTAGTAATGCAAATAAATAATACAAATTTAGTTTTCAAATGTAAATAAAATACAACCTACAAAATAATAGGAGACATTTATGAACGAACATTCTTTCAAATAAATTCTGAGTAAAAAAGTTATTCAGTTTTTTATAAAAATTTAAATGTAAACAAAATAAAACCAATGAATATACCTCGTCGTTCATAGAGATCCTTTTAAATATATTTTGAATCGAGAACCTGCAAATAATAATAGTACGAGTAGGCATTTAAGAAAATCTTTTCAAATACATTCTGAGTAGAAAAGCTACTGAAATTTTTAACAAAACCTACATTTAAATGTAAACAAAACACAACCTACGAAGACCAAAGAATAGTCAAGTTTATGAATATTCTTTTTAATATATTTCGAGTCGGATACTTATTCTATTTTTACATTCCCCGTTATCTCTTTGTCAAGCAAACCTTTTCCCGCAATTATTTGCCGTATTCCAAAGCGAACGCAAGTAAACACACCCATACTTATCTATTATAATAATAAAAATAAGTCCAAAATCCACGTATTCCTGGTTCAGGATTGAATCCCGGCACATTATTAGCCGTTCAATGCGCAACGGGGAGGATTTACATCTGAATGTCACGCGCCGGGACGACCCAACACCCTGCAAATGACGGCTTCTGTGTACACAGAAAATGTGGTTTAGGGGATGTTGACATTATTCACAAAGAATTCCGTGATGGGTACCTACCTATTTCTTGTGCGAAAATAATGTCGAGATATTGGGAAACTTTAATGATTTAAACCGTTTAATAAATTGTGTATGTGATTGTACCTACGATGGCTTGTAAATCGATGACATTTAAAATGTTTTCTAGATTTTTTTATCAGCCTTTTTTAAATCGTTAAAATCCTTCACTTAATAGAAGTGACGATCAGAATTCGATACGATATACGATGCTTAATTGCTTGCCAATCATTACCTAGATTCAGTTCAGCTTTTCCTGTACAAAATAAAAGAAATAGAATTAGAATTTAATTATTTGCAAAAATGCGGTACTGTAGATAATTTTTATGGTAGAAATAAATAAAAATTAAATGCGCCAGACAATTCATATCAACCATATTGACTCTATCTAAGGCGATTATTTGTATATTGAATGTGGACGTGTCACAGAATATGTTTTTAAAATTTTAACACAGGAAATAAAACATGAACAAAAGCATAAAGTAACATAAAAGTGATGTTATAGGTATACTTTACAGGTTTCAATAAACCTGGGAACTACCACTATGCATTGAAAAGTTTCAATGAAAAATATATGGAACAAACTTTACTCCAACCATTTATTAGCGCCAAAGTTAAAAACGATCACTATCGGACCGACTACAAAAATAATTATACCTGTGGGAACAAAGCACTGTGGTCGGAAAACAGCCAGTTATAAACTCCATTTTAATAAAGCCATTACACTCAAGAGTAATAAACTATAGTGCAAATTGAAAGATAAGTTTTTATTCTGTTCTGCCAATACTGTCGCATTCGGAAAGGAAAATAAAATGCTACGGAGAGCGGAAAGTGCACCTATGTTACGTGAGCCGAAATACTGAAATATTTTAAAGCCTATAGGTAGGTGTGTTTTCGGAAGGTTGGCACTTTTGAATATTCCATTTTTAGGTGCCTTTGCAAAAATGGTGAAAATGTATTTGAAGGTGAAATGGTCGTGTGTCATATAGAGTTACATATTTCGATGGTCCACCTGCGAGGTAGCCAGGCGAATAGTATTTTCCATTCAGACATAAATTTGGTTCTTTATTTGCAGACCATACAGTTAACTTAAACCAGATGTTATGAACATTTTTGCTATACAATTTAAGTCGTATAACTGTGTAGTTAGGTAGTAGAGTTTAGTTAAAAGACTGACAGACGTTGCCATTGAACTGCTTCAGGATTAGGGTATTTTTTTAAATTTCAAATATTTTTTCTGCTTGCATACTCCTTTTCGAAGTTTGATGGTTTTAAACATGTTTTTGAAAGCCTTTACAGGTATAGAATATCACAAATAGTTCTGTTATCTTATCACATATCATTCAGTTGTACTTGTATGTCACTTATTGAAATGTCTTGACTAATGATTAGATAGAATGGCTTGGGTGTTCTACAAAGCGTACTTGTCATAGTATAAAATGTTTAATAGGTACAAAAGAAACACTTTGATGCCAAAAGTATACAATCTCTAACGCACTTAATGTACTTATTATTAGAATGTAAAGAGTAAAGATAAAGGATTCCTGTGTAAATCTAGATATGATGTTGACTGTACCAATTATGTAGGTACCGTATTTGAATAACTGAATACATTACGCCAGAGTATTCAATCAATTCCCACTTACACTGCAACTGTTTGTAATAAAGCTTAGCTCTTTCACCCGGGGGAAATCCCGAACTTTCCGAACGCAAATGACCCCCAAATGAAAACACAACTCAGTTTAAAGGTGTTTTCCATTTGGGCCGACTGAATCAATGTCATCTGTGTCAACTGAGTACAAAAAGCGGTCTTAATGCCGTGTTGGCATTCTCTACCAATCAATCATTGAGCCAGAAACAAACATGAAGGTAGTGTGCTACAATTTAAGCCATTTGTTAACCGACGTGAAAAAGAAGAAACGGGTTCTCATTTGACTGAATTTTTCTACATAGGCTATAAATACATATTATTAAAGTCATTGAATATAACTATACTATAATTATTTTTTTTTATGAGTGGTCTGTTGTCGACCAGTTGATCTAATTCTAAGTCTACGAATCCCAACCAGTGGTCTACAGAAGACAAAATATACTTATACAGAAGTATAAATATCATCTCGATTAATTCATTAGTTCTTATCGTTTCGGAGTTTTGGTCTCACAAAATATAATGGTTTACTGTCGACTCGATAAGAAGAAGAAGAATTCTTATTACACTTCTACTTTATTTTTCTTCATAGTAGTCCAACAAAATCAAAGTTGTTCCTGTTCAAAAATATGTACTTACGTAGTACTAAATGGAACACCCCACAGTAAATACAGCTTGGGCGCGCCCAGTCGGACGATAAAATTGAAACTATTTTGGTGGAATTAGCCCATGACAGTTATTCGGTGGGGGAAAGGGGGGAGCCGGGATCACGCCGTCAGCCGGAAAACAGTTTTCATAACTCAAAATGGAGGATTTGCGGCCCAATACCGGACAATTCATGGCCATACAAACGGCTCGTATGATTAAGTGTTCGGTTGAGAATTGTGTTGGTACACTTTGTGCAAACGTAAACACGGACTGGACTATACTATATATGTATACTATACAACAAAACTAATACGCTAAGTCTTTCAAGTTTTTTCATCATTACTTGAGCCTAAGAAAAATTTGGAATATTGCCAAATTGTATATCTGTATAGGGTATTCAATTAGTAAGTACAAAAGTCAATTTCATCTTGATAGTTCCATGCTTACCTGTGCCATCAATGCCAGGATCAACCTACCTAGATAGCTAGGTTACCTATACAGACCTTTGTAGATCTTAGTATACCTTCTGCTAGATAAGTTCTTAGGAAAGAAGATACTGATCATTCTTGGTATATTTTAGTTTCAAACGTTATCTACGTTTAACATCTAGCCTATTTTAATTTTCTTTCATTCAGTCTAAATGAAGTCTTAGTTAAGATTTTATATTTAAGACCGTTTGAAGTAGAATTAAGAGTCGTTTATTCGACAGAATTCAGTTCAACGTAGGTATTAAAGAGTTTCATTTAAACCGACGTCAAACATCAAATTGCTATTTCTAAGAACTCTTAAAAACCCCCTTTTAGACTTATTCAATACGTCTTGAACACTCTCCAGGAAAACTAATCTTAACTAATATTATAAAGCTGAAGAGTTTGTTTGTTTGTTTGAACGCGCTAATCTCAGGAACTACTGGTCCGAATTGAAAAATTCTTTTTGTGTTGAATAGACCATTTATCGAGGAAGGCTTTAGGCTATATAACATCACGCTGCAACTATTTGGAGCGAAGAAATAATGGAAAATGTAAAAAAAAACGGGGAAAAAATAAATATTCCACGCGCACGAAGTCGCGAGCACAGCTAGTTTAAACTAAATTCTAAAAAGAACGATCTTCTTAGAATATTTTCTAAAGTGATTACTTGAAAGGGAAGTAAGGTTACTTTCCTTTTTCGCGTTTAAATAGACACTAGTCATTGTCCTTGTCTTCCTTAAAGGCCGGCAACGCAGCTGTAACTCCTGATGTTGCAGATGTACTCGTACATGGGCGGCGGTTATCACTTACAATCAGGTGAACAGCTTGCTCGCCTACCCCCCATTCCATAAAAAAACGCTAGTCATTGTGATAGCAATAGGATATAGAATGCAATAAAAAATATCTTAGGACAAGTCATTAGTTCATGAATCGTCAAATTTATACAAAAAAAAAATTATATCAGACAACATCAAATACATTGCTCCGATCCCACAAATGTATACTACTTATTATTACAAAGAATAAACATCCAGACATGGAACAAACACAACTGCTCTAAACTGCCGTAGTCGACTGCATTGTGCGGTCGTGTTGCAGTCGTATACGACTTTAACGCGACCGCTATAGAGCAGTCAGTCTCGACTGCAAAATGCGGTCCGTCTATGGCCAACCTAAGAGCGCCCATACACGGACTATTTCAAGCAGTTGAGAATCGACTGCTTAAAGCTGTGACCGCGCGGTGAACTATAGTCCTTCATACGCTGCCGTACTCACGACCGCTCGAGCAGTCGCGACTGTTTTTATAAGTGACTGGCTCGATGGCTCATTTGGTAGTGACTGCCTGCCTTCTGAGCCAAGGATCGCGGGTTCGATTCCCGCACAACACAAACATTTGTGTTCATGAACACGTCTATTTGTATTTGGTCTGGGTGTATAAATTTTATATGTATTTATTTACAAAAAAAAGTATCTAAGAAAGTTTATCCATTGTCTAGTACCATAGCACAATCTCTGGCTTAGTTTGGGGCTAGACGGCGCTGTGTGGTCCAGCGTGGCATGTCTTGGGGTTATTTTTATTTATTTATTTAAGTAGTTCACCGTGCGGTCGCGGCTAAAGCATTCGGTCTTAACTGCTAGAAGCAGTCCGTGTATGGCCGCTCTAAGAAGCGCCAGTGTGTGGCCGAGCTGCAGTAAAGCTAGGAATATAGCTCGTGTGTACTTTGGTGGACTTCTCTCACAGATTGTTTTTTTTTCACAGAGCGCGCTCGCCGTGCCCCTCGTCAACGTAAACCAATATAGCATCAATGAAGTTGCTCCAGCCATTGACAGTGGACGTCTCGTCTCTGAGTAAGTAACACTTACGTAATGTACCCATCAAAAGTACCTCTTTAACAAAGAACTTTCGAAATATAACTTTTTTTTTATTTTCCTGGAAATAATGAATTTATGCGTCCACGCAGTTTGGGTCTTCGTCAGTCGGTCTTCTCCGAGATCTGGTCAGACCAGCGTTACTAGCGTTTTAGTTTTAGTTTGTAGTAAACTTCTGAAACCTAAAACGATAAGAACCACATACATTGATTTATCAAAACAAAATATAATATATTGCTAATGAGCGCAGCGTGCATACATTAAATTTATCAGTGGAAAAAAATTCACCCACGTCACATACTCCTTTATTAAATCCCTTTTATCGACACATTTCACTAGCAACACTTTCACAACAAACTTCTACACGTTTTCCTTCTACTTTCTCAGTGTTCACACACGTTACATTATTTAAAATATTTTGTAGTAATGTGCTATTGTGCATAATACATTTCTTCTTTTTCTTGGTCTAATCCGCCCCATAACTCCACAGCTACATCATCAGCAAGCCATTGGAGAATGTCGACGGTGGTGACACCAACATCTACATCTTAACTATTGAACAAATTCTCAACGATCTGGCCAACCAGCCAGACTCCCTCAGCCAGTCGCTGGCCGTCGGACAAACCATCGCCGTCCTCGGGGAACTCGCCACTGGCCTCCCAGGGGACTCCTGCGAAGCCGCTGCTGTGAGTTTGTCATCATCATCAGCCTATTGCAGTCCACTGCTGGACATAGGCCTCTCCAGTTGTTCGCCACTTAGGGCAAACACCTGGAGAATATACCCATAATCGCCACACTGGGCAGGCGGGTTGGCGATAGCAGGTTTCTCGCTCCGGTGACGCTGCTTCCAGTCATCAGTCAGTGGTATTTATATAACCGCCACCAGTCGGTTACCAGCGCCTCGTTTTTTGTGCTGTGCAGGATGCACCATGGGCAGTGAAAAAATGATATGCCGCTCCCTTACTTCTAATCTTTGGAGTTTGCCTAGTAACATTTTCTTTTTCTAGAGAGGTATTAGGCAACTTCACATCGCCTTTGGAGAAATCCGATGTGATGTGTGAAACTCACACCCTCCTCCTAATGGAGGGCACACCCATTAAGCCCTCCAGTGTCGCCAGTGGGCAGCAACTTGCAGTGACCAAGCATACGGCCGCATCTCTGCCTGCCCTGGCCAGCCACAGACGACTAGCGGCCGACACTCGTGCTTGAAACAGTATTTAGCCAGTCTCCGAAATCAATTAATTACTCAGTATATACGACGGAAACTAGTATACATGTACCTATACTCGTATATTATCTTCTTCTTTTGGGAGTCGATGACAAAACTGCTATATGCTGTTACAACAAAATTCGGAGATGCGGGTCGCTCTACCGTTGGATGTCAGCAAGTCTTCGTGCAAGCAGGTGTCCGGACACTCGAGACACTGAAACACCTGTCCCATATAGTATGGAGTGACATCTTATATGCACCGATTGGCAGAGGCCCCACCTAAACAGATAGTCTTTACGCCACTGATTGGATAGATACTGAATTACTGATTTTTCTTAAAATTTGCAGTACAGAATCTGATTTCTGTAGTCTCAAATTTTTGTCATTTCTACTAATCTTCTAATCGTGTTCGTGCTTAATGGATTTTGTAAACTTGAATACCTCATTGCAGCTCGTTGACGCTTACGCCAACGGAGTGAGAGCCAACAACCTCTCTGGAGTGCGCGGAGCCCTCCTCAACTACCTGCGTCGTCTTGCCTCCAGCATCGACACCATCGCGCTCATCGGCAACAATCCAAGCGCTCTCCGTTACTCCGTGAGTACTACAATAGGAACAAGAAATCTTTATTGTACTTGGACATTTTTTCCTTTTCTTATAGTGGCTCGACATAATGGCTTCCCTACGCCTGATGGAAAGCGAACAAGAAGCCCATGTCGCTGTGACAGCGGGCAAATAGCTGGTAGCCCTAATCTCCCAGGAGATAGAATACGTGGTAACTAACCATATATGGAAAGCTTCTCGGTAATTTTAACGCTAAACAGAACTACATATAACGGAAGATAATGAAGAATCAATTATCTTTTTTGACAACTTACTTAACGTATAATGCAACTATTACTTAGTATAAACTATTTCTCTTATTGGAATCTCTAATCGTGGATCTAAATAATTGTAACAGTATTTACTGTTTTACAAAGATTCTTTCATAAGGTAAGGTTTCATAAGTTTGTGTCTTTAATCCTACTTTAATGTTATTTTCATTAGAATTTCAGCCCATCATATAATTCATAGAATTTTATTCCAAAATTTTATTGCCTCGTAAAATAAAGAATGAATGATTTCAAGTTCATTCCATAAATTCATCCGACGTCCGAAGAATCATACCCACTCGCAAATTCATCATTGAACAAATCTCCTGCAGCATCAAATATTAACGGTGCCCGTTCGAAATGCATTCGCACCGTGCACAAACCACCATAAATCATGTCCTCTAGAGGCAATTTATCATCGGACTATAGCAAATTGCCCCTAACATTGTCTCTGGTCTAAACCATTCGACCATTCTTCGACCAATATTGATATTAATGATTTTTCTCTCAGGTTCCAGACTATGATTAATTGTCTCCCAGTAGTGGATCAGAACACGTTATTTATCTTGTTAAAACTGGTTTTGAATAGTTCTATTATTATCTCTGAAGGTTTATTCCATTCCATTATTCCAACTAGTTTGTACGTAAATTGGAAAGTGATTGCCCGTAAGACGTGATCAGTGAGCAATTTAAGGCGTATCGTAGGTATTATGAATATTTGGGGTGAAAATATCTATTGGCAAATCAATAAAGATGATTGTCTAATAACTTGACGATAAACACCTTTCTACGTGAAACACAGATTTCCTCATGAAGACTCTCATAGAAATAGGAAACTGGTTACCTGTGAAGAAATTCTCAGGTTGTGTAAACAATGTCAACGAACTCGCACTGAAAAAAATAAGGCAATAAGGCTTTAGGACATGCTCGGACTTCTCTTTTCGTGAGGAATAACATGATCAGTCGATGATATTGGAATCTTCTTCCTGGCTCTGTGCAAGGTAGCTTTAAAAAAAAAACAACGCATTCCAGGTAATATAGGTTTCGAAGACTTTAGTAGTAACTATGAGTTATGCTTCCTCAGAGCGGACCAAAGGGTAACTGCGCCGCTGGTGGCCGCTCTTACCAATTCGAGGCAGCTTGGGATGCTGTCCTTTCGAACGCCAACGTCTACCAAATCGGGTAAGTCATTTACCTATACGCATACTAAATACTTTTATTGAATTTTTACGTGTGTTTGTAGCCTGGTGTTCACAAGCCCAATAGATGACGGTCTGGCAGCAACTGGGTGCGTGAAAGAAAGTTGAGCCGTACTGATCGATCAAACAGATCAGTTGATTAAAGCTGGCATGTTCACAGCACTCACACTTATGTTATTTCACTATAATACAGTAGCAAAAGTAAAACTATAATTGTCATCTTTACCCTCATAAGCTAGACCGCGCGTGAGAGAGACAGGCAGAACTTTCACGGGTCGCATGCGGTACGACGTCACGCCACGCGCTTATTCACAGACGCTAGTGTAAATGTGTTGAACGTGTCAGCTCTAGTTAATCGACCTGTACTGACTAAAGGTAGCTAGTAGCTGTGAACTGCTGTCTCCTAATGCAGGCCCAGAAGTGAGATCAGGCAAGAAGAGTGACACAGTTGCTGTCTGCTGGATGGTCTGTACCTAGATATGTAAATTCAGAATGATCCCAAAGTGATACACCAGAGAACCAAGGTGTCCGACATAGCTGATCGAATAAGTAAGCTGAAGTGGCAATGGGCTGGCCATGCCTACCGCAGAACTGATGATCGATGGAGGGGGAAAATTCTGCAGTAGATACCGCGTACAGATGGAGCGACGACGACCTGCGCAGGGCGGTCGGCATTAACTGGATGAGTGTGGCTGCTAATCGTGCAGAATGGCGCATTTTGGGAGAGGCCTACGTCCAGCAGTGGACTGCTGCTGCTGATGATTATTGAAAAAAGGCTGCGATTCTCCCATTTTTACACTATATAAACTTCACGACATATTTTTACGGCTTTAGCTCTTCGATCAAGATATAATCCACATGTTCCCTTTCACTCCCAGACTCATCAACGAAGAATACTGCGCTGCCAAACGCCTCTACGGAGCCGTGAACATCCGCAGTAACAACGTTGGTGCCGCCGTCTCCGCCGCTGCCGTGGCTCCTGTCACCCGCGCCGTGCAAAAGGCCATCGTTCCATTGGCTAACGTAAGTACATCTAAAATGCTTGCACTTACACCTCCTCACGTCGTAATCCTCATTGCTTAGGGTCGTGAAGTTCCCCTTGGATGAGCTACTTTTTGATGATGTCTCGCCATCTGTTTCGGTTTCTGGCATCATGCAGTGCGACGTGCAGCTGTGTGTCCAGGGCGGAACGGATCTAGTCTGACCATCTTATTGGACTGCGGCCTCTTGGTCTTTTGCCGTCAACCTTGCCCGTTACGATGAGCCGTTCCAGGTTTTGGTCACTCTTCTTGCACTCTACAAGGCTGTGACAAAGGCAGCAACGAGTATTTAAAGGTGTTCGCGCCACTACTTATTAGGCACTTCCAACCAATCATGGATGTAATGGAACGTTCATCATCATTTCGCTCCATGGCACCCTCACCTGCTCGTGGTGCATCCTGCCGAATAACAAACGAGGCTGTGGCAACCGACTGGTGGTTGTATAACCATCACGATTAAAGGTGTAGCTAAATAAACCAACGATGGGCAGCAGGGTCACCGGAACGAGGAGCTACGCCTTGCGATCGCCAACCCGCCTGCCTAGCGTGGCGATTATGACTGAAGCCTCCAGATGTTTGCCCAAAGTGGCGAAAAACTGGAGATGCCTATCCAGATCAGGTCCAGCAGTGGACTGGGATAGACCGATGATGAACCAATCACGTAGCTACACGGATCTGCCACCGACGTCGTCGTAGCTCTAAACTACGCACGCTACCGGCAATTTGCCACCTAATTTTATCCGTCAACCGCGCGTCATATAAAATGCTCACTTTCAGTGGCTTTTCTGAACCATATCCAATCAATCAACAGCCTTGGTCCGTCCACTGCTGAACGTAGGCCTCCTTTAATTCGCGCCACATTTCTCTATCCCGGGCTTCCCCCATCCAGCAACTGCCAGCAGTTCTTCTAAGGTCATCCGCCCAGCGGGTTGCGGAACCATAAGCCAATACTTATCTATTTTTTATTATATGTCTCCAGTTCCTGAGAATTGTCGCCAACGGAGCTGATGCCTCAGCCGCCGCTGCAGTTGCCAAGAACGCCCTCCTCCAAGCTGGCGCCAGTATCCCCCTCTAAACATCCGGACAAATAAATGATTACCTATATATATCCCTAGCACACACACAGAAATCCGCCATTCCGGCAATTCGATAAAAAACCTTCATATAAATGTATGTATTCGATTATATAATTCGGACAATTTCAATAATTCTATAATACATGGCTAATATTTTTATGTAAATATACGTTTTATACAAAACAAACACGACTTGGCTTTCATTTGGTTACACGATTGTTTTTTTTTGTTAATAAAGATGTATCCTATCTCATGCACATTGTGTTTTTATTTCTATGTCATATCTGTCTGGTATACCTTGTTAGATAAGAAAAAGTTTAATGACAACACGGATAACACTTTTATTTAATAAGCATAGGTACCTACTTAACAGTAGTCGTGGTTAGGCTAGAGCCTCCTTTTTCAAATAAACCTTAAAAAAGGAGGAGGTTCTCAATTCAACTGTTTTTTTGTTTTTGTATGTTTGTTACCATATTATTATATCTCCAAGAATTGTAAACCGATTTGAAAAAATCTTTTTTTGGTTAAAAGGGTGTACCTTCCTAGTTGATCCTATTGTCATCATAAGGTCAGTTATTTTTTGGCTAAAAAAATGCTGCTAGACCTACTAAGTTTAATATTGCTTGTCGCTTTCGTCTCTCCTCGTCTTTTCTTCTCGAGATATTTAAAAAACGTAACGGATTTGGGTGCGGTGTTCTTTAATACTTAAATATTGATAATTTTAGAAGTTTCTAATGTGTTTTTTAAAGCCCCGAGCGAAGCGAGAGGGGTCGTTTTTAAGTATAATATAGGAGGAATAAATAACATATCCATTGCATGAGGAAAACTTGCATAGTACCGATTAGGTAGGTACATTATCTACTTAATACTAATTATGTAACCCAATTGTAACCTCTGACTCAAACAAAACAAGGAAATTTATTAATATAATCCTATCGCAACGTTGGTCAGTGGTGACGGGACATAAATAAATGTCAGTATATGACTGAATCTAAACACTATCATACAGTTACCAAATAAAAGTTTGACCAAAATGAAGTTACCAATGAAAGTGCTGATTATAATTAAATGTGTGTTTATTGGATTTTGCGCATGTGAAGGCAAAGGTTTGTACCTATTCGACGGCTTATCAGTGTAATATAGATAACCCACCATGCTAAAAGTTACTTATACGACTAACGAAAACATTATTTATAAACTGTTAAAATGATCCCCCGAAGCATCAGCAATAAAAATAGGTACTCCATTTTTTGTGGCTAATTGCTCTGTATTTATTACAGAAAATCGAACAGGAATGCATGTATTTACTTACTTGGTATAAAGTTCTTTGTAAAGATTTTTTTCTATTCCAATATTTCGGCACTGTTGCAAGCGCCATGATCGGAGGATCAATTCTTCTTGATTTCGTTAAAAGATAAGTACATATGAAAGTGACTGAACCATGAAACAGTAAAAAAAACCTAAAATCATATGCAATTATCAAAAATCATTTTCATTTCAGAACTTATTCTTCTTGGGTCTAACAGTAATGCCCACCTATTATTGAACAAAAACTTTAAACTCCTTGCAAAATCCGGTTATAGTATTCATGATGTGGAACTAAATGAAAATGGAGTTAGGGCTACAGTGGACGCGTCAAAATATTATAAGTAAGTGTCTTTCAGCATAATGTGATGACGATCAGACGAACATTCGTGCACACAAATGTTGCGCTGTTTGTCTGAGTGTTTACTATATATTTATTTACAAAAACTAGTAGATATTTAAGTAAGTTCAATAACTTCAGCTTAATTTGGAGCGAGATGGCGCTGTGTGGCCCAGTACGGCATTCCTTGAAGTTATTAATTTTGTTTAATAGCTTCATGTCCTAAATTGATGCTTCAGAACCTTGGGTTGCCCATGTCCACCAAATATTTCGACAGCAATTTTAAATAAATAATAAAATAATCTTTGTAACATTCATTACAGCAACATCATTAACCTTAGAGTAGGCAGTGCTTCAATGAACGAACTTATAAAAGCTGGTTTCTTTGAATCAGACCTCGTATGCGTCAACTGTAAGTTTGAAAACAAGAATAATGGTACCAATAAATATTCTTATGAGGAACCATCAAGGTTTGAAGATACAGAAGATGTTAGAATGTTTAGCAGCGCTTTATTGAAAGATAAATATTTAATAGACATCATAAGTCAGGCTAACGATGATAACGACACGAAATCAGTCAATTTAATAGTAATAATATGC
This sequence comes from Conogethes punctiferalis, assembly GCA_031163375.1. Lineage (NCBI taxonomy): Eukaryota > Metazoa > Arthropoda > Insecta > Lepidoptera > Crambidae > Conogethes > Conogethes punctiferalis. Next base: position 10,356,637 of record CM062096.1, on the reverse strand, counting down.
CTACCCCAGCACATTATTGATAATAAAGAGGTATTGAAAAGGACAGTTAAAGGAAAGACTGGATTTAAAGTTAAAGAAAAGGTTGGACAGTCTCTTTCCCTTGAATTTAAAGAAACATGCAATAGTGATGTGGTGTCTGGTAATAACGTATTCGCTGTCTTGGCAGAGAAACCTTTTAATGGTTATACTAAAAAGCCAACACTATTTTATCAAACAGCCTTTCAACGTTACGAAGATGAAATTGACTTTCCGAATTCAGCATACCTACTACATTCACAGCATTCAATGGAATATGCCTTTTTAGAGTTTCTGAAGTATGCGCAATGGTTCAGGATTGCAATGATATCTGACGATTCAGAACAAAGTCAAGATTTTTTGGAATACTTTACTAACTTGTTGCGCAAAGATGGTAATTTTGCCTTTACATCTCAAGAATGCGAAGAGAGAACATGCAATTTTGGTAAGGTAAGTAAGATTTCGTTTATTAAGGAGGCCGCGCAATCAACTCAATAGACTCTTTAAATGCAAGTACCAACTGCGATCGCCAAACAGGCGGTTGGCGATCCCAGCCGCAGCCCAGCGATTATGGGTAAAAGTACATTAGCCCAAAGTGGCAAACAACTGGAAAGGCCTATGTCCAGTACGGCCTGTGGACTGTGGTAGGCTGATGATGATGATGATGATGAAAAATAATAGCATGTGGTACTTACCTATAATTGTCTGTTACGCTAAGCAGGATCTTTATGTTTTATTATTATTTAAGTGTAAAAGTGTAAACAGGCGTTGGTAATTTAATAAATAAATATATTATTATTATTTTACAGGCGATAGACAACATCCGTGGCGCCGGCGCAAGGATAATCATTTTGAATATGGATAGTAAAATCGCTGCAGAAGTGACTTCTATTGCTAGCAACCTAATGATGCTTGAAGAAACCTGGCTCATGAGAGAATGGGTACCTAGCGTTACAAGACCGGTAAGTCTGAAAATTAAAAAAAAAAAACAAGTAAAATATTTAACATTTTGAAATCCTCTTATATTTTGTGCACAGCTAAACGGATATTGAGTAAACATACTTAAGAACGTGCTCGGTGAAATCACATTTCAAACAAAACCTAAAAGACAATCGCTTTGTTCGTTCGGGAGTTACAATGTTAAAGACAGACACACAAACAAACGGACAAACACGTTTAACTTATAATAACCTATAAGACACAACAAACTTACTGTAGTAGGTACTATTTGTAGATGGCTAGACGCAATCTCATCCAGAGATTCTTCAGGTAGATGAAACTGAAGAGAGAGGAATAAACTCGTGTAAAACTGGAGTTTTTAAAATAATATTTTTTTATTAAAATTTCAGTTATTAAACATATACTCCTTCATCCAATTTCCTATCTACGGAACACAAACTACAGATGACGAGATCCCATACTACTCAGCGATTTCATATGCTTTAGATAAATTACATCAGATCAGAAATTGCAATAATAATTTGAATGTGGAAATATGCCAAGATCAAGAAGAATTTCAGAGGTAAGCTTAGCTTACATAATGTTAAACATTATTGAAGTAATTCTGCGCATGACAAAATTGCAGGTATGCATAGAAATCAATGCTAAAAACGAACAAGCTTCTTAAAGAATTTATTTGGGTGGCATCACATACGCCCATCTGCCGCCTCTTGCATAAAAAAGTTTTTAATAATAATTTTGCAGGAAATTTGCCTCGTTTGCCGAAACATTACGACCAGAGATGAAGACGAATATACGTGTAGCACGTCTCAGCCGCGGACGCCACAATGATGTAGCCAACATCACCGTAATCGGATCCAAAGCGACAATGGTGGACTTTGAGTAAGTAAGTCCTTATCTCCTTTCCAACCTACTTCAAAAAAGGGGAAGTTCTCAATTCGACCGATATATGTCCTTGATGCCATGAGACCATCCTTACGTAATTGACATACTTTCCATCCGTACAAAAAAATTGCGAATTTCTTCCTGCCGCTAAAGGCTAAAATATGGAATCCCAGATTGAGGAACACATAAAGATGCAGTTTGAAGTTTTCAGCCGTGGTAAGACATTTTTAAAATGAATTGGACCACGGTACTCGCAAAAGGTGGCGTGATCCAAAAATTATTAAAGTTGGACAATTGCCCCTAGTAAAGATCCATGGTCCAACTTGTTGGACAAAGCAGTTGGACTACTGCCCCGGACTTCAACTTTCACTAGACTTCTTTAACTTCAGATCGAAGGACTTACCAACGGACGGCTCTGAACAATGCCTGTTCAAGAGCTACGACTTCTACAACCCGTGCGACTACGAGCCGCTGCTGATGCTGATGGGAGTCTTCATCATGTTCATGTTCCTGCTGCTCATTGTGCTCATGTTCTTCAAGCACTATCGCGACAATTTCGCGTACAGACGTTTTAACTAACTCAAATGTCATTACCACCCCATCCACCATCATACGAGTCTATCTGTGTAGGTAATAGAAGTGTGAAGCATTCTTAATGAAATCTTATGTGATCTCAGACCACAAAATGAATAAACAATTGAATTCAACCGAGATTTTTAATCAACTCTTTCAAATATTTAATATCCTTCTTGTCATGTATCTCATCCTCATCGAATTCTGGTGTAGGGGAGTTGCGAGTGACCGCTTGTAGCCCAGGTAAATCCATAATGAAGGAACGAATCTGAAAAAATCAAAGTTATTACATCTTTACTTTTATTTATGAGCTTAGGAACAACAATATGACCATCTCAGTTCCATTATACCCTAAACTGACTAACACGAAAACTAGATTATCATCATCAGCCTATAGCAGTCCACTGCTGGACATAGACCTCTTTAAGCAAACACCTGGAGAGTATAGCCATAATCGCCAAGTAGGGCAGGCGTAGGGCGTAGGTCCTTACTCCGGCGATGCTGCTGCCCGTCAATATAGCCTGTAGTATTTAGCTACGCCCTTCAATCGTGATGGTTATACAGCCACCAGTCGGTTGCCAGAGCCTCGTTCGTCATTCAGTAGGATGCACCACGGGCATTTGAGGGTGGCTTGGAGCGAAAAGATGATAGGTCCTTGACGAAGACTTGCAGAAGTCGAATTTTTTAATGCCTATAAAAAATCTTAGCCAATCGTTCGCGTAAGAGTGCATATTTTGCTCGATTGCTACTGGTTGTTGGTAACGGCCTGGCAGTGTCTCTGTTGTTTCCAGTAGTTTCTTCGAGTGAATGAATGTAATAAATGAATGAATGATTCATACCTTCAAGTTGACTGCTCTAATATTCTGCAGAATTTTTAAAGCGGACCTCTTCTCAGTAGGATGGGAAATTTGATATAATCGTATTGCTCTGTGGAACTGAAAACAAATGAATGAAGTGTGGAATGAATTTATGACTACGAGTAGGTAAAATAGAAATATTACTCTTTTTTATGGATACCGATAGATTATATTTCTCGGGAAACAACGAATTTGGCAAGGAGGTCCACACTTTGGCTGTACGCACTATGAAAGTAGAGTCTAAATGCACTGTGCTAGTTTGAGACTTCCAGCATACAAGGGAATGGGAGATGAAATCTTATCGAATAATTCCAGCACACACTCTCCAAACAGTAGACAAAAGAATACCGACAGTCAGGCAACTATACGACGATCTTTTGAGAAGTACTGGCGTATTCCACTAAAGCTGTAGGACCCTTTTGGACTTTTTGTTCACAAATCCCCTTAGCATCGTCGCAGGGGGATTTTAAGACTAAACGTCCACAAAATTCCTTAATAGCTACAGCATCTTGTGGAAGATTAAGATTTACCCTCTCCAGAAGACACCAGGTGTCCCTATACTGCTGCAAGAAGACCACAGGCGTCAGCACCGTGGCGTAGAAAGCGGCCTCCCTGTCCAGAATATCGTCTCCTTCAGACATGCCGTAGATGGTACCGCGCAATTTGTGGAGGAAGGCCGTGTTCGCATGCTCTTTGTCGAAGCTGGAAGCAAACAATAAATAACTCGAGACATGCCACGCTGGGTCGCTTAGGGCCATCTAGTCCCAAACTAAGCCGATGCTTGTACTATGGATACTAACATTACTAACCCATTTTTTTCTAGAGGGGAATACATTAGGCACCTTCATGCCATCTCCGGGGGAGTTGGCATGGTGTGTGGGACTCACACCTCCCAATATGGGAGATCATATCCATTAAACCTCTCTGTGTCGCCAGTGGGCAACAAGTAGCAGGGACACGGGTAGCGCCGAAGCATACGGCCACATCCCTGCCTGCCCTTGCCAGCCGCAGATGACAAGCGGCCGGCACTTCTGATAGATACTAACCCATAACAAAAATATCGGTTAGTTTGGGTCTAGATGGCGCTGTGTGATCCAGCGTGGGTTGTCTATGTCTAGTGACAACTGATAAACTTACTTACATACTTTTTTTGTAAACAAATACATATTATACATAGCAAACACCCAGGCCAATACAAAATAGATATGTTCAATGTTCATGCACTCAAATGTTTGTAATGGAATCTAACCCTCGGCCGCTTGTTCACTACCAAACTGGTCGTTGTCTGGTGGTAAATCTCACGATAGTTTTTGGAAAGAAGGAGGGGGTCCTTGGTCCGCTGATTCAAACATTAGTCTCGTCATCTTGAGCTCTTCTTACCAGTCTCACAGCGGGGCATAGCCCTCTTCTCTTGATTGCCTTTCATTACGGTCATGCGCAACCCTCACATAAACTTTCCGCCATTAACAAACTCCACTATAGATATATCGTTCAGTAGAGCAACCAGTCTACTCCTGTCCTAACTATTGTTTCATATCTACTTACTATGGCAATATGGCGTAGAACCGCTTTACGATATCCTTGGTCGAAGGGTGGATGTTAGCACATGTCGCGTCCAGGTCATCCAACTTCTTGTGCCGGAACATCCATCTGTCTTCATTCACAAACTCAGACTCCAACTCCAAATTAGGGGAAGCTGACGGCTGAGCAAATGATACACGTCATGTCTTAACATCTCAAGCTCGATTACAATAACAAATTATGCTATGATTTCCCTGCTTCATATGTTGAGCTTAAGATTCAGAGATCAGATGATCACAAAAACAACACTTATCATCAGAGTGATAGACATCGATTAAAGCCGTCTTAGAGAATAGGCGGGACAAATATTAAAATAGGAAAGACTCATAGGAACTTAATTAAGATTTCAAATTCTCTACCTATTTTCCGAGAAGGGGTAGGGGAACTCCTTCTATTTCAAAATATATTTTTTGGTATTTTTAATGAATTATTGTTGAAGGTTTACAATAAAACCTATGTCAGTTTATTTATGGTCTTCTAGAAAAATATAATTTGATAGACAGACGATTTTTATAGACGTTGTTTAAAATGCTGAATTTGTAATACCAATTTATTAAATCCCAATAAAACCCACTACTAGTTGTTATGACTTCTTGCCCCTGGTACCCTACACCTATGAACAGGTTATGGGCCCAGGCATAGGTAAGTAGTTTACAGAAGTATCACGCGCATGCTAACACGTGCGTCGTCGGCATCGTGAGAGGTAATTAATAACGAGCCGAATTGGAAGTTAAAGAGTGGAGTTATGGAGAGTAGAACGGTAATACTTGGCGACAGTAACTGGTCGGCCTGGAAATTACAGACAAGTATTTTATTAAAGGCTCGAAAGCTGTATAAGGTGGTGACGGAGGCACGGCCGGAAAATGTTAAAGATGAAGTTGAAAAAGAGAAATGGGAGGAATTAGATATGAAGGCACAGGAAATCATAGTACTTAGATTAGAGGAGAATGTGCTCACATATATCGCGACCTGTGATACAGCTTATTCCATGTGGCAGAAATTAAACACAATTTATGAGTCTAAAACGAAAGTAGGAATTCATTTAATTCATCAGAAATTTTACAATCTCAAATTTGAAGGCCCTATGGCAAAATTTTTGGCAGCTGTCGACGAAATTGTACATAAATTAAAATCAATGGGAGAAGACCTCTCAGAAAAGATGATCACTACTAAGATAATAATGAGTCTGCCGGATACATATAAACATTTCATCTCAGCGTGGGAGTCCGTCGCCGCGTCAGAGCAGACATTGAGCAATCTGCAATCTCGTTTGCTTGTAGAAGAAGAGCGCGACGGTGCTAACGACACGGAACCAACAACGTCTGCAGCGCTTGTAAGTAAAAAGAACAAGGCACGAGGCGCTACTGGGAACAGTAATAGTAGCGAAAGAATGAAATGTTTCGAATGCGGAAAGTTCGGCCATTTTAAGCGGGATTGTAGGTACAGAAAATGCAATTACTGCGGCAAGGTTGGCCATTTATTTAAAGATTGTAGATCGAGACAGGGGAAGAGTCAAAAGAGAGAAAAGAATGCCTACATAATGAAAGAGAGCGTTTATTGGGTGATGGACACAGGAGCCAGCGAACACATGTGCCACGACAGGGAGCTTTTCACCGAATACATAGAGGTTAAGGATAGATTTGTTACTGTAGGGAATGGTAACCAGTTGAAGGTTTGTGGCATAGGTACAATTGAGATGGAGTCATGTGAAATTTCATCTGTACTCTTAAATGTTTTACATGTACCAGATCTGAAGGTTAATTTATTTTCTGTAATTTGTGCCTTAGATAAGGGGTATAAAATGACTACAAATAAAGAGGGTTGTCAATTTATGAAGGGAGGCCAAGTTACATGCACCTCGTCACGTAGAGGAAGTCTTTTTATAATGAATTTTAAATTTAAAGATAGAGTTGCGTTTACTACCAGAAGCGTCAATGAGTGGCATAGTATTTTGGCTCACCAGAATCACACTCAGGTTAAAAACATTTTAAATAAAAATAATGTAAAACTTGAAGGGTTGGCTGAACAATGTGTTGCTTGTATTGAAGGAAAGCAGCATAGGCAATCTTTTGGTAATAGTTCTAGTCGAGCTAGTACTCCAGGAGAGTTGATTCATATGGATTTATGTGGGAAAATGGAAGTAAGGTCTTTGGGAGGTTCTTTTTATTTTTTGTTGTGTAAAGATGATTATAGTGGTTATAGGTTTGTATATTTTTTGAAGCAGAAGTCCGAAGCTAAAGAGAAGATTGAAATATTGATAAATAAGTTTGAAAATGAGACGGGTTACAAAATTAAAACTGTCAGAACTGACAACGGCACTGAATTCGTAAATAAAGAGGTAATGGCTTTGTTTAACAGGAATGGTATAACTCACCAAACATCTGTGAGTTATACACCAGAACAGAACGGGCGAGCTGAAAGAGAAATGCGCACGATTGTCGAAGCTGGAAGAACAATGTTGCAGGAGGCAAGATTAGAGAAAACGTTTTGGGCAGAAGCGGTAAGCACTGCCGTATTTGTTCTGAACAGGACTGGTCCAACTAAAGTTCCAAATAAGACGCCGTTTGAACTCATGTATAATAAATCTTTTGATATAAGCGGTCTTCAACGTTTTGGCAGTGGAGTATACGTTCATATTCCAAAGCAAAAGCGGTTGAAATGGGACTCGAAGAGTAAACGCGGCATTTTTGTGGGATATGGAGAGACCTGCAAAGGATATAGAATTTGGGATCCTGCTACACGGGCAGTAGACGTATACAGGGATGTTACGTTTTTAGACAATCATACAGAGAGAGAGGTGGATGAACAGAAGAATATTAAGAAGACAGAGGAAAGGACACAGAAGGTTGACTATATTCGGATGGATATGACCACAGAGGATGAAGATATTGAAACTCTTAGAGAAAAAGAAGACAGTATTTATGAATCACCGGAAGAAGAGCAAGTTTTGGAAGATCCTGAGACTCAACATGAGGATATTCCAACAGAAAGTACTGAAACAGGACAAGGAACAAGAACTAGGACTAGACAGATAGTAATGCCTAAACGTTTTGAGGATTTTTATACAGGATTTACAGCAACCAATGAAGAAAGTGAAATTACATATAAAATAGCTACAGAAGGAAGTGACAGTAATAAATGGAAAGAAGCTATAAACGCAGAGCTTAATGCATTAGAAAGGAATGGAACTTGGCTTTATACAGAATTACCAGCGGGGAAGAAGACAATTGACACTAAGTGGGTATTCAAAGTAAAGAAAGGACAGAATGGAGAACAGCAGTATAAAGCAAGACTTGTGGTTAGAGGATTTCAACAGAAGGTTGAGTTTGATCACTCAGAAATATATGCACCAGTAGCGAAACTTTCCACGTTGCGAATACTTTTGGCAATTGCTTGTAAATATAACTTGCAAATGTTACAAATGGACGTAAAGAGTGCTTTTCTGAATGGAGATATAGAAGAAGAGGTATATTTGAAAATGCCGGAAGGTATGAGGGATGGTTCAGATTCTCATAAAGTTCTGAAGTTACAAAAATCATTGTATGGTCTTAAAAGATCGCCGAAGATGTGGAACAACAAATTTAATGAATTTATGATTAAGGAAGGGTTTTCCCGTAGTGATAGTGATTGTTGTCTTTACTATAAGAGTGACGATAAGTTGTATGTACTAGTGTATGTGGATGACATACTAATTTTGGGAAGAAACCAGGAAGAAATAAGGGAATTGAAAGAGTCTTTGGAAACTACATTTGAAATAACATGTCTTGGCGAAAATAATCTAAAATATCTGGGTATAAACATAGTGATGAAGGGAGATACGATAGAGCTAAACCAAAAACGATACATAGAGGAAATTTTGAGAAGATATAACATGCAAGATTGCAATACAATAGCAACACCAATTGAGTTAGGTATTGATCTAAGCTCGGAGAAATCAAATGATGAAGTCTTGGAGAAGAAATGCCGAGGATTGGTTGGCTGCCTTATGTACGCTATGTTAGGTTCAAGACCGGATATATGTTTTGCGTTGAATTACCTTTCAAGGTTTCAATCTACGCCGAGTGAAGGCTTGTGGAAGGCGCTCAAACGTATCCTGAGATACCTAAAGGGTACTATTGATTACAAACTAATTTTTAAGGCTGATGAAGAAACACCACTGTTGGGTTATACAGATGCGGACTGGGCAGGTGATAAGTCAGACAGGAAGTCTACGTCTGGATTTATCATGAAAGTGTTCGGGTGTACTGTGTCGTGGTGTAGCTCGAAGCAGCAGTGTGTTTCGCTTTCGTCTACAGAGTCAGAATATATAGCTTTAGGAAAGGGGGTTGCAGAAGCTTGTTCAATTCAAAATTTGCTTTCAGAACTTAAGCTGCATAGTCAAAATTTTAAAATATTTGTCGACAATCAATCAGCCATTCAAGTTGCTAAGAATTGTGAAAATAAAAGATTGAAGCATATAGATTTAAGACATCACTATGTAAAGCATAGAATTAGTGAGGGGTTATTAGTTTTGGAATACATTCCGACAACGCAGCAGTTAGCTGACATGTTCACTAAAGGTTTGGGTAAAGATCAATTTCAGAAGTTGTGTCAGAAAATTGGTTTACGTGTTGTATAAATATATGTAGCTGTGTTAGGTTATAGTTTGCGAAAAGGTAGCAGGTGTGCCTCAGTGTATTATTATTTAGTTTTTTGAATAGATGGGATGTGACCATAGTTTTATTGAGGAAGGGTGTTGAAGGTTTACAATAAAACCTATGTCAGTTTATTTATGGTCTTCTAGAAAAATATAATTTGATAGACAGACGATTTTTATAGACGTTGTTTAAAATGCTGAATTTGTAATACCAATTTATTAAATCCCAATAAAACCCACTACTAGTTGTTATGACTTCTTGCCCCTGGTACCCTACACCTATGAACAATAAAAAAAAAAAAAAAAAACAAAAAATATGATTTGATAGACAGACGATTTTTATAGACGTTGTTGAAATGCTGAATTTGTAATACCAATTTATTAAATCCCAATAAAACCCACTACTAGTTGTTATGACTTCTTGCCCCTGGTACCCTACACCTATGAACAGGTTCTGGGCCCAGGCATAGGTAAGTAGTTTACAGAAGTATCACGCGCATGCTAATACGTGCGTCGTCGGCATCGTGAGAGGTAATTAATAACGAGCCGAATTGGAAGTTAAAGAGTGGAGTTATGGAGAGTAGAACGGTAATACTTGGCGACAGTAACTGGTCGGCCTGGAAATTACAGACAAGTATTTTATTAAAGGCTCGAAAGCTGTATAAGGTGGTGACGGAGGCACGGCCGGAAAATGTTAAAGATGAAGTTGAAAAAGAGAAATGGGAGGAATTAGATATGAAGGCGCAGGAAATCATAGTACTTAGATTAGAGGAGAATGTGCTCACATATATCGCGACGTGTGATACAGCTTATTCCATGTGGCAGAAATTAAACACAATTTATGAGTCTAAAACGAAAGTAGGAATTCATTTAATTCATCAGAAATTTTACAATCTCAAATTTGAAGGCCCTATGGCAAAATTTTTGGCAGCTGTCGACGAAATTGTACATAAATTAAAATCAATGGGAGAAGACCTCTCAGAAAAGATGATCACTACTAAGATAATAATGAGTCTGCCGGATACATATAAACATTTCATCTCAGCGTGGGAGTCCGTCGCCGCGTCAGAGCAGACATTGAGCAATCTGCAATCTCGTTTGCTTGTAGAAGAAGAGCGCGACGGTGCTAACGACACGGAACCAACAACGTCTGCAGCGCTTGTAAGTTAAAAGAACAAGGCACGAGGCGCTACTGGGAACAGTAATAGTAGCGAAAGAATGAAATGTTTCGAATGCGGAAAGTTCGGCCATTTTAAGCGGGATTGTAGGTACAGAAAATGCAATTACTGCGGCAAGGTTGGCCATTTATTTAAAGATTGTAGATCGAGACAGGGGAAGAGTCAAAAGAGAGAAAAGAATGCCTACATAATGAAAGAGAGCGTTTATTGGGTGATGGACACAGGAGCCAGCGAACACATGTGCCACGACAGGGAGCTTTTCACCGAATACATAGAGGTTAAGGATAGATTTGTTACTGTAGGGAATGGTAACCAGTTGAAGGTTTGTGGCATAGGTACAATTGAGATGGAGTCATGTGAAATTTCATCTGTACTCTTAAATGTTTTACATGTACCAGATCTGAAGGTTAATTTATTTTCTGTAATTTGTGCCTTAGATAAGGGGTATAAAATGACTACAAATAAAGAGGGTTGTCAATTTATGAAGGGAGGCCAAGTTACATGCACCTCGTCACGTAGAGGAAGTCTTTTTATAATGAATTTTAAATTTAAAGATAGAGTTGCGTTTACTACTAGAAGCGTCAATGAGTGGCATAGTATTTTGGCTCACCAGAATCACACTCAGGTTAAAAACATTTTAAATAAAAATAATGTAAAACTTGAAGGGTTGGCTGAACAATGTGTTACTTGTATTAAAGGAAAGCAGCATAGGCAATCTTTTGGTAATAGTTCTAGTCGAGCTAGTACTCCAGGAGAGTTGTTTCATATGGATTTATGTGGGAAAATGGAGGTAAGGTCTTTGGGAGGTTCTTTTTATTTTTTGTTGTGTAAAGATGATTATAGTGGTTATAGGTTTGTATATTTTTTGAAGCAGAAGTCCGAAGCTAAAGAGAAGATTGAAATATTGATAAATAAGTTTGAAAATGAGACGGGTTACAAAATTAAAACTGTCAGAACTGACAACGGCACTGAATTCGTAAATAAAGAGGTAATGGCTTTGTTTAACAGGAATGGTATAACTCACCAAACATCTGTGAGTTATACACCAGAACAGAACGGGCGAGCTGAAAGAGAAATGCGCACGATTGTCGAAGCTGGAAGAACAATGTTGCAGGAGGCAAGATTAGAGAAAACGTTTTGGGCAGAAGCGGTAAGCACTGCCGTATTTGTTCTGAACAGGACTGGTCCAACTAAAGTTCCAAATAAGACGCCGTTTGAACTCATGTATGATAAATCCTTTGATATAAGCGGTCTTCAACGTTTTGGCAATGGAGTCTACGTTCATATTCCAAAGCAAAAGCGGTTGAAATGGGACTCGAAGAGTAAACGCGGCATTTTTGTGGGATATGGAGAGACCTGCAAAGGATATAGAATTTGGGATCCTGTTACACGGACAGTAGACGTATACAGGGATGTTACGTTTTTAGACAATCATACAGAGAGAGAGGTGGATGAACAGAAGAATATTAAGAAGACAGAGGAAAGAACACAGAAGGTTGACTATATTCGGATGGATATGACCACAGAGGATGAAGATATTGACACTCTTAGAGAAAAAGAAGACAGTATTTATGAATCACCGGAAGAAGAGCAAGTTTTGGAAGATCCTGAGACTCAACATGAGGATATTCCAACAGAAAGTACTGAAACAGGACAAGGAACAAGAACTAGGACTAGACAGGTAGTAATGCCTAAACGTTTTGAGGATTTTTATACAGGATTTACAGCAATCAATGAAGAAAGTGAAATTACATATAAAATAGCTACAGAAGGAAGTGACAGTAATAAATGGAAAGAAGCTATAAACGCAGAGCTTAATGCATTAGAAAGGAATGGAACTTGGCTTTATACAGAATTACCAGCGGGGAAGAAGACAATTGACACTAAGTGGGTATTCAAAGTAAAGAAAGGACAGAATGGAGAACAGCAGTATAAAGCAAGACTTGTGGTTAGAGGATTTCAACAGAAGGTTGAGTTTGATCACTCAGAAATATATGCACCAGTAGCGAAACTTTTCACGTTGCGAATACTTTTGGCAATTGCTTGTAAATATAACTTGCAAATGTTCCAAATGGATGTAAAGAGTGCATTTCTGAATGGAGATATAGAAGAAGAGGTATATTTGAAAATGCCGGAAGGTATGAGGGACGGTTTAGATTCTCATAAAGTTCTGAAGTTACAAAAATCATTGTATGGTTCATTGTATCATTGTTATCATCAATGTTTCTGTCGACCTGAATTTCTTGAGTTAATCTTCTCACACGCTTCTCAAGCTTTCTTGCTCTACAAACTACAAAGCTTCAAATCAATAAACAGCAATGAACTCACCAATTGAACTAACCATAACAACATACAACACAATATTTTCGATCCCATCTCCAATCTTGTAACTCACTCATGTTAATCTGTTTCTCATAATAAATTATCACGCTAAAGTTTAAATAACAGATTTTAATTTCTCATTTCGTGTGTGCATCTTTAATTTGGCATGTTTCTGTCAAAAGTGAAGTAGCCCTGACAATGATTACAAAGAAGTTCGCTTTTTAACAATACAAATGTTTTTGGTCAAGTCATGTGGTAGTATCATTTTCAACAATATTTCCAGCCGTATTTGGTGAATGTTTCAAATGGTAAATATAAAATTTTCTTGAACTCTTTATTCTTTTCAACTACAAAACCATCCCATTTCTCCCAAGACCAAACGAACTCGGATTACAGAAACGCAAACTTCAAATTTTAACCAGAATTTGTATAAATTAAACATTATCACAGTGTTACAATCCAGAACTTACACAATATTTATTCTAGCTTATAGTCACTAACTTTGATAAATTGTTATATATTGTTGATAGTAAAGGGTATTAATAAAAATATATCAAAGTTTTTAAAAAATTTGGAACAGACTGATCTCATTTCAGTATTTGACTGATCCCAAACACAATATTGATTCATGCTCCGTAAAATTTCGCACATAGTTCTTAAATAACAGTTTTCTACAATATTTCTGGTCTTTCAGCATACGAGCAAATGGCCTGTATTGTGTTAAACAGTAACCGCCGCCCAGGGACATCGGCAATATCCCATTTAAGGTTCCTGTTAATTAAAACATTTAAAATAATGCCCACAAAACGTTTAATACAAACAAAACGAACTGACAATCAGCAGTAGTAAGGGATGGGAATTAACAGGCGCAGAGCTGGTGACCACAATCTGGTTGCCATCGATGATCCTCGGTAGCTCCATATCCGGTTCAGTAGTTATCGTCGAATGGACCAACTCAACAGGTGGTATTTTCTCCTGAAAAAGGTAGAAAGTGTACAGTCACGATTGATGTTTCATTAGTATGCAATACCACAAGTGGTAGTGGACTGGCTAGCTTACTGGCTCGCCATATCGTTGGGGTTAACCAGTTTCGGTGAAAAGACAAGTCTCGGCTAATGCAATGATTCCGATGCACTAGGACCTAGTGAAATGATGATTTGCGCAAGATGATTTACAGGACCTTGATTCGAAAAGCCATGGATGGAGCAAAACGGTAACAACTGGAGAAGCTTATACCTGTCAAAGGCGATAGGCTGATGATAATGATGAGACATACATTATTTGAAATGGACATATAATGGACGTAGAGAACATTTCAGAGTGTGACAAAATTAATATTAATTTACTTAAACTCACGGTTGTATAGTATCTGATTGGTCTCTTTACCGGTTTCAAAATCTTTGATTTCCTCAAAGGTTTTGCTCTCGTAGGCTGCAGAACAAAATATTATATCAAGTTACTTGATAAGTATTTCTAGCAGATTTTCTTTATGAATGAGGGAGCAAACGGCCCTGATGGTAAGTGATCATTTCAGACCATAGACACCTCAACACCTAAGGAGTCAAAAGCAAACTGCACGTAAAACGTTGAGAATAAACTCGAACAAACCAGGGTCGCAGCGCTTAACGGCAACGCGACTTATGCTGAGCGGAGATACTTACTCTCTATAATGATATTTACACTTTATTATGCTCCTGTGTATTTTTGGATATCTAATAAACCATTTATTTTTTCTTTCTTTCTTTCTTTCAAAGCTTCTAACTAAAACTGCCTTACCTTTGCCCCATGTTTGGGAAAATCGTCCGAAGTCTCTGCCTCGTCCGGTACCTTCTTCTGGTACATATTCAAAGGCGTGACGTTCTGTATGAACTCCTCCATTATGAAACGGGCCCTCGCCACTATCGGTTCGAGGGCTCGCATGTGCTTCGCTATGTGCATCGATTTACTTATTGCTATGTATTTGTTCACCTGCAGAACAGTCATGAAAGACAGATAAGAGAAGAACCAACAGTGGTCAATCAGATAAAGATGAAAGAACTAATCCGATACAAGGTTGACGATTAACTGTTTGAATCATGTTTGGTCAAGACCATCAAAGATCAATAAGCTCTAAACGTAAAACATCCTGCAGTATTGTCTTGTCACTCCAATATCCGTATAATAAAATTTTGTTATGATTTTCAACCTGGTGTCATAACAGTCTTTATCACTTAGCGGACCCTAATTTTTGGTTCATATAACTAGCTCGTCGTGATTAGTATACAGCCCATTATCACAGAGGTAAATCTGATGGAAAACTCTATGCCATTTGATAATGATTTCTACATGTGTAACAGACGAAGACCATTTTTTTAGTCATGCAAAAAAAAAGAAACCTTGTTTATAGGACACCAGCCCATTTTCTTCGTCGTGCTAGGATCGGTAACTGTCATCCATAGCATGGCCAAAATCCTCGGGAACGTGACATGGGGCTCTCCCATCATCACGCCTGGTGTCTTCACTAGTGCCTCCAGGTCAGGCTCAGCTTCCAGTATAGAGGTCTCCACAAGTAACTTAGCACGGATAAGCACTTGAATAAGTTCTGGTACCAGTTTTGCATCATCGCCTTCGAGATTCCTGGGAAAGAATGATCATCATCACAACCAAACTATCAATTTTGTAGCTAGCACTATCTGAAAAATTTGTTTCATCAGGGCAGGGCAGTATAATGGATGTAATGGATAAGCTAATTCCAAAGAACATGAAAGATGGTGTGGTCATATCGAGTGAATTAATAAATAAATCAGACAACATCACATACATTGCTTTAATCCCAAAGTAAGTAGCTTAAGCATTTGTGTTATGGGTATCAGAACAACGAAGGTACCACAAATAAGTAAATACTTAAATACAAATTATAAACACCCAGACACGGAACAAACACAAGTACTCATCACACGAATGTTTGTCCCGGGTGGGAATCGAACCCACGACCCTTGGTTCAGAAGGCAGGGGTCACTACCAATTGAGCCACCGAGCCAGTCAGCCAGAATTAACATACAATATACCTATTAATTCTGCGAATATCTCACTAAAATCATTATAACTCAAGCTTACAAGTATGTACATTAATCGATTTGATTTGCACTTGACTTACTTCAACAACTCCAGCATGAGTCTGGCCACTTTTCCAGTAGACGGCCGCGGGTACGCTATGCACTCAGTCGCCAGTACCCTAGAGGGGGGCGCAGCTTCAGTCTCAAAGGCCGCTGCCAGCTCCCTCTGGCGGGAGTCCTCGGCGGCCAGCCAGTCCAAGGTAAGAGCTGATCGGTACGCTGCTATCCCTGATATGGTGCTTCGGGTGACGTTGTATGGGTGATAGTAGTAGTCTTCGGCTGTGCACTGGTTGATAAGATGTAATGCTTATATACTAGTCGCGAGGACCTTGCAATCCGTGTAGTTTCTGGTTTTAGAATAGAAGCAGATCTCATCCTGTGGGTGTCGTAGAAGACGACTAAGGGAATATCAGGAAATGGACGGCTGTGTTTACCTGGATAACCTGGAGTTTACTATTATTGCGGTCACTAACATGTCTGCCAGCGTGGTGACTAAAGCAAGTCCCTCCTTATAACAATTGTCATTGGGGGAGGCCTATGTCCAGCCGTGGACGTCTGCAGGCAGGTGATGATTATGATAGATCATATAACAAGTATGCTCCCATTGATATCAGCACAAAACACAATATTTGTAAGCGTTCGGTTGTTCATTCCCACTTTGGTTAACCGGTTGAACCGTTTTTGCCTAAACATAGCTAATAACATGCTCCATTATGAGCATGTTATGTATGTGATACCTTTCAAACGAAAACTAAATCTTAATTGCTGTTCAGGAGTGTTACGTATTCAGGAGTTACGATACCACAGACAAACACACACACACACAAAGACAAACACGTCAATCACTCATCTTTTTACGTCGGGGATATTAAAACTACTTAATTTACATCACTCTGAAGAGATCTAGACTCAGATTTAGCAGAGGATCTAGCCTGGAAAATATTACTCCACGAAATGGAAACAACGCGTACATCTGCTCCAAAGTTCTACAATGTGAAAAATAACGTTTAAAATACCTATTCGCTTTCATAGTCCAACATCCATCACTGTAAGTCTGTTATCCAACCCCATTTTTCCGCTATCCAGAAAATACAAGCCCTAGGGAATAGTTATTAGTTAATCCAGATCTCATCATTATCATCATCACCAGCCTATTGCAGTCCACTGCTGAACATAGGCCTCTCCAGTTGTTCACCACTTAGGGCAAACATCTGGAGGATATACCCATAATCAGGCGGGCAGGCAGGCGGGTTGGCGATCGCAGGGCGTAGCTTCTCGCTCCGGTGACGCTGCCGTCATCGGCCTGTGGTATTGAGCTACGCCTTCATTTGTGATGGTTATACCGCCACCAGTCGGTTGCCAGCGCCTCGTTTGTAATTCGGCAGGATGCACCACGGGCAGGTGAGGTTGGCTTGGAGGGAAAAGATGATAGGCCGCTCCCTTACATCCAGATCTCGGTTAATGTAAATCATAAGGACGGGTAGGTACGTTTACCTTGAGTTTAGTTGAGTATGTAAGCAAATCGCTATCATAACATGCAGCCGTGAAACAAAAGATTTCACATTGCTTCAGGAAACTACATGAAGAAAGCCAAAAGCACTTAAACTGAATTTGTCTAGCAATACCGGCGTAGAGAATAGCCCTCCCAAGGTTAAGGGTTGAGGTCTAAACAAATTTACATCGTAAAAATGCTTAATGGCCCATCAGACCGAAATAGGGTGTTAGCGGCCCACGACTTTATTACTCGTATAAATTTCCCCCTTTACATCTTATTTTTTCCCTACGAGAACAGACACGGTTCCCTTAAAATTTAATTAAGCGAACGAATTTACGCAGAAATTATAAACGTTGTACCATTTGCTTCCGTGCGTTGTACCAATTTTGTATTTCATTTTAAAATATTGCGAGTTACGTTTTGGAATTTGCTTCGCCTCGCCATTTCTGCTGTTTTTTTAAAATATAATATCTTAAAACAAATTTATTAAGCTTCAAACGTCCACTGCTGGACTGGACGGTTTGTTGTCATTTGGGCTTTAGGTTTTTTTTATGACAAGGAGGGCAAACGGGCTTGAATGTCACCTGATGGTAAGTGATCACTTCAGCCCATAGACACCACAACACCAGGGGAGTTACAGGTGCGTTGCCGGCCCTTGAGAAATCTGTAGGCTCGCTTCTTGAAGGCCTTGGTCTTAGTCTTGGCAGGTGTCTTGGTTTTCGCCCGCTTCCTGACATTCCCTTACTTGTCTTCTACAACACCCTCGGGATGATATGGATAGCCCTATTCAGAATCCGGAAACCACACGGACATTTGCCGTAACGACCAAATGCCGTATAATTTTATATAATACCAATTTTAATTAGCATGAATTAGCAATGTTGTTAATTAATTATTTTGCGTAATTGAGCTGCTTCTGTTTTATCATGTTAAAGTACAATGAGCGGTATTAATCGCTTTAATGATGATGGTTTAAAATTTATATACAGAGCTAAAATCACTGTTTTCAACTTTTGATAAGAGAGCCATGCATATTTTCAAACAGCCTTTCAAACTAAGACGGGTTTCTCAAATGCTCAAGCAGGATTTAAGAGGCAGCCTTTCTCTGTGGATTCGCAACTGAAATGAAACTGAATGAGACAAAAATGTCAGGAAACTGGCAGCAGCGTTTACCTGGGTACAAATAAAACCTACTGCGGTCACCAACCCGCTTGCCAAACGTGGTGACTAAGGCATATGCCCCAAATGACAATTGTCATTAGAGGATGCCGACGTCTAGCAGTGGACACATCAAATGCCAGTGAATGAAAAATAAAGGATAGAAGCACAGGAAGTGATAGCAGATGTAGAGCTACCCTTTAAACCTCCCGGCAAGCCGTTTACGTCCCCCATAAACGCTGCACGATATAGATTGCCCATTAAAATCATTTTCCGTGGCGTAAAACTTAAAGCCTCTAACCCCATAGCCCGTTTATGGGTCGGAGCACCTGACGCGCGTTCGTTAATGGGATCCTGTGTTAGGAGTCCGCCTGAGAGTGGAAATCGTAATCTCAGTCCGGTTTACAAGGTATGGCTCCGAAACCCAGGGTCTGCCATGGGGTAAAAAGAGCCATTTTTATTTAAATCCTTTTTTTATAAGTAAACTAGCGATCCGGCTGTGTTCGCACAGGTGCAATACTATATGCCTAACCTTTTTTTTTTTTAAGAGGGGAATGCATTAGGCACCTTCATGCCGTCTCCGGGGGGAGGCGGCATGGTGTGTGGGACTCACACCTCCCAAAAAGGGAGGGCATACCCACTAAACCCCCCTGTGTCGCCAGTGGGCAGCAAGTTGCAGGGACACGGGTAGCGCCGAAGCATACGGCCACATCCCTGCCTGCCCTGGCCAGCCGCAGATGATAAGCGGCCGGCACTCCTGGTCCGGGGAGGGCAAATACCCCTGCCCCCGGATCCGGGGAGCAATAGAGTGCTCCCCGGGCGGACCTCGTGCAACGGTGTGGCTGCACCCACCACACCGTTACGCCCCTATGAGTGGATCGCGCCCCCGCACTCACCACTCGGGGCACGAAGGAGAGGCTCAGAGGGCATACGATGCGTTGTATGCCCTCCGGCGACGCCCGGGCCGGGGGCGGCGTAGAGCGGGCGCGTATACCGCAGCCTCACGCTCTGTTTCCGCCGCCTCCTTCTGCGAGATCACTGTCTCGCAGAATGCGAGCATCGCTCGCCAGATCTCCTTCGACGCCGTCATCTGCCGCAAGAGTTGCGGCAGATCGAGGTCCTGTGCGACAGTGACGAGGACGGAGCGCTCATTGGCCCAGGCAGGGCAATGCCGAAGCGTATGCTCTGCCGTATCCTCCGAGCCACTGTCACAGTGACGGCATAGAGGATCAGGCTCTCGCTTGATCCTCCATAAGTACCGGCCGAAACATCCATGTCCCGTGAGGACCTGGGTCAGCCGGTACGTCACCACCCCGTGGGGGCGCCGCATCCACTCTTCCAGAATGGGGCCAATGGCCTGAGTGGTGCGGCGCCCCCACTGAGCGGCCTCGAGGCGCTCACGCCATACTGTGAGCGCCTCCGCCTCAACAGCCACTTTTTGCGCGCCGACTTCGGCGGGCGCTGGCCGGAGGCCCCGCGACCGCTGCTCGGCTCGCCACAGGTAGACTGCGGCGAGTACGGCAGCGTCCAGGTCCCACGGAAGGGACCCGGCAATCGCGGTGGCGGCATCCGCGGATATAGTTCTATATCCGCGGATGGCCCTCAATGCGAGGGGGCGTTGGGCCCTCCGCAGCGCGCCGGAAGTCTCCACCGTAATGGCGCCAGCCCAGACCGGTGACCCATAAAGGGCCATCGATCTGAGGACGCCTAGGTAACTATATGCCTAACCTAACCCAACAAATCTGATATAAGGTTGCGTTTTCACAGAAGCGGCGCTGCTTTGGAGCAGACCCCTAAGATAAGTAAGGTGACATAAGGCTTCCTCGTGTCTTAGAAGACCAGATACGGCAACCAAGTTCGGGATTCAGTACCCGGTGAGAATTTCTAAAACTGAAACTGTTTTTCATCTCAGGATTTTTATCTAGATACTCATCATCGTTGGCCGCAGCCCACTGCTGGACATAGGCCACTCCAATTATACGCCCTTAGTAGATTCTGGGCTTCTCGCATCCAGCACT
The DNA here is from genome assembly GCA_031163375.1 of Conogethes punctiferalis. Classification (NCBI taxonomy): domain Eukaryota; kingdom Metazoa; phylum Arthropoda; class Insecta; order Lepidoptera; family Crambidae; genus Conogethes; species Conogethes punctiferalis. The sequence continues at coordinate 10,335,864 of CM062096.1, read as the reverse complement.
TAACATCCTCTTGCGCATATCTCTCCACTTGGTCTTAATGCGTCCTACCTTACCTACATTGGCCGACAAAGTGCATTCACTAAAGCATTTTCTTCCAATATCTTGACGTACACTTAACGTTACCATGTACGTCTACTTACAAGACCGCAAGCTTTTGAAACGGTGACACTATCTTCACTGACATCTTCTGAACATTGTATCGCAGAATCAAAGCAAGCAAGACGCTTATCTCACTCACCCTAATAACTGCGGAACCGCATCTCTTTATGCCAATTCGTAGCTATCGGATTTTTATTATTTATGGAGTCTTGTTTTTTAGACCAATAAAAATTCGTATTGGCCATTCAATGAAGCCATAAAGTTTCCCCAGATGGAGCTTGCGATACATTTTTGTGAATAAAAATGTGCTTACACGCTTATACATTATTTATACCTTTGAACCCGTGTTTGTTGTTCTGATGGGAAAGGAATATGAATACATTTTGGGGAATTATTAGGAAATTCAAGTAATTCTTGATATGGAGCTCATTCTCATCCCAGCGTGCTCCAAATTGGAAAAGTTGGTAGGTCCCGATGACGGGAACTTGTGGACCACTACTAAAGCGAGACTAGAGAGAGATACGGTACTATAGAATTGCCTTTAGTGGATAGTTTAAAAAGCTATGGATTTTAGGATAAAATAAAGTAAAATAGCAACCAGATCCATCTGAATTTTTAGGATTCCTAACTATGTTTTTCCTCGCCTAGCAGCTAAGTGACGGTAACTTTTTAATAAAGCTTTGTAATTTTTTAAAAACTAGTTTCTTAAAAACCTAGTAACCCACCATAAAAGAAAAGAAGGTTTATGGTTATTCCTACCTTAACGGACTATCAGAGATCGTCTTCGTATTACGTCGAGATTTACAATCCATTTAATAATAACATTGTTAGAAATCTTACTTTTATGTAAAACATACCTACATGTTATTCATTAATTGATGAAGTTTACTAAGAATGTAGACAAATAACGTATAATAAATTACTTAAAAATATTAATATCTACCTAATCCAAAACCCATCGTAACATGCCTACCTGCTACTCCCAGCTTCCTGCGCGTAACACTGACTTTTTATAAACTCATTTATCTAGTCATTCCACTTTCACAAAGACGGCGAATTGAAAAAGTTTACCGAAATTTAATTCGAGTTTGAAACAATGCGAGCGTTTTGGCTTCTGATGTGTTTTGTTTATTTACTTTGAACTTTCTTTCTTTATTTCTTCTCTTTGACTTTCCCGACTAATTAGTTGAATATTATTTTTTTGAGTGCAGAATGGAATTGTCTTGTCCCGTTAGATATGGACTTTGTTACAATTTAAAGTTGAACAGGAGTGATATTTTTGTTTCGTAGCGTTGAAGAAATATCCACTTCGGAGACAAACTTGTTTCATTACAACTTTGTGCGTCATGATTTGGAGAGCCTGTTATTTAAATATTATTTCTCTGCTTTCCTGATTTATGTGTATCTTTTCACTGCCGCACTTCCCATCTCATCTTTAGGCACCCAGTTTAGAGATGATGGGAAGACAATCTTTAGGGAGTGGGAAGGCAGAGGATGCCCACTGAATTCCCGCGGCCAAGCGCCTGTAAGTAGGAGGGTGGTATCACGGGACACGAAATGATCATTGACTATCAATACTCGTAGTTACCAAAGCTTGGCTGTCTCAATCAATATTCCAAATAAGTTGACCCTCGGAGCACACGCTCCGTTGAAACGTTCTTCCAATATAATAAACATATAAGTATACAGACTCATCAAGTCTTTTACTCCTTTTTAGAGTTCCGTAGTTTTTGTCCAGAATGGCTAAGTTCACATTAATTTAAATCTTATGTGAAAGTCACAAGGAATAGAAATCGAGAAATACCTACCTAAATATTAAGTATGTATTTGAGTTCCAGTTTTAGTTTAAGTATAGAATTAAGCTGGAACAGTACCTACCTACTTTGTAAGCTAAATCGTTTTAACATTGAATATTATGCTGTCGTAGATTCAACTGTTAGACATTTCCGATATTTATAAGAGACGACTAGTATTTCTTGTATCTTTTATTTTAGTAGCCCCATTTTTATTTATTATTTATAGATATCTACCTAAGATAGGTTTTTGTTAGTTGTTTGAGCGACTTATTCCGTGGACTACTAATTAAAGGTAAAGAATTGTGTTGTGTGGTTTTCAATGATCAAGATCTTCGCATAAACAAAGGAACAAAAATTTTAAAACCTTTTTGGGGGGATTTGCCTTAGTCATCACACCTGGCAAGCGGGGTGGTGACTGCAGTATATTTTATTTGTACCCATGTGGTTTAGAATAGAACCACCGAACCACCCCTCTGATTCCGTGGATGTCGTAGAGACAGCTAAGTATGGGAAGACCTATCAGGAAACGGGCAGCAGCGTTTTATCTGGATCTGGTAGTATGTAGTACTCATTAATTTCTCCTAGATTGTTTTACTTCAATCTTTAATTCGAATCGCAAAGTTGAGAGCAACTACACGAGTTTCTTGCCGGTGTCTTCTCGGTAGGATGCTGCTTTCCGAACCGGTGGTAGCTTCGACGATTTGTAAGTGTTTTTTTTTTTAAATCTATACAAATAAAGATTATTTTGACTTTGATTATTTTGACTTTGACTTTGAGTCTCGTTCGGGACGTGTGCGGAAGACCAGCGTCACGGCGTCTTTTGTCGCCGCGACAATTATGCTGAGCATTTTGTCTTTTTCGGTGACATTTTATTGCGTTTGTGCATATATGTCCCTGAACAACGTCTTTTATTTCTTTCGAATGCCTCAAATCCGACCCGTGTAAACCCCACAACCCGTTGAACCGTACGACCTGCCAGTAATGTACAGTAATGTAGGCAGCGCTATGACGTAGGGGTATAATGGGCCCCCGAAATCACGTCACGAGCCAATTTTATGATGCGAAAAATTAAACTGGCCTACATCTGCCGCTCTGCCTGCCACTATCGTGTGTGCTTTATAGCCGCGAATACGTTAGAGGCTCAACGTGAAATCTTTTTTCTCGACAAATAGATTTTTATGGTTTATTTCGTCCGCTTATTGGGAGAAATAGAAGGGAATATTTGATGTTGCTTCTGTTTCATATCTTAAGAGAATATTGGACGAATGCTGAGTGCGTAAACGTAATTTGTCGTTACTTCTTGCCTTTCGCTTCAGGAAATTGCATTTCCACTACCTGAAAGTCACTTACTAGCGATAAGTCCGACTAAATTGTACCACATGATCCTTTTGCTTTATATGTTTGTATTTTCTGCAATTTAAATTAAATCATATTTCTTTCTTTGAAAGAAATTCAATAAAGAATGTCTATTTATCCCAAAAAAAGAAACGAAACGAAAAAGTATTGGATAGGTAATTGATGTATGAAATTCCCCAGTCTTCTCACACCTACCATGTGGTATCAAACTAACAGTTTCAGAGATGAGAATTAACGAAAACACGCCAACCCGCCTGCCCAGCGTGGCGATTATGGGTATATCCTCCAGATGTTTGCCCTAAGGGGCGAATAACTTGAGAGGCCTATGTCCAGCAGTGGACTGCAATAGGCTGATGATGATGATGATGATGTCCTATTCCAAATCCAGAAACCACAAGGAGAAACCAATGACAACCAAACGATCTAGCCACCTACTTATTCGTACCTACTTACATATGACTTGTGAATGTGTATAGTGTAGGTAATGAGCTACTAGGAGAGGATTGTAATATCTAATTTCACTAATTGGACGGCCTAAGTGGCCCAATCAGGTTCAATTTAATGAATCGATCAAATTAATTCCACGTGATTCCAGTAACTGGTTAGTTTCATGGTCAAGTTGCTTACGTTACCTACGTAGAATAATGTTCAATACGGTAGAATCCATACTTTAATATTATAAATGGGAAAGTGTGTCTGTCTGTACGTTTGTCTTTCTTTCACGGCAAAACGGTGAGACAAATTGACGTATTTTTTTTAGTGGAGATAGGTAGTTGAAGGGATGGATAGTAACGCTACTTTCTGCCCCTTTCTAACCCCCACTTCCCTTAAATTGGGGCCATCGCGGGCGAAGCCGCGGGCACAGCTAGTAATATATAAATTACAATATCACTTACTGTAATCCATAGCAGGGTGAACGGAATCGTCAATGAAAACATTTTAAAGAAAATTTCTCCTAAAAAAGGCAAAACGAAACTTGCAGGTTATTGTCATGTTGTCAACTTCTTTTGACGTTATGTCAGATAACGTTTTTTTGATTGGAAATCAATTTATAGCCGTTATTTTTAAAAAATAAATATCAGATTAAGTCCATGTCCGATCCGAACTTTATATTTCTTTGGTTTAAGCGCTCTGCTCTTGATCCAAGATTACCATTTTATGACGGAGGCGTCTCGCAGAACATCCAGACACGACCAGGAATCGAACCGGGTCCTTCGGATCATTTGCGCCTTAGACGAAAACGTTATCACGGTCGTGCCCCTTACATCGAAAGTATCTTAAAAAGTTAGGACCTATACTAATTATGTAGGTCTAGGTATGTATGACGGAACAATGATGTGAAGAATAAAAAAAATTGTATTTTAAGTATAATTTATTACAGGTAAATCTTTGTATAAAATTAACACTTACTCGCTATTATGAACTCTTAGCATCACTCAAACTTCACTGTTACATTACATACATAAATAACAACCTCATTCGCTTGAGAAATAGAAAAGTGAATCTCTAATTCGATTTGCGCATTACACATTAGGCCGCGTCCCCATTAGACGAATAGCGAGCGGCTACTCTGTAAGCGGCGTATCGTTGATATCCAATGACGGTTAACTTACAGCATTAAATTAAATTATTTGTATTATAGCTGCAATATACATCATACCGCGGCTACAATACAAGACTAGGCTAGAAAATTAGGAAGAGATCACTTACAAATAGGGTTGCCATCACCTAAATTGCCGATGCCGGATAACACAGCAAAAATTCCGGACATTGGGCGAAATATGGTTTTGTCCCCGGACACTTCAGAAGTTTTTCATTCATCTTTATTATTTTGCCTTGCCTTCTTGATTGAGGATTTATCGCTTATCTTAAAGAATTTAATTTCGAAGTTAAAAGTGTCCGGATTTTATTCGGACACTTTTAAAAGTCCCGGCCGGACGCACCCCGGTGGCCCTTCAAACTAGGACAAATCCGGAGAAACCCAAACGTATGGCAACCCTACTTACAAGCTATCTTATCTAGCTTAGCCTCTGACTATTAGCGTAATGAGGACACGCCCTTATACTACTGAAGCAATTGTACAAAAATATTCTGACTTGATCATGTTGTATACAAAAGCCATTATATCAAAAATATTTATCATACAAAAGTCAGTACATTACGAAGAAACGAATGGAAGGAAAACGTTTACAAAGATTTAAGTTGTGTATAAAAGTTTCAATAATTTACAAATGATTTTTATATTGAAGTCGAATTTAAAAGTTCATTGGGTCCCGAAAATAATTAGATAAATATCTTGTCACAGTCAAAATGTTACAACTTTACATTTGCTGTACACGTAATATAAATTCATGATTAACTAATCTCAGACTAATAGCAGCATTATTATGTATCACAAAATCCGTTCAGAAGTTGGCAGTTCGTAAATACATACAATATACAAGTCGCACCTGTCTGGTAGAACATAGCTGTTATAATAATTCAAAACTATACAAAAATCTCAACAATATACTCTAAATATAACTCATTTTACATCAACATATTATTATAAAAAAGTGGACAACATTTTGATAAAAAAACATGGACTCAAAAAAATATTAAAATAAAAAAAGACTTGATCCACAGCTTTTTTAGAGTTATGAAGTCCGATAAAAAGTATGGTGATGATCTCACTTAAGTTAAAATCAATGGGGAGACCGCCATTTCTCCTAATAAAATAGATGGAATTTCAATATCCGGCGACGTGTGATGCGGTTTAAGCAATTTGTCTGACCCAATATCCTGGATTCATGAATAATGACTTAGAATAATAAAGCCCTTTGATTATATTTCAATTAGAAAAGCAAATGGTGCAGCTTTGTTCTACCTCGCGAGATGTAATTATTAGGCCAGACGCGCACGAAGTACTGTTCAGTGCCTTGATTTAATCTTATGTTAACAAATTAGAAATGAGAAGGTAAGTCATTCAATGCGTAATCTTTTTTTAGACTAAATATAGACGTTTTGCAGGAAAATTTGCATGTTGACATAACGATATTACATATTATAGTACACATTGTTTGTACATATACATTTAAAACACGTAGGTATTCTAATACATTTCTTCAAAAATCTGAACATGTAAACAGAAACATTTACATACATTTAAAATTTTGTGTTTATTCTAAATTAACATTAAATTAAGACTACATTTTCTCTTTACATGTACGTACATACTTTTAAGGACATGTAATAAAACACTAGTTTTAAATGTATTCAAAAGAGTCATCATTAAAATAATTGACTTTTGATTTGAGATTAATTTGATAATTATTAGGCTCAAACAATAGCAACTGTCATTATGTTCCTTTCTTAGTCTATCAACGGAAAACTGCCAATGGGTTATTGGTGACCATCAAACAATATTTCTTCTATTGTGTATAATTTCACAGCGGTTAAGACGTGTGTATCTAACACCCGTATTCAAAAACATACTATGAAACAACACAAGGTATGCGGAGTAAGGCTTTTCAATAGCGACCGGCACTCAAGTTTTATCTATGAATAGGTTTTGGGTACCAGTGCGTCCGCGCGTCGCTTATTAACGTTTGTGAATACGGGTTAGGACACAAACCGTCATCTCTACTCATAGCACTTTATCCACTACATACGTACGTAGTCGTCCTCGCTCGACCGGCCTTAGATGTAAGTCGTATGAATAATAGGGACCGTGCACAAACTATAGGTGGCAGCACTACGTAGTGTAAACTAGGGTAAAACATTCATATTTATGACACCAGTTGGCAGCACCATCGATGTGCACGTACCCTAATAGGGACCGTGCACAAACTATAGGTGGCAGCACTACGTAGTGTAAACTAGGGTAAAACATTCATATTTATGACACCAGTTGGCAGCACCATCGATGTGCACGTACCCTAATAGGGACCGTGCACAAACTATAGGTGGCAGCACTACGTAGTGTAAACTAGGGTAAAACATTCATATTTATGACACCAGTTGGCAGCACCATCGATGTGCACGTACCCTAATAGGGACCGTGCACAAACTATAGGTGGCAGCACTACGTAGTGTAAACTAGGGTAAAACATTCATATTTATGACACCAGTTGGCAGCACCATCGATGTGCACGTACCCTAATAGGGACCGTGCACAAACTATAGGTGGCAGCACTACGTAGTGTAAACTAGGGTAAAACATTCAAATTTATGACACCAGTTGGCAGCACCATCGATGTGCGCGTACCCTAATAGGGACCGTGCACAAACTATAGGTGGCAGCACTACGTAGTGTAAACTAGGGTAAAACATTCATATTTATGACACCAGTTGGCAGCACCATCGATGTGCACGTACCCTAATAGGGACCGTGCACAAACTATAGGTGGCAGCACTACGTAGTGTAAACTAGGGTAAAACATTCATATTTATGACACCAGTTGGCAGCACCATCGATGTGCGCGTACCCTAATAGGGACCGTGCACAAACTATAGGTGGCAGCACTACGTAGTGTAAACTAGGGTAAAACATTCATATTTATGACACCAGTTGGCAGCACCATCGATGTGCACGTACCCTAATAGGGACCGTGCACAAACTATAGGTGGCAGCACTACGTAGTGTAAACTAGGGTAAAACATTCATAATTATGACACCAGTTGGCAGCACCATCGATGTGCACGTACCCTAATAGGGACCGTGCACAAACTATAGGTGGCAGCACTACGTAGTGTAAACTAGGGTAAAACATTCATATTTATGACACCAGTTGGCAGCACCATCGATGTGCACGTACCCTAATAGGGACCGTGCACAAACTATAGGTGGCAGCACTACGTAGTGTAAACTAGGGTAAAACATTCATATTTATGACACCAGTTGGCAGCACCATCGATGTGCACGTACCCTAATAGGGACCGTGCACAAACTATAGGTGGCAGCACTACGTAGTGTAAACTAGGGTAAAACATTCATATTTATGACACCAGTTGGCAGCACCATCGATGTGCACGTACCCTAATAGGGACCGTGCACAAACTATAGGTGGCAGCACTACGTAGTGTAAACTAGGGTAAAACATTCAAATTTATGACACCAGTTGGCAGCACCATCGATGTGCACGTTCCCTATAACGTTTGTGAATACAGGTTAGGACACAAACCGTCATCTCTACTCATAGGTCATAGCACTTTTATCCGCTACATACGTACGTCAGTCGTCTTCGCTCGGCCGGCCTTAGCTGTAAGTGGTTTACATGCCGTTGTAGGCGGGCCCGCCGCCGCCCTCGGGCACGACCCAGTTGATGTTCTGCGACGGGTCTTTGATGTCGCACGTCTTGCCTGCAGATGTTTGTATGTGAGTGATTGGCTCATCGGCGCCATGTTTGGTCGAGCGGATATGTCACCGGAAAATAGCAAGAATCGTAAGTTGATCAATTTCCTAGGTAGTTGATTAACTTCCGGAAAATAATAAACGGCAGTTGAAATGTATTATTTAACGTATGTATTTTAGTAAATTGATCATTTTACGGGGTCTTGCCGTAAAATCATCCGACGAAGGTAAGGTGAACGATGATTGGTTCAATGGCTCAGGTGGCGTTATCCCGGCAACCAATCAGGGAACAGTGTATTAAGTAACGGGTAATAGTGTACCGTTAAATAGTACATTGAGCAACGATTGGCCCATTTGAGGACGATTTTACTTGTGTCAAAATCGTAAATTATTAAATGACTGTCAGGCTACCGTAAATTGATCAACTAACTGAAATCCATTGCGTAAAATAATACATTTCAACTACCGTTTGTTATATTCCGAAAGTTAATCAACTACCTAGGAAATTGATCAACTTACGATTCTTGCTATTTTCCGGTGACAGATTCACATATGTATGGTAGAATTTCAATACGTGACATTAGCAAAAGGAATGTTGACGCAAAGGTGAAGAAATACGAATGCAAACATTGTTTTAGGGGCTGCTCAGACAACAGACTTTTTGTGCGATAGAGTCTGCGTCTGAGACATTTAAAAAGAGCATCTAGGTCCCTACAACTCTGCCGACAGAATGATCGAAGATGTACGTTGAGTCTGTGGAATATCCGCGACAGATTTTTGCGCGTCGTGTGCGTTACTTCAGATTAAAAAGTGCGTCACGGATAGTCTGTCGTCTGCGCTGCCCCTAAATGTTAACCTACGATTTGAATGGCGAAAGATGTGTCGATAATAGGCCTGTTACCGTAATAGATGTAATTAGTCCGTCTTTTAGATTGTTCAAAAATAAAAGACACGTACTTTTTCATTTGTGAAATAGATCAAAAATGACAAAGATATAGCCCGTTAAAATTACGCGTGACGTCAAAGAGTGGGAGTTTTTTCGCCACTAAGACCCCCACTCCTACATTTTGATGCCTTGTATCTTTGTTATTTTTTGTTTAAATGAAAGAAGTAAAAATACGTGTCCGATATATTTTTATAATCTTAAATACCGACTAAATAAAATGTAATTATTTTGACTCTGGAAACATACCGATTATTATTTGAAACAGTTTGCAGACTGAGTCAGGATCTTATTAATGCCATAGTAAGTGTCATAAAGACAATCAGGAATCCAGTGCAGGATGTAGGCTTCCACCAAAGATTTCCACAGCGACCGATTGCTAGCTGCCCAACCCTACTTTTATTATGTAATCTATCCTCCCTGGAGGGCATCCCACACTGACAGTTAGACCATCGACCATGAAAACTTACTTCAAATAGGAAAACAAAAGCATATTTTAAATATTATCATGTGTTTCCTTCCTCTTACAATCACGGGTTCTTTAGGCGGGGCGTGAAACGGCATCTCAGTGGGCCTTCAGGGTGAGGGCGACAGGCGCAATGGGTTTGTTCTATTGTGCCTGTCGACCTAACTTTTGGACCTCACGACCGCGTACCATCAGGTGGAGTGAGGTCATCCTGAAAGCTCTTCTTATAAAAAAAAATATTACTTACAGTGAATACAGTTCTGTGCGTTGATTTGTAGCCTCTGTCCGTCTCCAGTCTCCATGGGCACAAACTCGTATACGCCTATAGAAAAGCACCAATTTAGATAACATTCGACGATTGATTGACTACCCAATTAAAGTAATCATAGTTTCTCTATACAACGGAATTCCCATAACTCTAGGACTAATATCTTAATCATCAGCCTTTTGCAGTCCACTGCTGGACATAGGCCTCTCCAGTTTACCCTTAATTGCCACGCTGAGCAGGCGGGTTGGCGATCGCAGGGCGTAGTTTCTCGGACCGGTGACACTGCTGCCCGTCATCGGCCTGTGGTATTTAGCTACGTTTTTAATCGTGGTTATACCGCCACCAGTCGGTTGCCAGAGCCTCGTTTGTTATTCAGCAGGATGCACCACGAGCACGTGAGGGTGGCTTAGAGCGAAACGATGATGGGTCGCCCCCTTCCGGACCGTTCTTTTTTTTTATAATAGCTCGACATAATGGCTTCCCTACGCCTGATGGAAAGCGAAAGAGAAGCCCAAATCGCTGTGACAACTGGCAAGCAACTGGTTAGCCTGTCAGTTGCCACTGCCATGCCGGCCCAACCCTACTCCCCACGAGCTCCGGAGACCCTACTCACCAGCAGAAACACGACCCGGAGGTCATTTGGCTGCGGTATTCTATAGGGTGGAGGTCCTTCCCCGGACGGGCGGCTCAATTCGAACGAAGATTCGCTATGCAGTTCTAGTGAGAATCATCATTTATTGTGTTGTGTACATTGTTTTTAACCATTCGACATACTGACCAGCTGGACAGAACCTGGCCTCGGGTCCGTCGAAGACGCCCAGGTTCCTCTTGACCGGGATGGAGTCATCCTTCAGCGTCAAGTGGGCTGGCTGGTCCGCCTCGTGGTTCGTGCCTAAAAGAAACATAAGTTATGTGATTAGTAAATAAATAACCCAAGACATGCCACGCTGGGCCACACAGCGCCACCTAGCCCCAAACTAAGCCGAAACTTGTACTATGGGTACTATAGTTCATTAGAAATTATAATTTCTTCCTCTTACAATCCTTATATATAATTTATAGCGTTTTAATTGGCTAGTGGCCTGTCAGTGACCTGTCAGTCACTATTTTCTTAACGCGAATGAACTATAGACAACTGATAAATAAATACATATTATACATACATAGAAAACACCCAGACCAATACAAACAGACATGTTCATGAACACAAATGTTTGTACTGTGCGGGAATCGAACCCACGACCTTTGGCTCAGAGGGCAGAGGTCACTACCAAATGAGCCACCGAGCCTGTCAATTTTTGTGTTTTTTATTTGTGTTAGTAAAGGCTGAATAATTAAAAGGACGATACTATATGAAGTAGAGTAAGAGTATTGGAGTTTTATTAGACCAATCAATAAATGACGTTTGAGAACATTGATCAATGAAAGAATAAAATTTGTATTAGATTCTTCTATCGATCATTTTACCTGGAAGAAGAATTAATATTAGATTCTTCCATCGATCGAACACCAATCGTATTTAATACCTTAACAGACTGTAAGGCATTTGCCAGTTACTTAAAAAAAAAGACAAAAAAGGTTTTTCTCAATGCTTCGACTGTAATATACTTTTATAGACTTCGAGACATGTTAGGAATGAAAGGCATCGCAGCCGGAACCTTCGTATCGCCCGCACAAAGAAAACTAAGAGACAAAAAGGTGCAAAGATAAACCTCATTTCAACAATAATAAAAATATGTTCGTCTTAAGTTTAGTCTGTACTGAAAATGTCCATTGAATCTCAACAGTATAACCAACCAACATACCTGTCAAGGCAACTGAAGAAAGCAGATCGAACGTGATAACTCCGTCGGGTTTGGGATATTCAATGGGTGTGAAGTCTTTGGCTGGCTTCAGCTTAGCGTGGTCGGCGCCTTAGTAATAAAGAAAATAATCATCAAACAAAAGAATCATTTAGAAGACATGACAGTAAAAAAAAGTTTGTAGACTAAGCAAAATTTATAAAACAAGTGCTTAGTGTACTTATTTTTTTCATTCTGGCTGGTTGCACTTTCAAAGACTCCAAGTAATACTAAAAAGCGCCATCTATGAACGTTGTTGGAAACTTATAGTACTCCATGCTGGTTTCCATGTTCACTATCATTATATCACAAAATAGCTTGTTATCTATCAGCGACTTGGGCTTCTCTTTCGCTTTCCAACAGGCGTAGGGTAGCTATTATGTCGAGCTACTATAAAAAAAATCTATAAAATATGATACACATGAAATAAAATCTGTCAAGGTACACTTAGGTAGTTATTAAAAAAGGTTTTGAACATAATATCCGATTTAACACAATCTAATATAATATCAATGTTTTTTATTTTTAGTTCATTGACATCTGTGATTTTGTTATACCTATGTATATCTGTATCCCAGGGAGTAAACAAATATCTTAGCAAACAAAGGTGAAAAATATTTTTGGTGAACATACCTCCATGACTAATGGTCCAGGGTTCCTTGCCGCGGACCAGCGTCGAGAAGGCGGAGTACGCGATGCCTCCGTACAGGCCGAGAGACGTGTGGAATGACGGCCGGCAGTTGCGAACTTCCTAGTAACGTATACATTGACAATTATAGTTTACAAGTAAACATGACAAGAATTGTTATTTGTTCGCGTCATCATCATCTTAAGCAGTGGTTCTTAACCTGTGGTCCGTGGACCACTGGTGGTCCCTGGAAGCATTCCTAGTGGTCCGCGAAGCATTCCATCCGATATAAATAGATAAAAAAAGCCTTTCATTTATTTACATTTAAATAATGTATATTGCTTCAAAACTAATAAACCAACTAGACCAAGTGGTCCGTAACAAGACAGAAATTTTGACAAATGGTCCCTGATGTCTAATAGGTTAAGAACCACTGATCTTAAGGGTCTCCCCACATTATCGACGCGGAATTGGCTTAAGCCGAGTGCGTACCACCATTCTACATTTACTTACATACGTTTCGCCGTCAGCCGCGTTGCGACGCATCTTTTTTATTTTTTATAGTGGCTCGACATAATGGCTTTCCTACGCCTGATGGAAAGCGAAAGAGAAGCCCAAGTCGCTGTGACAACGGGCAAGTAACTGGTCAGTTACCTGTCAGTTGCCACCGCCATGCCGGCCCAACCCCAACCCCCCACGAGCTCCGGAAACCCTACTCACCGGCAGAAACACGACTCAGAGGTCATTTGACTGCGGTATTCTATAGGGTGGAGGTCCTTCCCCGGACGGGCGGCTCAATTCGAGCGAAGATTCGCTATGCCCTACCTCTCTTCAAATCTTCCGAGCCGAGCCGATGCGAATGGCATTAGTAACACTCTTACATAAAGGCTTTTTTGACCGGCGTTAGCCGATTCCGCGTCGATAAATGTGGGAAGACCCTAAGCCTGCAAACATCCACTGCTAGGCTATAAAACAGGAATAAACCACCTCATCCCATGGGTCTCATAGAAGACTATTATGGGAATATCAGGAAACAGGCAAAGCGTTTACCTTGGTGCAAATAAAACCTACTGCGATCATCAACTCGCTTACCAAATGTGATAACTAAGGCAAATCCCCTCCAATTAAAATTGAGGGAGGCCTACGTCCAGAAGTGGACGTTTCCAGGCTGATGATGATCTAAAAAGCTAGTTTTAGTCAAATAAAGTAGTTATTTTACCTTCAACTCTTTGTAAACATAGGAATTCTTCAACTTTTCTTCATACTGTGCCGGCACTACCCCCTTTTCGTGGGAGGCCTCTCCGGATATAATGAGATCCATAGCTGTTTCCGCGGCTAGCATGCCTGCGAATATTTGAAATGAAATATATATGAACTTATTTGAAATGAAATGAAATTGAATATTTGTAACTAAGACTTCGAAATGTACCAATAATGAATTAATATTCAGCTATTTTGTATGTTATAATTTGGAAGGATTCCTAGACGAATAAATCTAATAATGTATTCTATCATTTCAATTTATTATACACGCGTATTTTACACAAATTTTATGTGATCGACCCCGCGTCTTAGGTGCCAGAGGCTGGTTCACTGCCACTGAACCAAATTGCTCACAAGCAACATACACGCAAAATTTTACACTACATACAATACATTTTTGGGGATCGAATCCGCAACCACAATATCAGAGGACAACCAAACTGGTCGTCAAAATAAAGAAATTATTGATTGAGTACTAACCGCTCTTCATAGCATTGTGCGTGCCCTTGATGCGAGGCATGTTGAGGAAGCCGGCCGTGTCGCCCACCAACATGCCTCCCGGGAACACCGGAACAGGTAAGCACTGCCAACCGCCCTCCACCAACGCGCGAGCTCCGTACGCCACGCGGGTACCGCCTGCGAACAACAATAACAATAGAGAATATGCATGATAAATAGTTTCATGTATTTACTAATTTATCGTAAAATAGATCAAAATATACTACAAACAGTGAAAACAAAATCAAAATTGGCCGAAAAATGGGCGAGATACAGTCGTTGAAAGTAAATGTATCCGTCTCTGTCACACAAAACAGATTTTTCTATGGAGTTTGTATGGCGCGCACGGTACGTGACGTCATCCGCCACGTCTGATCTCTCTGTCTAAGCAATAACTTTAACGCTTTATAACTCGCTTAATAGAAAAGTTACTTTAAAAATTCTTCGATATTTATGTATCTGGAAGATAAAATATCTCAGTAAATCCAAAAAAAATCATGCATATTCCCTATTATAACAGCATTTTTTAGCAAAAAGAAAACCGACTTCAATATCGTGATAATAGGACCAACTAGGAAGTATACACCCTTTCGAACAAAAATGTAGTATACAAAAACTTTCAGTATTAAAATAACATAATAATATGTATCAATGTCGACCAATCAGAGAACAGTGTATTAAGTGACGTACTACCCACGTGCACACGTGGGTCAGAAGACTCTGTTTGTTACCACATATTTCCGAGAACTGTGATCTGATATGAAAAATTCTGTTTTTTGTTCGAAAGGGTGTACTTCGAGTTAGTCTTTATGGTCACCATATTGAAGTATTTTTTTGCTAAAAAATGCTTTTAATTATTAAACACCTGCATCCAATGCAACCATTTGTACGCACAGCCCAAACCACTGGACGGATCGGGTTGAAATTTGGTATGCAGGTAGATGTTATGACGTAGGCATCTGCTAAGAAATGATTTTGATAGATGAAACTCTATTCCGCGCAGACGAAGTCGCGGGCACAGCTAGTGTGTAAATAAAGAAGTTTGTATCAACTAACTCATCATCATTAGCCTATTGAAGTCCACTGCTGGACATAGGCCTCCCCAGTTGTTCGCCACTTAAGGCAAATATCTGGGGGATATACCCATAATCGCCACGCTGGGCAGGCGGGTTGGCGATTGCAGGGCGTAGCTTTTCGCTCCGGTGACGCTGTTGCCCGTCATCGGCCTGTGGTATTTAGCTATCAAGTAACTACAGCAAACCAAAGGTACCTTCAAACATGGCCTTGATGTAGGGATGCAGCTTGAACCGCTGGAACTCCCTGAAGGGGCTGACGTAGGGGTTGGCGTAGTCCAGGCCGATGACGAAGCCGGCCGCCACCAGCGGCGGCTCGCCCTCCGCGCCCTTCAGGTGGTAGATGAACGAGCCTCCGTACGTGTTCTTGTCCAGCGGCCAGCCCACGGTGTGCTCCACCAGACCTGGTTGGTGATTCTGGAAATATTTCATCATCATTATCAGGCTGCAAACGTCCACAGCTGAACATAGGCCTCCCCCAACAACAAGAGGGAATATGCATGATTTTTTTTATGGATTTATTGAGATCTTTTATCTTCCAGATACCTACGATACCTAAATATCGAAGAATTTTTAAACTATCTTTTCTATTAAACGAAACTCGCTTTACAGCTATAAAGCGTTAAAGTTATTGCTTAGACAGAGAGATCCGACGTGGTGGATGACGTCACGTACCGTGCGCGCCATACAAACTCCATAGAAAAATCTGTTTCGAGAGACGGATATAATTACTTTCAGCGACTGTATCTCGCCCATTTTTCAGCCAATTTTGATTTTGTTTTCACTGTTCGTAGTATATTTTTATCGATACAAATTATTATCTTATCCTTGATAATAATTGCAATATTATATTTTTATATGAGTTTTAATCGTTGTATTAATGGTTTGAGTAAAAATAAAACCTTTTAAAAAAAAATATCACTTATTTCATTATGTTCAACATCCTTGTTGTTTTCCTTAACTTGTGTTATATTATTTTTGATGTGTATCACTTAAATTTTGGCTTTAGATTATATGAAAAAATGTCACCTTAAGTAAAATACAAGTAGAAAAAAAAAATCTTATCAGTTTGTAGAAATGTATTATAATATGTCACATTTATGTATAAATAATGAATAAATTCATACCTCAGGTTTAATTTCCCACAGCTCTTTCAATCCAATCCCGTATGATTGTGGTTCACTGTTTTCCCTTAGCTTGTAATTGTTGGCCAACATTTTCGTCAAATGCCCATGACAACCTGTAATTCATATGTTTACCATTATTTTCATTGATAAAAAGATAAGATACAGTTACTTTTCTTGAAGACTGTCAAATTGGCTAGGTTTTTTTTGCTAGCTTCTACTGTCCCACAGCTGGGTCATCCCCATTCTCAGACAGTCTTAATCGTTTTCCCTTCGAGCAACGCCCTAAGCCGAGGCCAGAGCCCCAGTAGGGGGCGCCCTTAGCTATGTTGCTTAGACCTAAGGGTGAGAGCCTACCGCCCTCCAACAGTCCGGTGAAGATGACAAGGCCGACCTGGCCATCATCATAGTTATTTAGAAAAAAAAAAGTATGTCTTACAAGATCAGAGAGAAATGGAAAAAAAAAGATGTAGGCGATAAATCCCAAACGTAAATTGGGCATATCACCATACTGAATATCAGCTCAGACTTCAAATCCATGTGATTGGTGAATCACAGCCCAGCTCGTCTCTTCTCCGCCTCAGTAGAACCGCAGTGCTATTGTTAGCTTCGTACAGCCACTCTTCTATGGAAACACACCATAAGGGCACACAAGATGGCTAACTTTTTCATGATGCATGTAATGGCAAATATTATCCTGGCTTTAAGTTTCAAAAGATTAATAATACTTTAGGGCGCGAGGAGCTACGCCCTGCGACCGCCAACCCGCGTGCCCAGCGTGGCGATTATGGGTAGAGCCTCCAGGTATTTGCCCAAACCGGCGAACAACTGGAGAAGCCTATGTCCAGCAGTGGACTGCGATAGGCTGATGATGATGATTTTAATGCTGTAATCGCCTGTTTAAATGCCGTTCTAGGTATCTCACCTTCAGCGAATATGGTGATCTTAGAGTGGAACTCCATGCCCCGCTCGAACATGTCCTTGGGAGAGCCATCCTTGGCGATGCCCACGTCGCCCGTGGCCACGCCCCGGAGGGAGCCATCGTCGCGGTATAGTAGCTCGGCGCCTGCGCAGCCTGGCCATACCTAGCATGTAGATGCACATTATAAGACATGAAATGTACAACACTGCAACGATGACATCAGCTGGTAATATTCAACCTTAGACAATGGGATATCAGAAATCAAGCCTTAGATAGTAGAATGTCAAACAATGGAATCAAGCCAGACAATGGAAGTTCTGAATACACTTTCTCACTTATTACATTAGTTAAGGAGGACAAAATACCTCTGCACCTGCGGCCTCAGCTTGTTCCGACATCCACCTTACCAGATGGCCGAGTCTCACTACATAGTTGCCATGGTTGTACATTGGAAGACCTGAAAAATAATAGAAGGTAATTAAAGTATGTAGTTGAAAAGCTGTCCCTTGACATAAAAATTGGAAAAAAAAATTTAATGAAGGTTTCAATTGACAATAAAGTTTTACAGACTAATAAATAAAACTGCAAAAGTATGAGGAGACTTAATGTCAAATCTGTCACTGGCAGCTAACATAATAATGACCCAAGGTAAAAAAAAGAAATAGTTAAGATATTTTTGCTAATAGGGACTGTGCACAAACTATAGGTGGCAGCACTACATAGTGTAAACTAGGGTAAAACATTCAAATTTATGACTCCCGTTGGCAGCACCATTGATGTGCATGTTCCCTATCCAATTGGTTGCTAACAACAATTTGAATGCTTTGTCTGCCAATATACATGGAAGTATTAATACTTAATACTTCCATGGCCAATATAAAATTGGCTTATGTTCTCCACATCATTTTACAAGTCAGAATGCTTAAATACATCTGATACTGCCCAAGTTGACAAACTCATAATACAATATTAAAGATTACCTTTAAACACAGGTATAGGTATACGGCCAGTCTTTGTCAGGAAGCCAAACTTGTCTGCTGTAACCTCAGTGTTCATAGGAGCTCCTTTCTCCTTCCAATCAGGTATCAGCTCATTTAGAGCAATAGGGTCTACACAGGCCCCGGAGAGAATGTGTCCTCCGGCTTCTGCTGCCTTTTCCAATAAAGTGACTCGTACCTCCTGTAGATAATGATGAAAGTTTGCTTAGTTTGGGGCTAGATGGAGCTGTGTGGCGTTGTGTGGCATGTCTTGGGTTATTTATTTAAATTTAACTCTGTTAGGCCCAATGTCCTCATATGATCCTAATCCTATTGTTTTATCTATTGTGTCTGAAATTCTACGCCTAATGACTTAAATAAAAGCTTACTGTTCCCTTCTCCTCAGCTATTTGACGAGCTCTTATGGCAGCAGCCATGCCTGCAGGACCTCCACCTATGATGAGGATGTCCGTCTCCTCTGCTATGCGTTCCATATTCACTTCTGAAAGTTCAGATCTCATATTAAGTTATTGATTTTTTAAAATATGGATGAATATGGCATTGTCGGTCAATTAACCAATCAATGGCAAGATAAAATCATAAATATTTGATTATGTTTAAGTAAGAGTAACTGTGATAACAATTTATACCTAACGATATTAAACAAATATACCTACTGATTAACAACATAATTAACAAATTTACATTTTAATATTTAGACTAGATGTAGCCTTGAATATGAGTAGATAATATTTTCTTACTTAAGAATTTCTACAGAGGCGAAATTATACCTAAATATAAAACAAGATAGTACCATTACATTGATAAAACTTAATGTTTTGGTAATTAGCTGAAGGTTATCACATTTATGTTACCCACCTTTCCATCTTGGATCCTTTTCTCTAGGATGTATCGTGTAATGTGTAGTTATTTTAGGATACTGGTCCGAGTAAAGCCTTCTGGCAGCATTTGTCAGCCTCCCTACTGTAAAAAACATTAAAATTTACCAATCGAAACAAAATCAAAACAAATGACTGATGAAGTTTGAACTTTGAACTTTAGCGTTTTATGGACCGTTGCGTAATAAAAAACAAACAAAATAAAGAACACAGATAAAACTGATTTTTAGTCACCATTTCATCTAAATAATTAATTTAATTATTGAGAAAAATACAATGTTTATAGGTTAAATCCGTAAACAGCTGATTAGGCGACGTCACTCTAAAACTCACTGAAAAGTTAAACTTTAACAGTTGTTGTAACACATATGTCTAACAAACGATATTTATACCATTTCAGGTCACTTCCAAGTCCTAAAAAGTGAATAATTCGATTTAAAAATAATTATTTACCCTGACGAGCCGAACTAACAAGTGCCACCGCCATTATTTCATGAGTTACTGTTGTTCCGTTTCAGTTAGACAAACATTTTTCAATTAACAAATAAAGGGATTGACCAATTTTCAATTAAATTCATCTTTATTTTTAAATGAATAGGTAATCCATAAAAATCTTTTGAATAAGAAATAAGTACGTATGAGAAGGAGTAAATTTAATAAAATAACAAAAGACTGTCAAACGGAACGTTTAACATCATTCAGCGCGGGAAATTTAAACACGGGTGGGTAGGATTAAGAATAGCAAATAGTCGCCGAACGATGCAGTAACGTTCAATGTAGATTCAATCAAGTTTAGTATGTAACAACTTACACAAAGCATACTAGTAAAATAAAATGAAAGTGATAGGTTTAAAGCTAACTAAATTATGTCAGTTTTAGAAACCAGAAGTGAGGTTAGTTTTAAATGGTTAACGATAAATTACTAGGCAAGAATTCAACAATAAAATAAAGATCATTCGTCCAGGACAACCACAAACCACCCAGAAATCATAACTACGACTATTCCTGGCATTTCCTGGTCTTCAATCTGATATTCCCATCTTTCTCAAGGCTCGAGCAAAGTTATCTCTCTTTCAGAACTTGTTGGTGACCGTCGATTTTGAATAGGTATTCCACAGAATCGGCTCTGTGCGGATCTAACAAAAATTTATTTACCAATGATATTGCTTAAATCTTAATCTCCACTCCATTTAAGTGGAACAATATTTTTAAACATTTGTGTGCATTTTTTTTTGTAGTAGCTCGGCATAATGGCTTCCCTAGGCCTAATGGAAAGCGAAAGAGAAGACCAAGTCGCTGAAAACGGGCAAGTAACTGGTCAGTTACCTGTCAGTTTCGGAAACCCTACTCACCGACAAAATCACGACCCAGAGGTCATTTGGCTGCGGTATCTTATAGGGTGGAGGTCTTTCCCCAGACGAACGGCTCAATTCGAGCGAAGATTCGTTAGGCCCTAACTCCCTTTGTTTGTTTGTAGTCAGGGTGTTTGCTATACTTACTTACTTATTTATGGGCAACCAACAAAACAAACACTTAAAACGTGATTTAAACAATAGTTAGTGCTATACTCGTATATCTAAATGCAAAAGTGACGCCCTATTTAGAGGCTGCCTAATCATCATCATTGGACGCAATACACATAAATAAACAATGCAATTTAAGATCGGTCGTTCAGTTGACGGTTAAATTCAAATATAGGAACAGCGCCATTCTTGGATTTGTTACCTCTCGAGATCTCTATGAACATTGATTATGATCTAAGAAAAGAAACAAAAGTTGTTAGGTAGGTACATTTTATTTATAAAAAGGCTTACAATAAGGTAAAGTTACAATCTAAAGTGTGTATCGCTCATTTCACTGGTTTCATTTGCCACAGGCCGTCGTTGAGATAATGACAGTTTTCTATTCCAACGCCCTTGTTCACCTTTGCTCTGTAACAAAAAAGATATGTAGGCTTAATGAATAGTAATAATGAGTAGTAGTGTCTGTTTGGTTTCAGGATTTATAATAGGACCACCCCATTCCATGCCGAGGGAGTTGTAGAGACGACTAATGGAATAGAAAAAACAAGAAACGGGCAGGAGCATTTACCTACCGCTGAAGTGGAGGATAAAGGATGAAAGGGAACGACCTATCATCTTAGCTCGTGGTACATACTGCCAAATAACAAACGATCATACGTAACCATTCAAATTGAAAGTATCATAGCTAAATACCACAGACCGATGACGGGCAGCAGCGTCACCGGAGCGAGGAGCTACGCCCTGCGATCGCCAACCCGCCTGCCCAGCGTGGCGATCATGGATAGATCCTCCAGGTGATGCCTTTGTCCAGCAGTGGACTGCGATAGGCTGGTGATTATGATGAGAAGACCATAATTTGCAAATTGATGCGTGATGTAATGCCATCCCTTAAGGTCAGGTAGGTCTTTGCGACCATCTAACATCCACATTTTGACTGGATCGATGGCTCATTTGGTAGTGACCTCTGCCTTCTGTGCCAAAGGCCATGGGTTCGATTCCCGCACAGTACAAACATTTGTAGGCATGAACAAGAACATGTCTGTTTGTTTTGGTCTGGGTGTTTTCTATGTTTAATATGTATTTATTTACAAAAAAAAGTATCTAAGTAAGTTTATCAGTTGTCTAGTACCCATAGTACAAGCTTCGGCTTAGTTTGGGGCTAGGGGGCGCTGTGTGGCCCAGCGTGGCATGTCTTGGGTTATTTATTATTTATTTATTTTGACTCTCATTTAAAAAAACCCTCACATATCATCAGTAGACAGCGACGTCATCCCGACGGCCAGCGCGTGCTCCTTGCCCTCGGCCATGACGGCGACGACCTGCCCCTTGTCCACGGCGGACATGCGCGCGCCCGGCGACGTCAGCCCCGGACACATGATGTTGGCGCCGCTGAGCACGAAGCGGATGGCGCCCTTGTCCACCTGCTGCATCGGCAGGAAGAACGGGTCTGGAAATTGGAATTTAAGAGTTAATTAATTAGTTGTATTATTAAACGACCCTTTGTCCTGTTATTTATATGTGGAACACATTAACCAATCAATATTCGACAGGCTCGGTGGCTCATTTGGTAGTGACCTCTGCCCTCTGAGCCAAGGGTCGTGGGTTCGATTCCCGCACAGTACAAACATTTGTGTTCATGAACATGTCTGTTTGTATTGGTCTGGGTGTTTTCTATGTATAATATGTATTTATTTACAAAAAAAAAGTAAATAAGTAAGTTTATCAGTTGTCTAGTAAGTACCCATAGTACAAGCTTCGGCTTAGTTTGGGGCTAGGTGGCGCTGTGTGGCCCAGCGTGGCATGTCTTGGGTTATTTATTTATTATTATTATTTAATATTGATTGCTTACTAAGCGTTTTTACTATGTATCATCATCATCATCATCAGCACGTATCCAGTACTGCTGGACAAGATGAAGCGCTTACAACTCTTAGCTTGTTCTTAATAAATAATTTTAAGTTATTACTTGGTTAATACTAGTTTTAATTAAGTTTTTTATTTACGTTCATGTGTCGCTGCGCCCAGCCGACCTCTTGGTGTCTACGGAAGACTAGCTAGAGTCGAAGTTTCTTACCAAGATGCCTCGGCTCGTGCTGAGTGGACACCGTTTAGTGTCACCTAGTGTAATTTAGTTTGATTTTCTATTCCTTTATACATATTTTGTATGTGACTCTAATAAAACGTTTTTTCTTTCTTTCTTGTTTAATTAATAAAAATAAAATGGTGTAATTATATGGATGTAGGTATTTACAATTGTTTAAAAATCATCAGATTATAAATAATTATACCTAAGTTTTTTTTCGACTTTTCAGTCTCTCATCATTCTGTGTATAATACTCGTAATAATCTGGACCAACATTAACAAATTATTGATTGATGGTAAGTTGTTCGTGTGGTTTCCGGATTTAGACAGTTCCAGATTCCACCAAATGACAATAGGCTTATTGCCTTAAAAAACGTAATTAGTCCGTCTTTTAGCTTAGTGAAAAATAAAAAACACGTATTTTTTTAATTTGTAAATTAGCCAAAAATTTACAAAATTATAGCCTGTTGAAATTACGCATGACGTCACGCGGTGTGGCATTTTTACGAGACGGAGTGACGTCAACTTTTGATGTCTTGTATCTTTGCTATTTTTTATTTGAATGAAAAATGGAGAAATTCGTGTCAAATACATTTTTATGATCTAATGTCGCGTTTACACGCTCGCGTTTAATACGACATTCAACGGGCACAAACACAAGCACAAGCATGAGAACGGGCTGTTCGACTGTTTGAATGTGCACGTGCATGCGCAGTGTGTAGGGCAGGGCTACTCGCCGAGCTGCTTGCCAGGTTGCTTCCCGGGCTGCGTGTCACGCGTATAAACCTAGCATAAAATACGGACTAAATATAATGCAATTATTTTGACCCCCAAAACATTCCTATTGTCATTGGGGGAGGCCTATGTCTAGCTGTGGACGTTTGCAGGCTGACGATGATGAATGTACAAACCACATACATTTATGAAGCAGTCTCAAGGTCGGCATCCAGGGCCCTTCTCGTTGGCGGAAGAACAGCAGCTCCCCGGCACTATTCACCATTATCTCGATGTGGTCGTGGCTGAAAAACAAAAAGGATTCGGTTAATTTGACAGTTCTGAATAGGGAATATTATGCATGACTTTTTTTTAGAGTTTATTGAGATCTTGTATCTTCCAGATAGGTACATAAATATCGAAGATTTTTTAAACTATCTGTTTTATTAAGTGAGTTATAAAGCGTTAAAGTTATTGCTTAGACAGAGAGATCCGACGTGGCGGATGACGTCACGTACAGTGCGCGCCATACAAAGTCTATAGAAAAATCTGTTTCGCGTGAGAGAGACGGATATATTTACTTTCAACGACTGTATCTCGCCCATTTTTCAGCCAATTTTGATTTTGTTTTCATTGTTCGTAGTATATTTTTATCTATTTTACGATAAACTAGTAAATACATGAAACTATTTTTCATGCATATTCCCTATTGGCGTTGGCGTTTTGCAGTTTGCTGGCTCCAGAGTGTGGATTTCAGGAGATCATGCGGTAAATGCTGCATCGGCAGCCGAGGGGTACGGCAACGCGCGTGTAATAGTGTCCCCTGGTGTCGCAGGTGTCCATAGGCTGCGGTGATCGCTTACCATCAGGCGGGCCGTACGCTTGTTTGCCCAACTTCACTACATAGTATACCTACTCGTAACTAAAGTAAAGTCGATTCTTTTTCTGTCTCTCCCAATGTAGGTATGCTTATATCTTTAAAACTACTTAATGACTGGCTCGGTGGCTCAATTGGTAGTGACCCCTGCCTTCTGAACCAAGGGTCGTGGGTTCGATTCACACCCGGGACAAACATTCGTGTGATGAACACTTGTGTTTGTTCCGTGTCTGGGTGTTTATATTTGTATTTAAGTATTTATTTGTGGTACCTTCGTTGTTCTGATACCCATAACACAAGTGCTTAAGCTACTTACTTTGGGATCGGAGCAATGTATGTGATGTTGTCTGATATATTTATATTTCATCATCATCAGCCCACATCACATCATATTTATATTTATTTAATGGATTTTGATGCGGTTTTTTTTTAGATAGATGGAATCAAAGGAAAGGTTTATGCGTATAATACATGCATATGGCACCCGCGCTAACCCGGGGCGGGTCGCTAGTATTGGTATAATAAAAAACCTACCATTTGACAATCCTGAAGGTGTCCTTCTTCGGCAACACCTGGTCGATGTAGTTCTCCAAGTGAGGGTACAGCTCCAGCAAGCGTGCGCGGATGCCCTTCTGCACAGACGACTTGAGCTGCTGAACGCCCGATATGCTCTCCTTCTCGTCGAACCTGGAAAGGAGGGAGATGGAGATGTAGAATAGCAGTAGTAGCACAGAATAGTGGTCTCCCATCGCCTGTTGTTAAGTTAAATATTAACATCATTTTAGCAAAAAAAAAACAGACTTCAATGTGACAATAGGACCAACTAGGAAGTACAGACCTACATACACCCTTTCGAACAAAAAAATATTTTTAATTAACTAGGTTCACAATTCTCGAAGATATGTGGTAACAAACATACAGCGACTAATAATAATAAATTCTTTATTTCAGATAACCATCCATAGTAAAGTTAGTAACAATAACTTATAGCCTAGTGTTAGTAAAACTTATTAAATAAAATTATGGTTTTTATATTTTTTTAAAAAATCGGAGAATAATGATTCTCCGCTACAGTAATGCTGTTGTAGCTGCCTCTAACTTTTCAGCAACGAAGCTGTCTTCTGTGACAAAAAATGAGTCGAATTGAGAACTTCCACTTTTTTTCAGGTCGGTTAAAAGAGATTTTTTTTGAGCCAAGTCGCTGAGGCGACAAGTAACTAAAACCTGTCAGTTGCGACCTCCATGCCTGATCACTTTACGAGTGTTACCCAGAATACCAGCCTGGACTTTTATCATCCTTCGATCGTCATCCACGGGAAGAAATGAGGTGGTGCTTTGTATTATTTCCCGTTCCCAAACGTATCGGGCCATTAGAAAGTTCTTTGTCTTTCTGGTAATGCAACTTGCATTACCAGAAAGACAAAGTAGTAGCTAGGATTATTCATATACGTGTATTGAGTAAGATTATATATGTAGGTACCTGTGATATGTACCTATGAAAAAAACTGCAAATAAGTAGATTCACAAGTAATATTTTTGTACGTTAAATTTTTTTCCTACCATAACATTTCGACACGAGAGTTGGCCTAATGAGAAGTGTCACAACAAACACAATGGTCAACCTTTTCCTCATTTGAAATATCAAGAAAAGATACCTAATTCAATTCCATTTACTTATAACGACTGTATCTTTAAACAACGCGCAACGTTCCGTTTCCGGGAACGAAAAAATTACATTTAATGGTACAATTTTCCTTAACGATACCACTGCACTGGTAGTACGGGTACATACAAAACGCAAATTGGCAGTGCATGTCTCGGGGCATCAGAGTGCATTGACCTCATTAGCGGGCCTTAGAAAGCGTTATTGCAGCGCGTGTGTAGCGAGGTGGCCGATCCGGTGACCCACAAACCAAAACTGCGATCACTACTCGGCTGCGCTTTACTTGAACGAAAACATCGCGAGCCAACGACGTCCTATAGAGAATGGCCACGTGACTGCACATTGATCAGCTGTTTTCAAACTATTTTATTTACGCTTCATTGATTACAGTCAGCGGTAAAAGCAGATGTATTCGATTTATCATACTCCTACTGATCATTATTATAAGCGAGAAAGAAGAAAGTTTGTTTGGAAATGGATTTTTGTTACTCTATCACGCGTAAATTATTGAACGGATAACTTTACAGTAATGGGCCATATAAGTATATACGACAGGTTAACACATAGGTACAGACCACTGTTGCACATAGGCCTCTCCATTGATTGTTTGTCATTATACTCGATCTAGGACTTCTCACATTCAGCACTTGCCAACCATCTTGCGCAAATCGTCACTCCACCCAGCCTGAGAGGGACACTACGTATCTACTCTAGAACTCGTTTACCCCAACGGTTATGCAGTCAATTAGTTAGGCAACTATAAAAAGACGTCGTTTATATGTGAATGCAGACTGTCTGTTCGGTCTGACCCGTGGTCGCGACCTAGTCTCGAGTGTTGAACGATTCTGCTATACGCTAGCGCGAACCGGAATGATAAAATGTGTGAGCGCCAAGGTGGCAGGTCTAGTTCCACATTTAAAAAAAAAGCCTACCTTATCACGCGCTACTTATTAAAAAAAAAGAATTGTGACTAATAGATAATAGAAAAAAAAAAGAAAATTGTAAAACGGTATCAGGTACTCTAAAGACCTATACGCATATATCCGCGATTCACCGTTTACCTAAGCTTTGAGGTACTGATGCAAAATAGATTAGTTGTGAAGAGGTCTTTAAAGGGTCGGCAACCCACGTGTGATACCTCTGGTGTTGCAGGTGTCTATAGGCTGCGGTAACCGCTTAACATCAGGCGGGCCGTAAGCGTGTTTGCCATCCTAGTGGTATAAAAAAATAAGATCAAATTCAAAAGGAAGTTGATTAAAGGTTCGGTGAAGAAATGAAGTGGTAAATAATGCGTGAGGTAGACAATAGAGATTTACGGTGGAAGGTCTAAAACGCTAAATAGGTGAAGGGACTTGGCATAGGTTTACAGAATCACCATAAATATCCCATCTTTCCATCTCAAGAGCTTTAATATAGATTCAGTTAATGACCAGCAGTTTTACCCTATTTTGCTAAGTTTTATCCTCCGAAAATCCAATGTTAAAATCCCTTACGCCAATTGAGGTAAAAAACCTGTGGTGTAATATTTGTCACTATTTTCCTACATGTCACATTCATCATACTTAACTTCTTATTTGTTCCTTCTAGACATTTGGTTTTGACACGAATTATTTGCATAATTACTAACATGCGATAAAATGGCAAGGTCAATACTTTGATTACTTTTATTAAAATTATAAAAATCTACTTCTATTTAATGTTATAGCAATCGTGCCTACATTATTCAATACTTATTCCAGTTATTTTAAGAGAGGTAGGGAATCTTCGCTCGAATTGAGCCGCCCGTCCGGGGAAGGACCTCCACCCTATAGAATACCGCAGTCAAATGACCTCTGGGTCGTGTTTCTGCCGGTGAGTAGGGTTTCCGGAGCTCGTGGGGGGTTAGGGTTAGGCGGGCATGGCGGTGGCAACTGACAGGTAACTGACCAGTTACTTGCCCGTTGTCACAGCGACTTGGGCTTCTCTTTCGCTTTCCATCAGGCGTAGGGAAGCCATTATGTTGAGCCACTATAAAAAAAAAAAGTTATTTCAATTATAATGTATACCCAATATTTGAAGGTTTTGTCTATAATCCACAAACGAAGTGTACCTACACCGTCAGACCAGGTGAAATGGCGATGTGCGCAAGATTGCTGGATGATGGATTTCAACGTGAACAACACTATAAGTAGGTACTTTTCAATCTGTTAATCCTACCATCTTGACGCTCACTAATAATTGCATTCAATGCAATAACACTTCCGAGATTCCTTCGGGATGCGCACAGAACTTTACACAAATATCCCAACAAAATTATACGTTTTTGCGTCGATAGATAAAAGGATTTGGAGATATATAGGGCAAAACACATAATATGATAACTCACATGATAAGTAAATAAACGTGACACATTTTATTGATCCGTTATTAAAATAAGAGATTAAGCCTTAAAGAAAAACAGATTATACATATGTATGTATACCTAACAAAGATTTATCAAAAACACAGAACAATAACACGCGTTACAAATACCATTGTTTAGTCATTTAGCAAAATCCGGTGTTTTACCAATGCATTTCGAACATTTCATCAACCTTTCGCATCAATGAAAATTATAAAGTCAAAGTCAAAATAGTCAAAGTCAAAATAGTCAAAGTCAAAATAGTCAAAGTCACCGTATTTATTCAAACGTTGTTAGACGCTTACCTACATGCGATGATGCGATGGACTAGGTCAAATTCAATTCTGTATTTACGAAAATTTTAATTTGACTAAGTATAATCTTGAGCATGTACGGAGTACGCAAGTTTACAAGTACAAGATTTGGAAGAACGGGTTGTATTTCCAAATCTACGTTTAAACCGTTTCGTAGCAAGAGAAAACATTACGAGCAAACAATCCCGTAATCAGGCGACCCTAGATGTGTTACCATGACCCAATTTGTCTGTTTTCCCATCCAAGAGAAAGATCATTTAGCGTAATGAATAACTGAGTAAATAATTAATAATAATTGTTTTAATGCCTCGGTTGAGACAATACTTCTTTTAAAAAGAAAAAAATGTAAAAGAAAGCGAATCTATTGGATTGACCCACCCCCTGCTCCTACTCTGCTTCTTTGTACGCGCGTTTGTATCGCTTCGAACGCGAGTATACGCGCTTCATGCGCGCGCTTGTTTCATCAATGTACACGCAACAAGCAGCGTCCACGGCGCCGAAGACGTGCGTTCCTGAAACGCGCGTCGTCGGCGCGTTTAAAATACGCCGTGTACTATGGGCCTAAAGACTAAAAAGAGGGCGACCGGACCTAATGAAAGCGGGTTAATAAAATAAATCAAGATTACTGTGCATTTACGATGGCGGTTAAATAATTAACAGAAAATATAAATAATTATGCATAATCAATTACCCAATCACAAATTGTAACATAGGTGTTGTTTTTTAATTATACAGGATAATAAATTGTAGAACCAAAATAAATTTCAATGTCAATTTTTGCATGAGGAAGCTATCAAAATGTTCTGATGATGAGGGTTAAAAAATTTACAAATTGGTAGGCAGGCTTAACTTTGGAAAGGAACCAGTAAATTATATATATATATATATATATATATATATATATATTTATATACGAGTACCGAGCTTACGAAATACGAAGCCTAAGGTCATAAGCGAATGTAGGTAAGTATTTCAGGTGTACTTTGGTACTCGTCCGTAACGACAGGAGACAAGGTTGGAATTGATTAGTAAACATAAAATCACATAAGCTACAATATTATATAAGTTCAAACAAATGTCGTAAAAAAACAAAAGGATCGAATATATCGTTAGTCTATTAATCATATTACATGTAGCTTTTCTGCTTCATCATCTATATTTAATAGAAAAGTTTCAGTATGTAGGCGTAACCACAAGTACCTACTACCCACACAAAAACACGTCACGCTATGTTTGAAACAAATTAATTGGTATCTTAGATACGTCAAGAAAACAAATGAAACTCAAAGTCATTATGCTTCATTTCTCAACCTGAAGCAATAAAGCAGCATTTTTAACGAAAAAGGACCAACTTCAATATGGTGATGTGACAATGGGATCAACTAGAAAGTACACCCTTTCAAACAAAAAAAAATATTCAAATCGGTTCACAATTCTCGGAGATTTGTGGTAACATACATACTACAACAAAAAAACAGTCTAATTTAATAGCCCTTCTTTTTTTGAAGTCGGTTAAAAATGGTTTACGGAAAATTCAAGTATTAGGTATATTGTTGTGTGAAAACGCGACTTTCAAGCCTGAAACTCGTTAAGATGCAATCACTGGCCGCGTGTCAGTGACCCGAGTAATATTTTTTATAGTATGTAGGTACATATTTCTTTATGCGACTATACTTTAAGCTATTTGGGTAAATAGGTACAGCCCTACATGTTCGATATAAGCCACAGTTCAGTGACACTGTTATTCAATTGACCTAGTATTCCCAGTATTGATGGCTAGCAAAATTTCCTCTATTTTTCACAGAGAATAGGTATCATAAGTCTGACATTACATGACCAAATCTATATCTTATTATTAAGATACTGAATCGAAGAATTATATGCGAGACTGGCCCGATGGCTCATTTGGTAGTGACCTGTGACCTTCAGAACCAAGGGTCGTGGGTTAAATCGCCGCACAGTACAAACATTAGTGTGCATGAACATCTCTGTATTGATCCGGGAGTTTGCTATGTAGGTATAATACAGTATATTTATTTACAAAAAAAGAAAGCATCTAAGTAAGTTGATCAGTTCTCTAGTACCCATAGCACAAGCATCGGCTAAGTTTGGGGCTAGATGGCGCTGTGTGGCCCAGCGTGGCATGTATTTATTATAACTCTTATAGGTAAATGTTTTCCAGACCAAACCTTCGTTGGTTTACTTGCTACAGTAATTTTTTGTTGTTGAATAAAAAGTTTCCATTATCAACACCGTCGCTTGTAATACCGAAGCCATTAGGTAAAATTACATTTTTGTGTAGTAAACGATGTATAAAATTAAATCGTCGTTGTTGTAAATTGAGCTTTATTTCGTTGGCATAATATGAGTAAATGTCTCACAAAGCACGAAATGGTTCTAAAATCTTAATTTTATAAAAAGTTACAAAAATGGCTGACGGTGCCATTAAGGTAGCTTTTATGAATAGATCTTAATAAGAAGATAATGTATGGTCCGGTAATAATATTAAACAGTCATAACCTGCGAACAGTCTCCAAGATGATGAAACAAGTATGCGCGAGATTTTATAGTGGAAAAGTTTATGAATGTAACCTTATGTTAAGTCATATTAAACCTACGATAGAGCGCATCATCATTATTTATTTATTTATTTATTTATTCTTTATTGCACAAGGAAAGTACAAATGGCGGACTTAATGCCGTGTGGCATTCTCTACCAGTCAACCATTGGGCGAGCCAGAAAACTATAATGTGGTGCGGTAATAGACGTTCAAACAACTGCTAGAAATATAAGCACAAATATACAAGTAATACATATATACAATATCATCAAGAAACTTGCCCAAGAAATACCGATTCACTCTCGCCTTCCTACAAATCTTCAGATGTCTAAGATTATACGAGTATATCTCGGGGAACAAAGAGTCCAGCAAGGAGTTTGGCCGTTCGTACTAAGAAAGTAGAGAGTTAGAGACAAGCGCACCGTGCTTTCAGTTCGACACGAGGGGGGAAGAGATTTGCTGCAAAACCATCGGATTAACGTGTCCTAGAGGACTTTGTATTCCTACAAACCTGATTCTATTTAGAATCTGGCTATAACATAAATTCTGCCCCCGAGGTCGCAAGCCGGAGAGTTCAAAGAAATGCTTAGTAAATTCCTTTCCATCACCACGCAAACCAGGCATCGCAAACCAAGAGGTTTGCGAACACTGTAAACACTAAGTGTAAACATAAGTATCTATATATATAAAAGGAGAAACTGACTGACTGACTGACTGACTGACTGACTGACTGACTGACATATCAACGCACAGCCCAAACGGCTAAACGTAGGCACTTGAAATTTGGAAGGGACGTAGCTTAGGTACCGTAGGGGTGCACTAAGAAAGGAATTCCCGAAATTCCCACGGGAACGGGAATTAGCGGGAAAATCCTTTTGTATGAAAAATCTAAACCGCTTAAGTTAGACGCTTGAAATTTGGCATGCAGGTACCTTAGTAAATATAAAGTTTAGTTATGGCTGTATTTTGAGAAATTCCCACGGGAACGGGAGTTAGCGGGAAAAAACTTTTGTATGTATAAATTTAAACACGCGGACGAAGTCGCGGGCAAAAGCTAGTAATAATAAATAAATAAATAACCCAAGACATGCCACGCTGGGCCACACAGCGCCATCTAGCCCCAAACTAAGCCGAAGCTTGTACTATGGGCACTAGACAACTGATAAACTTACTTAGATACATTTTTTTTTGTAAATAAATACACATTATACATAGGAAACACCCAGACCAATACAAACAGACATGTTCATGAACACAAATGTTTGTACTGTGTGGGAATCGAACCCACGACCCTTGGCTCAGAGGGCAGAGGGCACTACCAAATGAGCCACCGAGCCACTCGCTAAAGTAACTTTAGGCTCTTTTACTCTCATAAGCAGACTGGAAAGTCCAGTAGAAAAGTACCTAAACATCAGATTCACCCTGGGCCATACTGTAAGTGCGTTAAACGAGCCGTGTTGTCGCCGTACAGAGACGATGTCGCGATGTCGGTAGCGCAGCGGGAATCGCCATTATCACACTTAATATATCCTGTGTAGGTCAAGGCATTTCCGACGGGACCCTGCTGTCGCCTCCTATCCGCATCACAGCGGACACGGACTGCAGTGAGGAAAGTTAACACAAAAATCTTTTATGTCCGCCTTTTTTGTTCAGTACTAGCTTTTGCCCGCGACTTCGTCCGCGTGTTTAAATTTATACATACAAAAGTTTTTTCCCGCTAACTCCCGTTCCCGTGGGAATTTCTCAAAATACAGCCATAACTAAACTTTATATTTACTAAGGTACCTGCATGCCAAATTTCAAGCGTCTAACTTAAGCGGTTTAGATTTTTCATACAAAAGGATTTTCCCGCTAATTCCCGTTCCCGTGGGAATTTCGGGAATTCCTTTCTTAGTGCACCCCTACGGTACCTAAGCTACGTCCCTTCCAAATTTCAAGTGCCTACGTTTAGCCGTTTGGGCTGTGCGTTGATATGTCAGTCAGTCAGTCAGTCAGTCAGTCAGTCAGTCAGTCAGTTTCTCCTTTTATATATATAGATTTAGCCTTGAAATTTTATTATGTAATACGGAATATTTGTGAACTGATAACAAAATCTGATATCATACGTATTATGTTTATAGCAAACTAGCTTCATACTGTTTGTATTTAGTTCAATGGTTGACAGGTAAAGAATGCGTACGTGGCATTTAATATATAAAATATTGTACAAAAGGCGTACCTTTTGTACAATATTTTATGTGCATTTTAAAAAATTAAAAAGATGAAATACTATGTGTTAAATTAAATATATACTATGTGTTAAATACTTTACGTTTATTGTGAAAAGATTTGTTCTCGACTCGAGAGTTATTATAGATTTGTGTATTCAATTTTAATCCAGCGCTAAGCCAGAAATCATTATGATCAAATCATCAAAGATCTCTTACTAGCGACAACACCGCCTAAATTGTACCACAAGAGCTATATTAAATAAATAACCCAAGACATGCCACGCTGGGCCACACAGCGCCACCTAGCCCCAAACTAAGCCGAAGCTTGTATTATGGGTACTAGACAACTGATAAACTTACTTAGATACATTTTTTTTTGTAAATAAATACATATTATACCTAGAAAACATCCAGACCAATACGTATACAAACTAGTATATTAAACCTACATTAGGTACCCACTAAACCAGTTCCTCTAGTTTCACATTACATTTCTCTCCATGAAACGTCTATAGTATTTAGACTCCGAGACTTAACGAAGCTCGCTTTGAAAAGCATGCAAATATATGGTTGCTCTATGAATGCAGTTCGTAACACTATGAATGCAATCGAATCCATTGGTTCGACTTAACAAAACAGTCGTACACTACTCAAATAGGCCAGCCCAGAGTAACCCATTAATCATGTGAGAATATAGTTCAGAAAATCGTCTCTATGAAGAATAACTTTCCATAAGAAATGACCCAATTTCTTTATGTTAAACTTAATCTTCGTGATACATTGTGCGTAAGATTGAAATCCCTGATTTCCATGGTGATGGATTAATGAATACATTAGTATTTATAAAAATTGACTGAGCTCTCTATATTTTCCAAGGGGCAATAAAAATTTCGGTGACACTATCATTTCTTTCTAGAATAAAGAATCTAAACTTTCATAAAGAAACAGCAGTTAGCTACGGGCAGACACGCTTCTGTGAAAACGGACCCTTAAAAGGTACTTCATAATCAGCCTATCGCCGTCCACTGCTAGACATAGGTCTCTCAAGTTGTTCGCCACTTTAGGCAAACACCTGGAAGCTCTACCCTTAATCTCCACGCTGGGCAGGCGGGTTGACAATCTCAAGGCGTAGCTCCTCGCTTCGCTGACGCTGTACTTACTAATAGTTTAATTACTAAGTACAGCTCAATACTTACTACAATGAATACTTATATAATTTTATGAATTCACTAGCTGTGCTCGCGACTTCGTCCGCGTGGAATAGTTATTTTTTCCCCGTTTTTTTTTTACATTTTCCAGTAATTCTTCGCTCCTAATAGTTGCAACGTGATGTTACATAGCCTAAAGCCTTCCCCGATAAATGGTCTATTCAATACAAAAATAATTTTTCAATTCGGACCAGTAGTTCCTGAGATTAGCGCGTTCAAACAAACAAACAAACTCTTCAGCTTTATAATATTGGTAATTTGTAAAAAAAACTTCATATTTATTAGCATGGATTCACTGCTGTGCCTCCCATTTTTACTGCGCGAGCTAATCTACTTTACAAATATGAGTCACTTCGTAAAAGACCTGGGAAAGCTTTATTTGCTCAATACATTTAGGAAGGTTTTATTTACTAAGGCTATTTATATCTAGGACTAGCAGTGCTCGCGACTTCGTCCGCGTGGAATAGAACTATTTTTTTTACATTTCCCATTATCTCTTCGCTCCTAATAGTTGCAGCGTGATGTTATATAGCCTATAGCCTTCCTCGATAAATGGTCTATTCAACAAAAAAAGAATTTTTCAATTCGGACCAGTAGTTCCTGAGATTAGCGCGTTCAAACAAACAAACAAACAAACAAACAAACAAACAAACAAACTCTTCAGCTTTATAATATTAGTTAAGATAGGTTCACAGCGCAAGTCGGTCAGCGGTCTGTACGAAATAGTCGGAGGAGCAAAGTTAACACGGATATATGTATTTGCACCCAGTCCCAGAACAAACACAAACGTCCATATTGTTTGTTAAGAATGGGGTTCGACCTTTTAATCCAAGGTTCGGAAGTTTTACATTTTTTAAATTAAAAAGCCCCAGTACATATCACACTGGGCCATACACCGCCATCTAGTCCCAAACTAAGCCGAAGCTTGTACTATAGATACTAGACCACTAATGAACTTGCTTAGATCTTTTTTTTGTAAATGAATGCATATTATAAAACACTCTCTACAGATAAACCCTGTAACAAAAATTTGGTCTAACCCGATCGAACTCGGGACCTGTCGGTTCTCAGGTAGCACCTGCGACCAACGAGCTAGACTAACAGGGCAGTAAGAAAGTAGGGTAAACCTGCTACTTTAGGGGTGAGAGCCTTCCGCTCCCCCAATAGTCCGGTGATGATGACAAGGTAGGGGTGAGAGCCTTCCGCTCCCCCAACAGTCCGGTGATGATGACAAGGCCGCCCTGGCCATCAACGTAGTCATTTAGAAAAAAAAAAAGGGTAAACCTGCTACTACCAAATAAAATGTATTCTCATTTCATTACAAACGGTTCACCCAGCTTGTCATTACAAAGAATGACGATGTAAGATGCATGTGCAAATTATATTTATAGATTCGGTCCCTCCAGTTATATTTTATTCCTTCAAACAATATCCCAATATTCCCGCGAGTGTCGAAAGCGCCTTTCACAAACAGCTTAGTCACTCGGCGAAATTAGAGGTTACCTAATCTGACCTCAGGCGGCCTGGACAAGACCTTTCTATTAATGGAAATTGACTTTGGTCGTGAGGGATGTAAGGGAGCGGCCTATCATCTTTTCGCTCCAAGCCAACCTCACCTGCCTGAGGTGCATCCTGTCGAATAACAAACGAGGCGCTGGCAACCTACTGGTGGCGGTATAACCATCACAATTGAAGGCGTAGCTAAATACCGCAGACCGATGACGGGCAGCAGCGTCACCGGAGCGAGAAGCTACGCCCTGCAATCGCCAACCCGCCTGCCCAGGGTGGCGATTATGGGTATATCGTCCAGATGCTGGCCCTAAGGGGCAAACAACTGGTGAGGCCTATGTCAAGCAGTGGACTGCAATAAAATGATGATTATGATGACTTTGGGCGTATGTCTCATATTGTATCTTCACGTGCCGACAGTATGACTGACTGATCCTGTTCATGTGCTTTCTGGATTTAGAATAGGACGATCCTATGTCATCCCGTGGGTGTCGTAGAAGACAGTTAAGATGTGGGCAATAGGCCTGGTGCCGTAAAAAAAGTAATTAGTTTGATTTTAGATTGTCAAAAAATAAAAGACGTATTTTTTCATTTGTAAATTAGACCAAAAATTACAATGATATATCCCGTTAAAATTACGCGTGACGTCAGAGAATGGCAGTTTTTTCGCTACTGAGTGACGTCAAAGACCCCCACTCCTACATTATGATGCCTTGTATCTTTGTTATTTTTTGTTTAAATGAAAAAAATGTCTAATTTATTTTCATAATCCAAGACCCTGGAAACAACCATATTCTACAATAGGTACCTAATGTTGTATGTAAGTTATAGTTATGGTCAACAGCCCTAGAATTATTGCCCACGTCATTGAATGCATGAAATTGTAGCATGATATTGAATTTTCAAAAGACAGATCTTTTGACCACAGCATCGCGTCGGCCAGATCAATGATGTGGGCAATTCTACAATAAGGCCACGACATGTGAATTCATTCACATTCTATACAGAATAATACACATGTTTGGCATGGTCAATACTTAGGTAATATGTACATTCGTGAAAGCCTCGAGTCTACCCTAAATGACCCACGAAAAAAGTTCACAAAGCAAGAATATAGAGCATGCAGAGCCTTTTTTCATTCTTATAAAAAATCTCACTGATGTAACTGTCATAGGAACCAATTTAATCATGTCTGATTGGCGTCGCTGAGAAAGGAATAATTTGAGAGACAACATACATTCAAATTAGTAGGTACACAAAAAAAAATTTAATACTCTTACTTCGGTGTCAATGCAGACATTACGCATTCCGTACATGTGTAATGTCATGCGAAAATCTACGTGTTATGTGACTGTACCCTTGATACTCGTAGTTACATCACACTGCATTGTCTCACCAGTACTTTGCGATTGCCGGTGACTAGTTTGTTGATATCATGCGGTATCTAATGTTTTAAACAATCTTCTGTTTAACAAAACACGGGCGTCCTTAAGTGTAAAAAAAGGGAATGAAGCGAAAGATACATTGTTGTATGTGCAGGATGATGTAAGCTACTTCCTTTTATAGTAGCTCAGTACTGGCTTGCCGTGCGTCGCCTAATGGAAAGCAAAAGAGAAGGCCAAGCCACTGTGGTATTGGACGAGTAACCACATCAATTATATGTCAGCTGCTACCGCTATGGGCTGTAAGGTTGTTCGCCGCTTGTTAAATAAGGATTTGCCCATAATCGCCACGCTGCGCTGGGCAGGCGGGTTGGCGATCGCCCTTCTTGCTCTAGTGACGCTGCTGCCCGTCTTCGGCCTGTAGTATTTGGCTACGCCTTCAATCATGATGGTTATACCGCCACTACTCGGTTCAGAACCCCGTTTCATATTCAGTAGGATGCCCCACGGGCGAGTGAGGGTGGCTTGGAGCAAATATATAGGTCGCTCCCTTAATCAAAATTAAGATATAAATACAGCAAAAATCTGTTAAAATCACTACGCCAAAATTAAGTTCAATTAAACAAGCATTAGCAAACTAATCCACCGATCGTAAAGATAGGCACGACAGCGCTCTGGTAGTGCCAAGCCAAGTTGCCAACTTTGTATTGAGGTTTCACGGCTTCAAAACTTTGCTGGTTGAGAAAATGCTTCTCTACGTAAATAACTTATAGCCGCGGATAATGATTTTGTAAACTTCAGTACGTATTTGCGCAGTGAAAACAATTTTAAACGTCAAACAAATTTTCAACAACTGCCCTAAATTTTTGTTGACATGGGCAATTTTTCACCTGTGTTACAGTACTTTTGTGTTTCACATAATCAAACAACCTTGGTATGATAATAACAATTAACCAATATAATCAATTGCTTATCCAGAAAATACCGATTCACTTTCGCCTTGAACACCTGAAGACCCCATGTCTCGGTGAATAATGAGTTAAGCAAGAAGTTAGTAAGAATTTTACTGTATTTATTAGCAGTTGCAGTTTTTCCTGTTTTTCGTGACTAAACAATGTATACCTATGTAATATAAATTGATCGATTACATAAACAAGCTTCGGTGAAAGTTCAACCACATGATAACACGACTAAGTACTATAAATGAAAAGTCGTATTTTTGGTTATTCCGCTCGCGAAAACCGCGTGTGGGAGTGAAAGCAATTAACCTTCCATGAAATCTATACTTAGACGACCCGTGTTTAAATCGGCTACTCAAACAAATTAGATGGTCCCTCAGTTAAGCAAAAGGGCCATAAAGGTACCAGTATGACATCAGCATTTTCTGGTGGAGAACACTGTGAAATGTCATCATAGTGTGCAGGATATTTGAATAAAATATTTTTTTAAAATCCGATATGGGTTTGCGAAATTCAAGCGAGTGTAATTTGCCTGATAGTAAGGAATGTCATACTAATATAAAATACTAGCTTTCCGCCCGCGACTTCGTCCGCGTAAAGTTTTTTTTTCCAAAATAAAATTGTGCCTATGTTACTCGTGGATAATGTAGCTTTCGAATGGTGAAAGAATTTTTAAAAACGGTCCAGTAGTTTTTGAGCCTATTCATTACAACCAAACAAACAAAGTTTTCCTCTTTATAATATTAGTGTAGACTAGGGACAGACCGGGAGCATGACCGTCTTGACTTATCGTCAGAGGAAAATTTAAGATGATTTAAGATTTTTGAAGGTGGTTCATCTCTTCCATCTGAACAAGTCTCCCGGACTCTCCTCCTATATTAAATACTGCGTATATAACATTGGTTAAAACATCAAAAATATGTTCTAAATAATGTACCTTAAAAAGTACCTACCATAATGTTTTTAGATTAATTTTACACTTTTGTAGTAGAAATTCGCCGCGTTCATTTTGCAAAATAATTTTGCTGTGATTTGTCAAATAGCCGCGATTTTAATGGTTCTTTATGGCAGCCATCAAGTAACATAGAAAATCAAACATCGTCTAACCTATTAAAGATTTAATTAATAGAGAAAAAGTTAAACCACCAAGTATGGAACATGAAGCAGGATAAAGATAACTGGAACTAGCGGGCTGCGCAGTGCTCTAATTAGCAACATTCCCGCTAGTAGGCTAATTAGATCAATCCACCAACTGCACTTCACTTGTGTATGCAGATGTGCTGTTATAAAACTTATTTACGTAACCTCATACACTTTCTGGTGCACTAATGACCGAATTTCGGCCACATAATAGCAAACTACGCAAGAGATGTTATGGAGGTCAAGTTAATGTTCACTCCTGTGTACACAGGATTTCGGAGGGAGATCGAGCGCAAAACCAGTGTCAGGGGTGGGGGGGATATCACAGCACTTACACAATACTTCCGATATCAGGGATGCTATTCAATAATTGCTAAAGCGATGTTGTCTGATGTTTATATCTCATAACAAAAACACATTATTTGATGGCAAATAATTTGGTCACAAGGACGATCCGAAGGTTCCGGGTTCGATTTCCGGTCGGGTCAGTTTAGAAATCTCTCAGGTCTGGGTGTTTTGGGATACGACCCCAGTCATCTTGTACTCGTAGTTCAAGGGAAAACCTTAGTATGACACCAGGTAGTAGAGCGCATTTATTATTGATGAGTAGGTATTACTAAATGTCCGTGCAAGAAAATAACATAACAAATTAATAACGTTGCATATTAATTAACTAAATTAACTTTGAAAAGAACGGTAGCTTTGTAAAACCAACGGCGAGAATCTTAAACTCCTTTGAGATTAATATCCAAAGGGCGTTACCGCTATACATATGTAAAGACTTAATTAGAATATTTTACATGTAATTTAAGCTGTACCCTCTTACCCAAAAAGATTCAAAGTAAATCGAATATGTATGAAAACTCACGTAGAGTATTCAGAGCAAAGGTACTGTCTTAATTGGAATTTCACATCAACAAGTAAGTAGGTACATGGCCGGGATGTAAGCGGCCTACGAGTATCACCGCTGCCCGTGATCCTGCCAAATGACAAAAAAACATCAGTATCTTCTGTAACAAAATAAAACGTTAGGCAAAAAATCCGACTGAAGCACGTTTTACGGACTCGTTATCGAACTAACTTCAAAGTGTCGGAAGGGTCAACATACCTACTATAACAAGATATAATATCGTCGTTAAACTAAAGATCTAATGGCAGCGATACACAACACAAGCCGAAGGCATAAATATAACAAGTGTTTTATGAATAAAACACTTGTAATTTACTACTACACCTAGAGCTAGAAACTAGCATAGGTAGGTACCTAGGTTATTTATAGGACACAGCGAAATCTAACTGGTACCCTTTGGGTACGGAACCCTACAAACATCCCTATCTTTTATTCCCGCGAATTTATTATCTCCTCTAACTTTCTATCTTTCTTCCACAAGTCCACAAAAGCTGTCTAATCAATTAAAATCCACTTGTTTACCTAATATAAATTATGATTTACGCCCATTTATGTGATAGTAATACGAGTATTACAACACAATAAACGCAGTTGGTAGTGAAAACAAGGTCATAATTAGTAAGATTGCCAAAAACGACGCAAAAATTATGCCACAGTTTGGTGTAAGTTTATATTACGTCGATTGAGCATACCTATTTCAATTTCAAAACCTTTCCTAAACATACCTATTAACAATCTTAGTTTAGGTATAGATAGAAGTTATAGATGGCATTGAAATTCGTCCACGACCACAGCTGGACATTGGCTTTCCACGATGATAAATGTCATTTGGGGCCATTTGCCTTAGCCACCACGCTTGGCAGGCGGGTTAAACACCGCAGTAGGTTTTATTTGTACTCAGGTAAACGCTGCTGCCCGCATCCTGATATTCCTTTAGTCGTCTTCTACGATATCCAAGGGATGAGATGGCTTAGTCCTGTTCTAAATCCGGAAACCGCACGGCTAATATGGTGTGTCTTATTGCAGGAAAAATAACCGTACATGAAACTTTATGCAGTAGAATTGCATAGGATATACGCGCATAAGCAGCCAAGCCACAGCATGGATAGGATAGACACCTAAAAATACTCTAAAGGTCGATTTACATTAAACGAACATAGAGCTAGGATTAGAACAAGAGCATTCTTTCGTAATCTTTTAGTGTAAACACAAGAGAGGTAGGGCATAGCGAATCTTCGCTCGAATTGAGCCGCCCGACCGGGGAAGGACGCTATAGAATACCGTAGGCAAATAACCTGCGGATCGTGTGCGTAGGGTAGGGAGTCCAGAGCTCGTGGGGGATAGGGTTAGGCCGCCATGGCGGTGGCAACTGACAGGTAACTGACCAGTTACTTGCCCGTTGTCACAGCGACTCTGGCATCTCTTTCGCTTTTCATCAGGTGTAGGGAAGCCATTATGTCGAGTTATTAAAAGAAACGCTTTGATGAGACCGCTCAGTGGAGCACGTCCCGAACACGAAAGAATGCTCTAACTAAGCAACTGTTCGCGCGCCCTTGCGCGTTTACATCGAGCGAGCGAACATCCTTATATTCTGTAGAATCTTTGCAAACGCACTAAAAACAATGAAATAATGCTCTACGCCTGTTTACACTATAAGAGTTTGATGTAGTGGGGATAGAATGAGCATTCGCTCGTTTGATGTAAATCGACCTTAATACACAACCCTGACAGTAGGCAAAGGAACGTAGTAATGCGTTCAATGTCACTCACAGACGGCAGCTCACACGTGTGCGCACGATCACGTGTCCGAACGCAATTTATATAACCGGCTTAACGCAACACTGTGACGTACATCGGCTCCGCTCACGGTAATCTCTTTAAAACAAATGGTATCGACACAGCGATGTAAAGTAAACAATGTTGTAAAGGCAGATAAACCGTGGGGGCCAAAAATGTGACTGACCCGAGTTGATTTGTTAATTTTAGAAACCGAATCGTGTAACAATGTAACCTAGTTGTGCGATGAGTTGATGACATGACTTGTGGATAATAAAACAGATATCCGTATCTGCTGACTAATATTATGCTTGCAACAGTGCTGTCGGTTTATAAATTTTTGTCAGCTCTATCAATTTTAATAGTGGCATATATTATTTGAGTAGTATGTTGTTAAAGTATGGATTTGTGTGCATGTCTGTTTGTGAAAGTATTGGTCTTGGTGTTTGCTATGTACTCGTATAATTATGTATTTATTTATAAAAGAAAAGTACATAACTAAATAAGTTTGCCAGTACCCATAGTACAAGCTTCAGTTTAGATTGGGTCTATATGTGAAAAAAATGTCATACTTCTTCACACTACATTGGTAAATAGATCTCGCAAAGATCTGGCATAAACAAAAAATAACGCTATGTAGTTTTAGTTGAATATGCGCACACGTTGGTAGAAACAGGGAAAACGAAATTTCCCCAGCGGAGGCAACAAAGATAAAACAAACCGAAACATTCGAAGCCGTGGGCGAAGTTGATACCGCAGACAGATCAATGCGGGAATTTATAATCTTCCGGTCTCTCCACTAAATAAGATCATCTGTTGGAATAGGAAGAAAATACACGATCACTATGTGTTGGTCACACTTATGTGAAGCGATGTTTTGTAAAAATGTCTATTAGATGTCTTTACAAAACACTTTACATCCATTGTAAAGAAGTGACTCAATGACTACAATCCATAGCAAAAATGCAAGATAAACTTTCGGCAATGGACAGAAGACTTCATTAAAGACTTAAGAGCTAAAGATAGGCTACGCATTAAATTTCCTAAATATATGAAAAAATTCTATGAATAATGGATTCTATTTATTGGATACTTGGGGAAATGTCAATACTATATCAAGAAACCATGGCATCATCCGTTTGAAGACGTCCACTGCTGGACATAGGCCT
Source organism: Conogethes punctiferalis (assembly GCA_031163375.1). Lineage (NCBI taxonomy): Eukaryota > Metazoa > Arthropoda > Insecta > Lepidoptera > Crambidae > Conogethes > Conogethes punctiferalis. The sequence continues at coordinate 10,292,001 of CM062096.1, read as the reverse complement.
CCCCCAATGACATTTATTTGGGGATTTGCCTTAATCATCACGCTTGCTACGGGACGAGATAAGATGGTCCTTTCGTGAATCAGGGAGCCACATGACAATATGGCACAAGTAGATTGAAAATACCACGAATCGCTCATCAGTTACGGCCACGTAAAAGCCAATAGCTTACTCGGCTAATCTACTAATGAATTACCTACCAACGAATGTATAAACATCGTTACCATTTACAAAGTAACGTTCATCGTCTGCAAAAAGGTTGATTCTAATTAGAATTGATTTGGCACACCTGTTGTTTACTTTAGAACAGCCGTTCCTAAACTACTTTTTATTTTTCTGGGCCCCATTTTTCTTCTTTCCTAAATCCAAATTTGGAATTTGCTTATGAATTGAGGAGGTTCGCCTTCTTCTCGTCATATAGAGGAATCCCTCTAGGGTGCCTGGGGTTTAATATGGATTCTTCTTTGGAAACCAATGGTTTAGAGGCTCGGCATTTAAACTTAGCTAGATTGTGTAGTAAATAGACGTACATTAGTTATTCAATGCGAATTAGAACAAACCGCAATACGAGGTTAAGTAAATACAGAAGTGATACTTTACTACGAGTATAACGATATAATAAACTAAGAGAAGGTACATTGTTGAATACAATTCTACAACCTACAACGTTTTATTGAATTGTTCTACATATGATCATTAACATTGTATCGTGTGCCATTGAAGACATGTTATTTGCGTTATGTTTTAGTTAAGGAATCGTAAAATTAGACTTGCCTAGCTCCATGCAAATTTGAAGACATTTAAATTGGTTAAGTCTGTATCACATCAAATGCAAAAGGATTCCGTTGGATCTACATATGTAGACGTCCTCGATTTATGAGTAGAGACATCATTAAAACTCAAACAAATAGGATTTACGACTTACATGGTTAACGACTTTGACAATAAAGAAATCAGGAAAAGGACCATGAAAAAATAATAAGGATCATCCCTTGTTAACCTTCCTTTAAACGAAGCGTGAAAAGCATCTTGCGCCCCAGTAAGGCTCAGATCACGTGGAGTAATGATTTGCGCATGATAGCTGCCAAGCACTCTAGTGCTTGTTTTAGTGCTTCTCGGCATCTATACCGAGAAGTCCAGGATCAAGCAAAGTGGCGAACGCTTGGAGAGCCCTATGTCCGTCCAGCAGTGCACTGCGAAAGGTTGATAAAGATGACGGGCATGTTATTTCCAACAAGCGAAAGAGGGTCACTATGCTAAGCCATAATAAAAATCTAGAATCTTAGAATCCTGATAAACATAAGGTAGGTATGGAAGCTCGTGCATTTACATTTCTTTTTCTTAAGAAGTGTAGTACGTAGTTATAATTCCGTAGAGGTTGAAATCTTCTTCCAAGATTTATAACAGGGCGATAGATGTAGTTGCGTGGGCAGTCTGAAGTTGACGCAAGCAAAACAGCGGGGGCGGTAGCGAAGTAGCGAGTAAGTGCACTTTGTGCACAGAAATAACTTAATCTGGAAATGTTTAAGCCCATTACGGCATTGAATTTTAGAGAAAGATAAAGCTATTATTGGTATAGGTAGTGTCTATTGTTCAGTGAAGAATACATTTAAGGCTTAATGCCAATAGGGATATTGACTTGGTACCACTTACTTATCTACCCACTGACTCAAGTGACTTGAGTCAGTGGGTAAGTGGGTATTCTTCGTTTTTGGAGTGACTCGTACATAACCCAGGTTCCCGTACCTACTGTTGTATGAAAATGCATTCCTGACATTAAAAATATCTATTATGTAACTATCAAAACATGATTGCTTCATATCTTAACTAATATTATAAAGCTGAAGAGTTTGTTTGTTTGTTTGAACGCGCTAATCTCAGGAACTACTGGTCCGAATTGAAAAATTCTTTTGTGTTGAATAGACCATTTATCGAGGAAGGCTTAAGGCTATATAACATCACGCTGCAACTATTAGGAGCGAAGAAATAATGGAAAATGTAAAAAAAAACGGGGAAAAAATAACTATTCCACGCGAACGAAGTCGCGAGCACAGCTAGTATTTTATATCGCTTTAGGAATGTATAATATTAACCGGTTTTAAATAATATTAAAAATGTAAATTGTAAGTAAATTATTAAGCAACAAACCTGTTCCGATGTTAAATGATTTTTTGATATGTTGCAATATTAAACGATTGTCCTCTTTTGCAAGATTAGACTGGACTAATTAAAGGTCTTATTAACAACAGACAGAACTCTGAAACTGTTCTTTCGTAAGTGAATTTACATAGGAATTTTGTAAACTACGTGAAAAGCCGTTATTGGTATTACGTACCATTACGGGTGTTGAGATAACACAGGTCATGAATGTTTTATGAAAACTTGTTTGGTCGTTTCCTTTACGTCACACAGTGCGATTGACAAGGCCGAGGAACGAGTGTGTATGTGTGTGTGAGGTGAGACCTCCCAGACGTGGATGGGAGTGTATGAGTGGAATATTTCAATATTGTACTCTCCTGCTGGAGTTTGGCTACACCGGCCGATCACGCAGTAGATTCTAGCAAGAATGTGTATGTGAGGTACTCTACGACTGGCTCGATGGCTCATTTTGGTAGCGACCTCTGCCTTCTGAGCCAAGGGTCGTGGGTTCGATTCCCACACAGTACAAACATTTGTGTTCATGAACATGTCTGTTTGTATTGGTCTGGGTGTTTTGTATGTATAATATGTATTTATTTACAAAAAAAGTATATAAGTAAGTTTATTAGTTGTCTAGTACCCATAGTACAAGCTTCGGCTTAGTTTGGGGCTAGATGGCGATGTGTGGCCCAGTGTGGCAAATTGTCTTGTTATTTATTATATTTATTATTTACTCTCCACAGATGGCTTGGAGTGTATGAGTGAAATATTTTAATACAATCATAAAATATCATGCATAATTATTTTGAGAGATTTGTGTGAAATGTCTAAAGGTATTCAGAGCCATTATCATTACATACAGATCAAAGTGTCTCAGAAGGAATCTGAAGGCTTAAACTTTAATTCAGTCAGCACTAAAAATAGATAAAACATTCAAGCAAAGTTATTATTGCTTTGATCCCTTTAAGCCAGAGAAGGGGTGATAAAGCAACCAAATAAACTCATTTACTGGCTACAAAATTCGGTTAACCATTTGCCAACCGATCATTTGCGAGAAACGTGCCATGAATGTCTAAATTCGCTTACAAATGACGGGGAAATTAAATGAAGCGTAAAATCACAGCTTACACGCGTAATGAGCGGTAATTAATGAGCGCCAGGTTATATTTTAGCCCGTTTATACATTGTCTTTCTTATAATAGCTTCACATCACCTCATTATCATCATCAGCCTATTGCAGTCCACTGCTGGACATAGGCCTCTCCAGTTGTTCGTCACCTAGGGCAAACTTATGGAGAATGATATTGGCTAGTAGGTACAACATAAATATGATGATGATGATTCGGTGACCATCAAACATACTTTTTCTTGCACTAAAATTGCTTTTCTGAAGCGATACCAGTGACTCTAATGTACCGACTAAAGCACCTACGACATAAGAGACATAATGAAAATGAAAAATGTATTACTATCAGAAAAACATACCTAGACTATACAGTTGATGGTAGTTTAAACTTAAAAGTTATATAAATTGCACAAGTCTAAGGAGTAATGAATGGAACAGGGGATCCCAAACTAGGCTTTTAATACAAAACCACATGATTTATTCAACCAATTACGTGGAAAGCAAAAAGAAAATCTTAGCAAATACACTCGTATGAGCTTCATTGTTTGCATTGTTCCGTACAAAATGATGGGAGCAAACAGCGGGGACAGAGCGGCACTCATAATTAAGCGGGGCACGTGTCCCGGTCGGTAAACAAGGACGCCTTTTAGTGCACCCGTCTCATTTACCCACTTAACTATTCCTTTTCTAGTCTAACGCGTGCATCGGATAGCACGATGAACCTTTGAACCTTCAGAGCTTTTACATTCATCATCATTAGACTGCAAACATCCACTGCTGGACACAGGCAAATAATAACGGGGTATGTGGAACTCACGCCGGGGCGTCAAAAATGGACGGCACTTAGTCTCAAGATGATGACAAGTCAAGGAATACCCACTAAAACCCTGGCCCATTGCTGTAAAATATGCTTTTAAAAACAGTACAATAACTAAGGAAAACAACTGTATTTACTAAACATAATGAACACTAGTAACGCTGTAACTATTGTAGCCTATAAAAATCAAGGACTTACATAAAATCATAATTCATAACAGACTATGGCGAAAGGACAGAAATACTTACTCAGTGTGTGCCCTTGAACCAAGAAAATCGATCTGTTTGCGTAGGACAAAGACGGCCGGCATATCGACCTATGTTACGAGACATTTATTTACTAATACCATGCTCGTGTACAGAACATTAACTTTCCTTATTATAGGCGAACATCTGTTAAGGGCAAAGGTATACCTAAAACGTAGGGGAGCGATTGGAAATAATCTAAAGGAGAATGCCCATTACAATTTTGGAATATTATATTGGATTGGAATGAAGTAGCCCACAATCGAGCAAAGTGGCGAATGATTGGGGAAGCCTATATCCAGCAGTAGACTGCGAGATGATGATTATGATGATGATAAAATAGGAATGTAAACTCGCATAATACTTATTTAGCCTTTTTATTGAACGAACTTTTTAACCAGATAATAAATGCGACAGATAATACCCATCAGGCAAGACAGGCAGCAGTGTTCGCCATGCTACGCCCTGCGATCACCAATCCGCCTGCCCACGTGGCGATTTTGGGCAAAGAGAACTAATAGGCTAATAGTAGGCTAATAAAGAAAACGCTTCGACCACCTGGAAATCAGAACACATGATACAGAAATACAATAGATCAGTCACACTATAACATATTAAAAGAATGACGTCCTAGCAAAGGTTGTTCAGCCCAAGCAGTTTTATTGATTAGGAATCTCCGTAATCATCAAGTCACTCGAGTCACTAAGTTTTGGTCGGGATCTGTGTGATTTAAATTTTATATGGGATTATCATTGACTCGAAAAGAAGAAGAAGTCACTCGAATCGCTGCGGCACCAGCTAGTTGCAAATATAAACATACCTAATACCCAATGAAGACGTAAATATGGACCGCTAGTTTACATAATGTATTTAAATAAAAAAAATGTAATTTCTCATTATATAGCGCGGTCTGAGGGTGTGGCCTGGTGACCTGTAGCACAGGTTTCGCTCTGAAGCCTATTTCAGGCACCAGCCCTCACTTTTTAGGCAACAACGAAATGTTCATATTTGTATTTAACCTTAAGCTTGCCTAATTTGTGAAGGAAATAAACATAATATTTTGAATTTGAATTTTGACATAATGACATTGTAATTTTCATACAACTCTGGTGCAAAGAGTAATTTATCACCCATGTATAACTTCGGCCTTAGATCGTAGTAAGCCTTCGACCGTCAGTGACGTCATAACACAGAAAGTCAGACAAGACGAACTACTTGCAGACATTTGGCACAAGTACAAAATAAAGTTACAAATAAAGGGTTCTATCTCATTAGGATACCATTTTTATACTAGCGCAGAATAGCGGCTTTTTCTCACCTGTTGGAAAGCGATAGAGAAGCCCTGCGTAAACAAATAGATGACTTTTGACTTCCTGGCTTTACACCGGCTGAACCCAAAATGCGACCGAGGTTACTTTACGTGTGTTACCGCCAAGTGCACGAATGCAGTATGGTACTTATAAGATAGTGGCGGCACTATGGTCTCTCGACCTACCGAGATCTAGCAAAAAAGTGACCGGAGTATCATGATCAGCATATAGCTGTCTACTGCTGCTCTCCACTTCGGCACTTTCAGCAAACATCTGGCTTTACTCACAATCACCACGCTTGGCAGGCAGGTTAGCGATCGCAGAACTTTTTATTTGTATGTTTGAATCCGCATCACGCGAAAACTACTGCATGGAATTGAATACGGTTTTCACCAATTACGTCTTGCTAGAGGTCTAACTTAAAATTTAGGCACCATTTTATGGAAGTCCGTTATTTTTGAAACCTGATATACGCCGCTGGCACAGCTAGTATAGATGTAATGTTGTCTATTTTTCTTACATTCTTTTTGGTGACATGGTGTTCTAATGAGATACATGCCCTTAGACTACACAGTCAGATAGCAGTGACGTAACAGACCGACTGCACGTCTAGACAGTTTATCATCTATGCTTTGACATTGAACTATTTTCGTATTACAAGACGAAGCAATGAGCTCCTAACGAGCAAAGGTGTGGGCTTCAATTGAGTGCTAAGTGCCAGTTTTGTCTATCGTAGGGAACATTCCATCGAGGATGTGTAGTACATATAGTACGCCTATATGGTACAGCTTTTTAGGGTTCCGTAGCCAAAATGGCAAAAACGGGACCCTTATAGATTCGTCATGTCTGTCTGTCTGTCTGTCCGTCCGTATGTCACAGCCAGTTTATTCCAAAACTATAAGAGCTACATTATTGAAATTTGGTACGTAGATGTATTTTGTGAACCGCATTAAGATTTTAAAATAAAATCAGAAAAAAATCCAAAAATTTTGGGGTTCCCCATACATAGAACTGAAACTGAAAATTTTTTTTTTCATCGAACCTATACGTGGGGGTATCTATGGATAGGTATTTGAAAATGATGTTGAGGTTACTAACATCATTTTTTTCTAAACTGAATAGTTTGCGCGAGAGACTCTTCCAAAGTGGTAAAATGAGTGTCCCCCCCCCCCCCCCCCCCGTAACTTCTAAAATATGGGCATGATAAAACTGAAAAAAATATATCATGTGTATATCATTTTTTCATTTTATTAACTTCAATATAATAAAACGTAAAGAAAAACATTTATTTGGCTGTATAGTGGTACGGAACCCTACGTGCGAGAGTCCGACTCGCACTTGGCCGGTTTTTATTGGTGGCAACTGCTGGATGCTAGATCCCGAAATCAGGTTTTTTTAAAGAAATAGGGAGCAGACGAGCAAGCGGTTCACCTGATGGTAAGTAAAAACCCATGTAGGTACATCTGCAACATCAGGAGTTACAGCTGCGCTGCCGGCCTTTAAGAAAGAGGTATGATCTTTTCTTAAAGATTTGGGGGTCGTATCGGTCCGGGAATACCGCTGGCGACAAAGCATTCCATAGTTTAGTTGGTTTGTGGCTATTGCTACAACCAATCAACAGGCATTTCGATCTTTATTTTTCTTAATAATAACAAATGTTTTTAATACATTACTTATATTATCATCAAGAAAACAGTTATCAAGCTACCAATATCGGTATTTTACAGTAGGTAGACAGACAATAAATTTTAATAATGTAAGTACCTAATTACGTAGAGCAAAGTCCAAGTTACATACGGTTATTTCGTTAAACATACTCTTATCAAGTCTATATAAATTGGTTTATGTAATTGTGGAACCCGATTTTATCTTTCGGCTACAAGTTAACTCTGTAAATATATCGGTTAATGCATACCAAACAGCTAGGTTCAAACGAAGTTTTATCTTGGACTACACCAATAGTCTAATTTGGTGAAACGGGGGCTTTATGACGACTATGGTACATCACTCCAGACTATGGAGCATCTGCTGTCCTGTGGGGAGGAGCCCCACCATGTGCACGGTTAGGGAATTAAATAAATAAATAAATAAATAAATAAATAAATAAATAAATAAATAAATAAAGCCATTGATACGAGAAGAAGAATCAAATATTGGACAACCATCATCATCATTATCTGAGCGTTATTCTCGGTTGCGTCCGGAGGCCGTGCCTCGGAGCCCAGGGTCCGCTTTCCTGCTAAGTTTCCTCCACTTTAAATCAAATATTGGGCAACATTGCATATTATATTTTTACGCTCCCAAGGTACGTAGCCACTTGCGTGATCACTTTTGTTACGGGTATCAGAACATCGATAGTCTATACTACAAAATTCGTTCCGGGTAAGATTCGAACTCACGATTCAGACTCTTGGTTCAGAAGACAGAGCTCACGAGCCACTGCACCGGGCCAGTTACCATGAGTAAGTACCTAATAAATACTAAATAACGACTGATGGCATCTCCAATACCACCCAGAGCCGAGTAGATGAAGACAAGTATGTTTCATAAATATACTCTACCCTACATGATAAATCCATGGTATTCCTAAAATATACTTAATATACATATTAGGAAGGAAATGATATATTCTTAATCCACTTAAAACACTCCACGTAAGAAGCCTTAGGAAAATGCTAAGAAGATAAGCAGGTACCGGTGTAACCAGACATGCAACTTGAACCTAAGAGCTTTGCTCGTCACGTGAGTAGACTGTTTTGTTTAATTGATTCAAAAAGATGATTAAAAGGAAATATTTCCGAAAATCCGCACACGTGACACTAATGTTTCATAGATTTTAAATACTCTTTTAAATATTTTTGATTAAAATCTACGGCGCTATTGACAATGTCTTCGGAAAGATTCTCTCGTTTTCATGTAGGTCCCTACCAACTCTGTCTTTATAGATGGTTTTTTTAATTTATTTGAGCTGTATTGTAAGTAATTTTCGTCAAAATATATACTTGATGTTGGCAGCAAGATAGCTCTGTAAACAAATAGGCTGGTTGACATAACCTAAAAAACTCTTGCAGAAAATGAAACAGTAGCGTCTTGTTCTACCCAGCAGACGGAAGATGGGTTTGCCCTGCGCGTAATTAAGGTGTCAATTTTGCCCAGTTTTACCCAGCAGACGCAAGATGGGTTTACACTCCGCGTAATTAAGGTCTCAGACCTTAATGCGCGCTATTATAATACCGAAGTTCCGTTTCCGTTCCGATATCCTATGTTTCTTTTGTATTATTAATTAAAAATTTAGAAAACCCCGACGACATTTCAGCAAATCGTTTATTAATCAAGAAATGGCTAATTGTTTTTACTTAGAACACTCCAAAACCGACGCATGGTGCACATACATAAATAAAATTTTATAACCCCGCTCTATTTCTGGACTGGCGGATTTAAAAATAAATTCTAATAGAATTAGTGGATACCTACGGATACCTACTACTTTGATTTGTTTCCATAATCTCACACAACAATGATATCACAAGAGATATGGTGACACACAATAATATCGATAAAATGCGTGTCAAACTTTATCTTTTGGTGTAGAAAATACGGATGTACGTACACGTACAATATCCGTGTTTAATCTCCACCAATAAGATCTCTTATCGTATCAGCCAATAATCATGATTCATATACGGATGTTTCAATTTTAACATGTAAAAGCAGTTTCAATAATCATCTCTATACATAATATCAATTTCTCCAGTTACACAATTCATGTCTAAACTAAACACATAATGTCTAAACACGCCTACAGTTAAGTGAATCGTTTGGTTGGTAATAAACAATCTTATATCTATCTGTAGTCTATCATCATCATTAGCCTATAACAGTCAAAGTTGTACATAGGCCTGTCCAGTTATTCGCCACTATGGTCAAACATCTGGAGGTTTTGCCCATCATCGCGACGCTCTAGGCAGGCGGTTTGGCAATTGCTGCTTCTTGCTCTGGTGATGCTATGCCCGTCATTGGCCTGTGGAAGGTATAGCTAAATAAGTTAGACTTGATGTTTATACCGCCAAAAGTCGTTTGCCAGATATTCGTTTTTAATTCGGCTGGATGCATCACGGTAGCTCCTCGCATCCCGCATCATAACTTATATCTATATTTGCGTTTAATTACCAAAACTAGGCAAGAACACTACCTACTCAAAATCGTATCGTTTGTATCCTGGGACATTGTTAACAAAAATAAACGTCAACGCATAACGACGTGGGAAAATAACGATGTCAAACTCGCGACCGTCTGTGGTGCATCAATGCATCTGGTCTAATTTTGAGGCAATTAGGAATTCCGGTTTGCGTCCGACTGTGTAAGTAACTACGCCTACGCTACATTACAACACCGTTTTGCTTCAAATTAGAGAAATAAATGATATCAAGCATGTAATTTTTCGTGACAAAAATGTGATAAACGTGATGCTTTTTCGCGCTTCGTTTAAAGGACCATTATTGACCTGACATCACACTCAGTCTAAACTAAACCAATTACTCCAAATAAGCATAGGTAATATATAGATAGCTAAATACTGAACAACAAAATAAATAAACTATTCACCAATTATGTTCCAACTGTGATCTGTGCTCTGTAATCAAGATTCTCGTGTTTCGCAATTTAAACAATGGCCTGCGAATTTTCGTAAACGCTGACAATGCGACCATTCTTCTATTGAAATGTATGAAAGGTAAATTTCCTCCTCAAACCATGATTTTTAATAACGATACTTCGGCTACATTGTCGCGTTGAAATAATTGTGTTGATACCACAAAGGAATATAAAAATGAATTGGCTCGTTGGGGCATGAATACCAAACACAATATATGAAGTATATACTCTAAAAAAAATAAAAGAGCATAATGAATCACAATTACACGAATAAATATCAGTGATTGTGTACAATTATTTTCGCAAGAAATCATTAATTTAATATGTATTATTTAAACACACATGGACAGGATATAGGAGGTTGCAATAATAGCATAATGTATTATAATTAAAATCGGCCTTAAAATATAACACTATTGGTATGAAGACTTGTTTACTCTCTTAAAAAACAGAACAATAGAAACTTATTCATAAACAATGACACAAATCCCTGAAACAACAACGCCATTGTACGTCATTCCAATTAAATTTAGGACGAAGGACACAATAGAAGTGGAACGACGAACCGGAAAGTTGCGAAAAATGCTAATAAAAATCTGATCTAAGGCAAAAAAAGCGAAACGGAGGCGCAAGTAATAAAAAATGGGTTCAGTAATCTGGAATGAGATCATTACGAATGATTGTGAAAAGAATTCGACATTCAATAGCGCCAACCACTTAGGAATTGAGTTGATTCGGGTGTCCGTAATCAAAGATTCATTGAAAAGCTGTTTGCAGCTAATTCGTGAGTTTGAAACTCATTTGTTGAAAGTCCTTCGTTCGGTTCATCGTTTAATTTATTATTTCTTTTGTGAGACGAACGAACTGTAATCTCTTAATTGTCACGATTCTGGAACCTTGGTGATTATTGAAAAAAGAATGTACATTTTATCAAATCAAATCAGAAATAGTAATAAAACAACTAAGTGTACATTATCTTCTGAAAACACTATATGTAATAATTTCTCGTAATAAAGTGGCAATCATTGTGAGTAAAGTCATGGCAAAAACATATCAAGAAAACTAAATAAAGATGCATATATTTCGAGAACTATAACAAAAAGATGTACAGATTTTAACTCCGACTTTATAGAATTTCATTACATTTCAATCTTCTTTGTGGAAAAAACATTGACTTTTATAATAAGTAGGGTTATGTCCTCTCTAACCGTTATTGAACAAATAAAAGTAACTTTTTATTGCTAGACGAAGGAACGTTCATTATCGATTCAACAAAATATTCATGTTATCAACCAAAATCTGTATTCTTCCAATAAAGCCATCATTAATATTAGTTTGAATGAACCCAAGTACCTCTTCCAAGGCTGACGAATTTTGTTCAATCCTCTAACTACGACCAGACATGAAAAACAATTCCCACCCACTTAATAATATTGTTTTCATAAAACCAATGTCGATTCAATTTCCGTTGGCAATTGAATGTTTGGGTCGTAAATATGAACCAACTCGAAATTCAATGTATTCTATTTCGACTTTTCTAAATATTTTCCAATATAAGGTTTGACTCGATTCAAGAAATGTATATTATTCTTGGTCAAAACAGAATAAAAATGAACACAGAGGACATGGCATTTAGACCTGACATGGCTGTAGCGACGTCCAAAATAAAATAAAAAAACCCACAGCGTTGTATAGCCCCAAATTAAGCCGAAGTTTGTTTTGTGGGTACTGATAAGCTAACGTAGATAGTTTTTTTTTGTAAATAAATAGGAGCAGTCTGGGAGACTTTATAAAGTGGAGGTGGAAGAGTCACTTTGGTCTCATTTCTCCTACCTGATAAAGTCTCCCGGACTCCCTCTTCATACATAATCCAAATAGCAAACCGAACTAATGCAAAGAGACATGTTTTATGCTCTAAAACGTTTGTCCAGTGCAGGTATCGAACCTGCGTTGATTAATACTATTGTATAATACAAAACGATACAAAAATGCAAAAGCAATACGCAAAGTGTTCGCGGAAGGCCGGTGATCAGGTAAATTTGGCACTTTTCCCAGTTAAAGAAACACCTAAATACCAAATTGTATTTTTGCTGCATCAATAGAATAGCAGGCATCAAGGCCGTATCCTAAAAAATGCCTGCAGATGTAAATTACATAAAACACTTGGTACTGAAACTTCAATATTTTGGAGTCATCGATATTTCAGCAATTCCTCGAATTTGAAATTCAAATCCGATCTATAATAAAATAAATCATTGAAATACCTTCGAATATCTTTCAAACGTTATTTCTTGTTTACACAAAAATAAAGTTTCTGTGTTTTGTATGAACAATAACTTAAGTTACGGGTCAAATACACTTTTTGTGTTGCCCCGTTCGTTCACAAGTAGGTACAGCTTATTGGTAACGTGATTGGACAAAATTAAATGGTATAAAAACTAGTACAATCTATTCCGTTACTGATTTAGATCAAGCCGTTTTGAGGTTTCTTATATACTCGTACTAAAAATAAAGTTCTATATAGATATTAATATCGAGAACGACATTTGAATTCGGACTTGCGCTAGCCGTGTATTACTTACGAACATAACTTTCAATCCTGGCGATTATTATATTCACGATCGGATTGTATAAAAAGTTTCGCTCAAAATAGGAATTCGTGCCAACCGGCCGCTGCAATGCGCACATTTTGTTTGAAAGTGGTTTTTTTTAATATGACCTTTCCAAACCTTTCGGACTTTCACTTAATCTCGTGGCAAATATCCGTCCATGTCATAATGCATCGAGATGGAATCGCAAAACTGACTGGCTTGGTGGCTCATTTGGTAGTGACCTCTGCCTTTTGAGCCGAGGGTCGTGGGTACGATTCCCGCACAGTACAAACATTTGTGTTCATAAACATGTCTGTTTGTATTGGTCTGGGTGTTTAATAATGTATAATATGTATTTATTTACAAAAAAAAAGTAAAGGAGCGGCCCGGAGGGCCAGCCCGCTCCCGTCCGACTAAGACGGGGGTATACCTACTCATATGATCGTACCTACTTGTATGATTGTCGTGCCTCCGAAATTGCTACTCCGAAATTTCTTGCCAGAAATGCCCACATTTGGGCGTGCAAAAGGTCTATTATACAGGACAGCCCTGCTAAGAGGGGATAGAATGCATTTTTCTTTTAACCTGGGGGGGCGTTGCCACTACAACGGTTAGCAACCACAGCGTGCATTCTCTACATGAGTGAATATCGCGTGCAACGTATCGCCGGAGCAAGATACGCGACCAACGAACCATATGACCACTGCCCGTTCGACCTTATGATAACCATGTGCAAAGTTCAAAATACAACTACACAAACAGTCTGTTACTGTACTGCACCTTTGACAGTTCAGGTTGACAGATGTATCTATCTAATTAATGAGAAACATTTAGATTTAGAGCCGTTGGCAGACCAAGTTACTGGATGGTTGGATGACAACGGCCGGATGGAAAACATCAGTTAATTGCGCGTCATAGGGGCAGCGCAGACGACAGACTATCCGTGACGCACTTTTTTGCAATTATATGCAGTAACGCACACGACGCGCAAAAATCTGTCGCGGATATTTCACAGACTCAACGCACACGACGCACATCTTCTATCATTCTGTCGTAAGACCTAGACGCTCTTTTTAAATGTCTCAGACGCAGACTCTATCGCACAAAAAGTGTGTCGTCTGCGCTGCACCTTAGTGTGAACTGCAGGACACATTTGAACATCGACACTGCGAACGCACATTGCCGTCCGCGGTGACACATCCAGAATGGACGAGGTTGGCGAGGGATCGTGTAAAAAAAAGGTGACGATTGAAAGAGGAGGGCTATACTCAGCAATGGGTAGATGTGGGCTGAAATGATGATTTAGATCATTAGGAGAGGCCTATGTCCAGCAGTGGACTGACACGGGCTGATGATGATGATGATTATATTAGCTTATTTATTTATAAATAATAAATAACCCAAGACATGCCACGTTGGGCCACACAGCGCCACCTAGACCCAAACTAAGCTGAAGCTTGTACTATGGGTACTAGACAACTGATAAACTTAATTAGATACATTTTTTTTGTAAATAAATACATATCAAACATAGAAAACACCCAGACCAATATAAAGAGATATGTTCATGAACACAAATGTTTGTACTGTGCGGGAATCGAACCCACGACCCTTGGCTCAGAGGGCAGTGGTCACTACCAAATGAGCCATCGAGCCAGTCAAACGAGCGAGATAGAAAATAGATCGAAAACGGCAGATATTTTAAATGACCAGAGTTGCTTGAGGTCCCAATTTTCGCAGGACTGGGCAGGCTTATTCATGCTTTTCAGGAATCATTCTGTTCTTTCGGCGTGCGACAAAGACCGGGTACAGACAGCAGGGATGGTATTTATTATCTTCTGTCACGTTAATAGAAGATAAGTCTTTGATTGTTAGATGTGTGCGTGAGCATTTGTATTTCTCGTAATGATAGTTCACATAAAGCCCTATTAAATTGTCGACGTCTGATTAGACTACACGTGACCGTTGCTGCCGATAATTTATCAAACAAGCAATAGACCTATTAGATAAATGATCAACAGTCATATGACTACACCACTGTGGTCATCCTTTTCTCAAGGTTTCTTGCCCACGCCTCATAGATAGATATTCTTTATTGCACAAACATAAACATTTACAGGAAAGAGTATACAAACATATGGTAGGTACAATGTAGGCGATCTTATCGCTGGGAGCGATCTCTTCCAGACAACCTTCAGGTAGAGGACAATTGCTAAAGAAAAGGGGAAGACAGTGCAAACTGTTACAAGATAAAATAAAATAATATTACATACATAAAATATCTAATAATATATATGATTGATTTTTTATAGGGAAAAGAAGGAATTTATTAAGGAGTGAAACGCGGCAAAGTGTGTCTCGAATATCCGTTCGTCCGTGTGGTAATGGTAAATAATACAAGTCACCGCCACATTTCTTGCCCTGGCTGGCGCAAGAGTAGAGTTGCCTAATAAGACTTCGCTCACGTTCCGGGATCAGATGGTTATATACCATATTATATGCTCGGATAATTACAGGCCAGCATGGCCGCGGCAACTATCAAGTGATTTATTTGGTAACTTGCCGCAGAGTCAAGACGCAACCCCAAGGGGTTCTTCTCCGCTTTCCATCAGACGACGAAAAGCCACTGTGCTACTACAAAAGAAATGATGATTTCTTCAATAAATCAGATTCCTTTTATAATAGGAGAACCTAACAGGAGAACCTGTAATCACTTAGGTCACCAACATATTGTACATAGCGTGTATGGGTATCCTTATATCCTTATAAATACGTGAAAAAGGGTAGAACTTAAACTTACAGAACTTAAACTCGGTTCTTACGTCTTGCTTTCTTTCTTTTAAACTCACAAACTAACAATCACAGATAAACACTTATGTTTTCTTGTGGCTATGTTCGCACCTAGCTCACTTACGAACCCACTTTTAGGAATCTATATGTTGTTAATTAAGGAAGATAAGATACGTGTAATTTATTACGAGCCAACCCCGACCTTTGCTACTGGAAACTTACAAGCTACGCGGTGTATTAATTAAGGACGGGTTAAAAATAGTTTGTAAACTGCTAAACATGCCCAGCTAGGGTCTAAAACTGTAGAGGATAGTAGTTCATCAAAGGGTAGTTTCAATGTTGAATTTTCATTATGGAGCTTGATGGTGTAAACAAGAACGATGTGCGTTTGTTAGTCGAACTACTTATTACTACGTGGCGGTATAACTGTCGCAGTCATCTGGTTGAATCTCCTATTCAATTGAATCGCTAGCTTAATTCAATTGAATGTCGTCATTCAATGAACGCGCTAGCCATTCAATTGAATAGGAGATTCAAACAGATGACTGCGACATAACCATCACGATTGAAGGCGTAGCTAAATACCACAGGCCGGTGACAGGCAGCAGCGTCACCGGAGCGAGGAGCTATGCAGGCTATCGGCGATCGAACCCAGGGCGGCGATTATGGGTAAAGCCTCCAGGTGTTTGCCCAAAGTGGCGAGCAAATGGAGACAGTGGCGGATTTACAGTCCTAGCCGCTCTAGGCCCCAGGCCATATGCCGCCCCTTTCTACCCATCATTATAGACTAAGGACATAATTCATGAATTTACTTTATTCCCACTTTTAATTGATTCAGAAAATTGTTTAACCTAGCGAATAAGTCTAACTAGTTTATAATATTTTTTTAGAGATTTCAGGGATGATGGGACATCTAAATAAAACATTTAACATTGGTTTTATTAGGTTTTGTGGTGTGGTTTTTTGGTACGATTTGCCGCCCTTAATATCTGGCCGCCCTAGGCCCGGGCCTACTGGGCCTTAGGGCAAATCCGCCACTGAATGGAGATGCCTATGTCCAGCAGTGGACTGTGATAGGCTGATGATGATGATGGTGATGATGAACGTATGTAATTTTTCATACTAAGACGGGGCTTAGGAATTAATTCAGTGGCGATACGCAGTTCGTCGGGTCAGCTACTCAACACATATCTACTATCAATACCGGCCACATTTTACGTATCATATTTACACACGCTTCTGATAAGCTAACCGAAGCATGTGCCACGATATGCACGTTTGCCACAACGTACACGTCACGTGGGAGATCCAATAGAGCTAAGGTCATAGGCGCGAGCTGACGTGGCCTTAGCCACCAATCGATACACGTCATTTATCCGTTTACTTCATTCGCCTTCAGGGTATTCTTCTACTGTTATCGATGTTATGAAAGTCACGTGATTGTACGTACAGTAATAACACAATTAATAGCAGACAATATCACATACGAGTACATTGAACCGATACCATAGAGTACATAGCTTAAGTAGAATGTGTTATGATTATGAAATAGTAATCAATGAAAGTACAACAATTATAAATATACTTAAATGCACAACCAAACACCTAGACAAAGAACAATCGGAAATGGAAAGGTGGAGATCGAACCCACGGTCCTAAGCTCAGAAGGCAGGGTCACTACCAATTGAGCCTCTGGGCTTGACAATAATAAAGCCACACACAAGCCAACACAAAGTACACTCAGCGAACTACTACTTATTTTCGTCTCATCTCATAATGCCAACCGCTCGCAAAATGACAACTTCTCAGAATGCCAACTTCTCAAAATGCCAACTTCTCAAAATGACAACTTCTCAGAATGCCAACTTCTCAGAATGCCAACTTCTCAAAATGCCAACTTCTCAAAATGCCAGCTTTTCAAAATGGCAACTTTTGAATGGGCAGACCGGCAGGCATAAATTCATTCTACACCCTTCTTAAGTTACATTGTAAATATCGTGTCTCCCGAGATGATTGTTGAAAAATGAAATAATAGATATTCTTTATTGCACACCAAACAATTGACTTAAAATTATGTATAGTAGACATTTTGCTGTACAATATAGGCGGCCTTATCGCTATAAGCGATCTCTTTCAGACAACCTTAGGTTAGAGGATAGTTACAGAAAATATCAGAATAATGTTAAACTTTAAACAAATATGAGTGTCAATTTTGTAAGGCTTATTCTGTTACACCTTTAACGTCATCTAATCTACGTAAACAATGCTCTTGTAAAGGGCTTGTCGACAACGACGTCAAACAAACAATACATTTCAGTGGTGCATTGAATATTAGGTACATCTTTTGTTTAAGCCGAGTGGCAATGACAGACTTCGAAAGGTGAGAGAGTAAGTATTGTAAACACAATTGCAATATTACTGAAAATTAGAGGAATTCAATGACAATGAGCCTCTGTGAACACTGAAGTTTCTATTTGTTTTATTTATGCGAGAGGCGGCAGACGAGCAAGTGTGATGCCTGATGGTAAGCAGTCGACACCGCTCATGGACACCCGCAGCTCTAACCGAGTTTAGGGTCGCTGTCGGCCTTCTTTATCGCTAGCTACGATCTTTATTTATTGAATATCTTGCCGCTAAATTTATAACTGCATACTTCGGCAAGGAGTGTAAATTTTGGGAAAACTTACACATGGCTTTTTGAAATCCAAGGCTTAAAAAATCATCGGACAAAAACTGGGGAAAAATAGCCAAAGGATTTTCATCATCAGCCTATTGCAGTCGACTGCTGGACATGGACCTCTCCAGTTGTTCGACACTTAGGGCAAACCTCTCGAGGATATACCCATAATCGCCACACTGTGTAGGCGGGTTGGCGATCGCAGAGCGTAGCTTCTCGCTCCAACGCTGCTGCCCGTCACCGGTCTGTGGTTTTTCGCCTACAATCGTGATGGTTATACCGCCACCAAAGGTTTATAACCTAGTGGATTCTATCTTACAAGTAATTTAAGGAGTCTTCACTTATTTCACACCCCGGGCAACAATCTACGTGGACAGACTAACTATTTGTTGACGTGCCGACCCTTATACCAACCACGATGCCAAAACAGATAATAAATAGTTCGCGAATTGAGAAGAAGCCGAGATTCCTACACGATGACTTACTTCAACATTCGTGTGCGAAGACGATGACATAATACAAAACACAAAGGAAAATCTATCACAAATACCACAATGGAAAACTGACATAGTCGATCGCTCAAATAGTTTCTAAACATTCAGCTCCGAGCCGACTAGTCACGCATCGATCTTGTACATATAAAGTGAGACTGCTCTCTCCGCACGGTATGACTCGCAATTTACATTAGATTGTCAAGTTGAAATAGTAAGCAGATGGGCTAGCGTTTGTCAGTTATACAGAAAAGTGGAGGGGGGAAAGTATTTTTAAGAGAGGTAGGGCATAGCGAATCTTCACTCGAATTGAGCCGTCCGTCCGGGGAAGGACCTCCACCCTATAGAATACCGCAGTCAAATGACCTCTGGGTCGTGTTTCTGCCGGTGAGTAGGGTTTCCGGAGCTCGTGGGGGGTTAGGGTTGGGCCGGCATGGCAGTGGCAACTGACAGGTAACTAACCAGTTACTTGCCAGTTGTCACAGCGACTTGGGCTTCTCTTTCGCTTTCCATCAGGTGTAGGGAAGCCATTATGTCGAGTCACTATATATAAAAAAAAAGTATTGTCCGTGTGGTTTCCAGCTACAGAATAGGAGGCCATCTCGTCCCGTGAGTGTCGTAAAAGACGATTAAGGGCATATCAGGATACAGGCAGCAGCATTTATCTCTCTAGCAAGAGAAACTACTGAGGTCACCAAATGGCCTTACAAGTGCGATGACAAAAGCAAACAGAGAGGTAGGGCATAGCGAATCTTCGCTCGAATTGAGCTGCCCGTCCGGGGAAGGACCTCTATAGAATACCGCAGTCAAATGACCTCTGGGTCGTGTTTCTGCCGGTGAGTAGGGTTTCCGGAGCTCGTGGGGGGGTTAGGGTTGGGCCGGCATGGCGGTGGCAACTGACAAGTAACTGACCAGTTACTTGCCCGTTGTCACAGCGACTTGGGCTTCTCTTTCGCTTTCCATCAGGTGTAGGGAAGCCATTATGTCGAGCTACTAGAAAAAAAAAAACACCGCCCAAAAGACGAGCTTGGGCGAAGCCTATGTCCAACAGTGGAAGTCTCAAGGCTGATGACGGGGAAAGTAGTACACGTTACCTATACAAGGGATGTTTCTCAACAGACATGTGCTATGCAGCTAAGAAGGATGTTTAAGCTAAGTTACGGAATGATGTAACTGTTTAACCCGATGCTTGCTAAGCTATGGAGCGAGGCGAGTGAGATGCACTTTCAAGAAAGTACGCAAAGTAGCTGAGCGAAGAACTTGCGCAACTCGATTTATGCGATGTACCGATAGCTCTAGACATAGCTATATAGCACTCGCGACTACAGCACGCTTGTATATGAAATCATAGCTTTGTCATTGGTTGAATTCGGATTCATCATTGCTGCATGTTATACGCTCCAATGAATGATTCGTGAATATCAAACGCAGCATAATCTCTGGTGCAAGCACCCTTAAACAGCCACTGACAAACGGACAGCATTCCAACCGCTATAGTGTGTGGGCCTCTTTTTGCTATCCATCAGGGACGGTAGGTCACTATGATGTACTTACTATTAAAACTGTCGATACCGGTACCTAAGTAAATAGTAAGGGTCCTTCACAAAGCCATAAACTACATTAGCGGACCTGCAAAGGTCAGGGGTCAGATTTCGTGTCATCCGTCATCCTTTCCACTAGGGCACGCGCTATCTGCGTGATAAAGGGGATTATGGACCCCAAAGTAAATTATTACTCTATATCGATCATTTCCTATGACAAAAAATGTATGATTGGATGATGATAAACACAATAATACGAATATTCAAAGCACGTTACAAGGATAAGCAGATAAGAATGTACGAACATTTCCCAAGGTATTGGTACGAGATAAGAAATCTTTATTATTTGGACATTACAACGACACATCGACAAAAACATACAGTACCTAACAACTTCTGGGATGTAAGGGAACGCCCTATCATCATTTCGCTCCAGGCCACCTCACCTGCCCGTGGTGCATCCTGCCGAATAACAAATGAAGCGCTGGCAACCGACTGGTGGCGGTATAACCATCACAATTGATGATTGCTGCCCGCTTCCTAATATTTCCTTCATCATCTTCTACAACAGGACAATGGAACGGCCTATATTCCAAGTGAAGGGTTTCTTACTGCCCCTTCCTAGGCCCCGCAGCGCCCAAATGGTTTATGGTCTTTGAAAACTACTGCTTCAGAAACATAATATTATTGTAGAAAGGGTAGAATTACTTGACTGTATACCCTGCGAAACGACCGGGATCAAGAAGAAAAATAACAAAAATATCCTTCCCTACCCTGAAACTACGTTAAGGTTATCTCAATTCATGAAGACGAAGAGTAGGGTCATCTTAAGTTACTATCTACGCGGTCTTGGAACTTTATTTTTTTCTTCAGTTAGAAATCCTTTCCTGGAACCCATCTTAACTAATATTATAAAGCTGAAGAGTTTGTTTGTTTGTTTGAACGCGCTAATCTCAGGAACTACTGGTCCGAATTGAAAAATTCTTTTTGTGTTGAATAGACCATATATAACTATTCCACGCGGACGAAGTCGCGAGCACAGCTAGTTTTTCTATAAGAATTGGGGTTAAGCATGCCCATGAAAATATTTTGTTTACATTTGGCTCTTTTTTCGCCGAAGTTGTGTTCAGGATCCGGAAAGTTGACTTTAAGTCAATAAGACGAAAACTTTAAAGTCAAACAAAATTACCTACATTGCATGATCCCAAAGTTAATAAAAAGGGAACAACGAAGATACCACAAATGTATATTTAAATACAAAATTCAGGTGCGAATTGAGCTGCCCGTCCGGGGAAGGACCTTCACCCTATAGAATACTGCATGAAAATGACCTCCAGGTCGTGCTCGTGGGTTGGGGTTGGGCCGGCATGGCAGTGGCAACTGACAGATAACTGACCAATTACTTTCCTGTTGTCACAGCGATTTGGGCTTCTCTTTCGCTTTCCATCAGGCGTCGGGAAGCCTTATGTTGTGTTAAAAGTTCGGCAATTCCTATCTTTGCCGCGTCGCGGCGTCGTTAAAATGAGGAACTCATTGCCAGGACATGTGTTTCCTCCCTCCTTTGATGTGGGATCCTTTAAGCGGGGCGTGAAGAAGCACATTATGGGCCGGCATGGCGGCGGCAGCTGACAGGTGACCAATCGGTTACTTGCCCGCTGTCGCAGTCACTTGGGCTTCTCTTTCGCTTTCCATCAGGCGCGGTGAAGCGATTATGCCGTGCTACTATAAAAAAAAGTCGAGCTAGGTACTATAAAAAAAACTCGAATCGTAAATAACGCAACTTTTATTCTAGAACGCAATAGATCTAGTCTACAAAATAACTGTAACATCCTCTGGCTTTATCGGAAGGCGTATTTCATCAGTGATGGGCCCGGCCATATTGCGCATCCTATCTGAATTAGGCGTGAACCACACCGAACGCAAACCGCGAGACACAACAGCATTAGCGTGGAACCTTTCTAAGCGTGGAACAATCATCAGGATCATCACCATCAGCCTATTGCAGGCGACTGCTGCACATAATCTTCTTCAGTTTTTTTTTTATTTATTTATCATTTTACAATAGTTACACATAATTCAAAATTTTGAATGAAGGAACTTGGCAAAAACCACAGAGGTTTGTCTGCAATGCCTTATGCTTATGTTATTTATTAATCACATTAAACTTCTTAAAAAGATACATTTTAGTGCCCAAGACTGAAATAACTATCGTAGGTGCAATCCCATCCCCGTAAGGAAAAAAGACTTAAGCTTATTTTTAATATTAGTTTCGGTTAAATTGTCTTTTATTTCAGCGGGTATATTATTACTAGCTTTTGCCCGCGACTTCGTCCGCGTGTTTAAATTTATACATACAAAAGTTTTTTCCCGCTAACTCCCGTTCCCGTGGGAATTTCTCAAAATACAGCCATAACTAAACTTTATATTTACTAAGGTACCTGCATGCCAAATTTCAAGCGTCTAACTTAAGCGGTTTAGATTTTTCATACAAAAGGATTTTCCCGCTAATTCCCGTTCCCGTGGGAATTTCGGGAATTCCTTTCTTAGTGCACCCCTACGGTACCTAAGCTACGTCCCTTCCAAATTTCAAGTGCCTACGTTTAGCCGTTTGGGCTGTGCGTTGATATGTCAGTCAGTCAGTTTCTCCTTTTATATATATAGATAGATTATAATAATAAGTTGTTAGCCCCTTTGTTCGAACATGTGGCAAAGAGGCATGTGACAAAGGATTTACTCGTACGTAATTGCCACGCTGGGCAGTCGATTGCCAGAGACTCTTAAATGTCATCAGTCTATTTGTTGTGTCAGATAGATATTCTTTATTGCGCACCATAAACTAGATAAAACACTTGTTGCACAATTTAGGCGGCCATAACGCTATAAGGATAGTTGTAGTTAGTGCTATTGTTTATGCGGAACGCAAACCGAAAAAAGGAAATTGTCCTGTGTCTCTAATCGAATGATGTATAAAACATAAAAAGATAGATAGAAATGCTTTATTGCACAAAACATTACAGGAAAACACATTAAAAACAAATCAAAGTTCAACTTAGGCGGTCTTATCTACACTAATATTATAACGAGGAAAGATTTGATTGTTTGTTTGAATTGAATAGTAGCTTTTAGAGAGATTCGATTTCATGACGACTTATTGACCGGCTTCCATCGTATCGCTTTTATATGAATGTGAATCAGCCTTTACGTTATGGGCGTTGCGTATAGAGAGTAAGTAGGGCTGGCTAGTGTGATGCCCGGATAATCGATGGACTGTTAACTTCGGGAGGGTTCACGATAAGCCGGCTTGCTTTATCGTCCGTGCACAGCCCACTGATAGTTCTGTAATCCACTCAAACACGGTTAGGGCAAAAGGAACGTGGAGAAGGAAGCCCATTTCACACACGTGACGTCATACGTATTGTCCTAGGTGAGCGTGTCGGGACGGGACATATAGCGAGCGACGCGACGGGATGCGACGTTATGCGACCACGCGGCGTGTGTCCTACATCCGTGAGCGACACAACTCACACAACGGTTCAAAAGGGAGGGCATACCCACTAAACCCCCCTGTGTCGCCAGTGGGCAGCAAGTTGCAGGGACACGGGTAGCGCCGAAGCATACGGCCATATCCCTGCCTGCCCTGGCCAGCCGCAGATGATAAGCGGCCGGCACTCCTGGTCCGGGGAGGGCAAATACCCCTGCCCCCGGATCCGGGGAGCAATAGAGTGCTCCCCGGGCGGACCTCGTGCAACGGTGTGGCTGCACCCACCACACCGTTACGCCCCTATGAGTGGATCGCGCCCCCGCACTCACCACTCGGGGCAAATTAGGCAGCCCTAATGTAACCTAAATACGGATCACGTGCGTGCCACCCGAACGCAATCGCGGCTAAAGACGGCTATCTTACATTATCGGCAACCCCAGATAAGAAAAACATTTTTCACAACAAATATGTATTAGTAATAGATATTTATCTTCAAGTACTTAGTAACATAAACTCAAATGGTTTCCGCGTAATCGCTATCATTTTTACTATGTTATTAAAGCGCTTATTTGTATTTTGTCTGATGGCTTATTTGGTAGTGACCTTCTGCATTCTGAGCCAAGGGTTGTAGGTTCGTTCCCCACACAGTACAAACATTTGTGTGCATGAACAATTGAACATGTCTGTATTGGTCTAGGTGTTTTCTATGTATAATATGTATTTTTTCATAAAAAAAAAGTATCTAAGTAGTTTATCAGTTTTCTAGTACCCATATTAGGTACTTGGGCTTAGTTTAGGGCTAGATGTGGCCCAGCGTGGCATGTTTTGACTTGTTTATTTATTATTGTTTTTGCCAGGTGGGCTTTGGCAGGGCTAAAATGTGCTAAGCAATAAGCATGTCCTTAAGGCTATAACAAACTATAGTTCATTCGCGTTAAGAAAATAGTGACTGACAGGTCACTGACAGGCCACTAGCCAATCAAAACGCTAGAATTATAATTTCTAGCGTTTTGATTGGCTAGTGGCCTGTCAGTGACCTGTCAGTCACTATTTTCTTAACGCGAATGAACTATAAGCGAAGTCGCGCGTAAAAGCTAGCTCTTGTCACGATAAGGACAAAAAAATACTTTTTCTATGTCTGGTTTCATTGCAGCTAAATGCTTAATTTAATTTCATATTCTTATAACGTAGACATGAAAAACGATAGGTACATAGCTATGCAATTGGAAAATAAATGCACATAAAAATCTATACCTCAAGGTTACTCGCTTCATTGCATTACACACGAGTGGCATTGCGTTTCAATGCAACCGTTGATATCGCAACATTTGCTACACGAATTGAATATTTTAAATATTTAGGTGCTAGGTAAATAGAGTGTCCAAAGATTAACGACGCGAGTTCCACGTTTTAACGACACGGCAAAGATAAGAATTGCCTAATTGAATTAAGATAATTTATTAATTTACAACGTGTATGAAGCCTACCTAGGTATTTATTTACCCACGTTTATTTTATAACATGCGATTTGCCCTCGCTTCGCTTTTGGGTTTTTAAAAAGACGCTTCAGAAACCTCTAAAATTATATTAAGAGCTTCTCAATACATAAAAACATAATACAATATTATGTTTTTTTTTATAGCAGCTCGACATAATGGCTACGCCTGATGGAAAGCGAAAGAGAAACCCAAGTCGCTGTAACAACGGGCAAGTAACTGGTCAGTCACCAGTCAGTTGCTACCGCCATGGCCGGCCCAAACCTAACTTGCCACGAGTTCCGGAAACCCTACTTACCGGCAGAAACACGACCCGGAGGCAGCAGCATATTATATTTTAAAAAACCATTTCATACGAGTACCTACATAGGGACAGACAGACAAAAGCGCTTGTTTTATACCTACTACATATTTCATCATCATCATCATCAGCCTATTGCAGTCCACTGCTGGACATAGGCCTCTCCAGTTGTTCACCACCTAGGGCAAACTTCTGGAGGATATACCCATAATCGCCACGCTGGGCAGGCGGGTTGGCGGTCGCAGGGCGTAGCTTCTTGCTCCGGTGACGCTGCTGCCCGTCATCGGCCTGTGGTATTTAGCTACGCCTTCTATCGTGATGGTTTTACCGCCACCAGTCGGTTTGCCAGAGCCTCGTTTGTTGTTCGGCAGGATGCACCACGGGCAGGTGAGGATGGCTTGAAACGAAAAGATGATAGGTCGCTCCCTTACATCCCACCTACACCACCTACTATTTAGTGATGATTAACTTTAGGTAGGAACGATCAATGTGTTTTTCCCTTAGGTATAGGCTGTATTGAAAAGGTACTTCATCTGAACTCGACAGTCGGCGTAAAAAAAAGAACGAAAGTTCATTGGTTTACGCGATAGACGTCCTCGATAGTGCAACGTACTTCGTCTAAATTAACGAAGGTCTGGGCTTTGACGCAATTCGAAGTGTGTACTCCTAAATACCTAAGTAGGTAGATATATTCATGGCCATCAAATTGCACCTTTTGAAAGTAAACAACTGAAGATCGCTATACATTATCGTATCATTCATAATCACTAGACGAGGACACTTCAGCATCAGAGAGCGGAAATACCTTGACCTATTTCTTTACCCCTAGTTCAACATGGTAATGTTTTTTAACCCAAAAGGTGAAGATGTGTATGTTACACCAGTGTTTTACTTGTAATAATAATGCACACATGAATGACGTGGCTTGGCGACTTATGACAAATCTCTTTGTTTCTATGATCAGAGTTTGAATGGCACCCAGGGGCGTAGCTACCGCCGTATCTGCCGTATCAATTATACGGGGCCCCCAGACCGTGGAGGCCCCCGAAGTGCATAAGCAAAAACTTCCGAAATTTTGTGACACATTTTTTCGCTTCCTAAGGGCCCCCAAACATTTTTTTATATGGGGCCCCGCCAAGACATGCTACGCTTCTGATGGCACCACCCTTCTATCTATCCTCTACCTAAAGGTTGTCAGAAAGAGATCGCTTGTAGCGATAAGACCGCCTGAAATATCTTATTTTATTTTCAAGACATAGGTATCTTGATTTATGCTGGGTCACACATCGCCATTTTACCCCAAATTAAGCCGAAGCTTGTACTATGGGTATTAGACAACTGATAAACTTAATAAAGATACCTTTTGTAAATAAATACATATTATACATAGAAAACACCTTTTATTTTAGAGGGCCAGGGGAACGTATTAGCACAGATTAATAAATAGTTACTTGGT
This sequence comes from Conogethes punctiferalis, assembly GCA_031163375.1. Classification (NCBI taxonomy): domain Eukaryota; kingdom Metazoa; phylum Arthropoda; class Insecta; order Lepidoptera; family Crambidae; genus Conogethes; species Conogethes punctiferalis. The sequence goes on along the minus strand of CM062096.1, from coordinate 10,264,890 downwards.
ATTAGGCACCTTCATGCCGCCTCCGTGGGGAGTCGGCATGGTGTGTGGGACTCACACCTCCCAAAATGGGAGAGCATACCCACGAAACCTCCCTGTGTCGCCAGTGGGCAGCATGTAGCAGGGACACGGGTAGCGCCGAATAGCAATGCAAACAGACATGTTCATGCACACAAATGTCCTGTGCGGAGATCGAACCCTTGGCTCAGAAGGCAGAGCTCACTACCAAAATTTTCAATAAAGTTATTCGCTGTCTACTTCTTACATAAGTCTAATATGTTACCGACACAAAAACATCTTTTGATGCTTGTAGTAATTTCTCATTCCAATGCCGCTGCGCACAGTCGCGTCTGCCTGAGGACATGTGCGGAAGACCAGCGTCACGGCGTCTATGCAACGCCGCGACACATGCTGAGCATTTTTGTGTCCTTTTTGGTAACACACTTTACATGTTTGTATTTTAATATTATTATAATTTAGTGTTTAGATTTAAGTGTAATTTTGTTACCAAATAAACAAATTTTCTTTCTTTCTTTCAAATGAGCCATCGAGCCAGTCCAGTCCAGTCGAGAGTATTTTAAGAAAATCTGTAGGTAGGTACAGCTAATTGAAGCCCTAAGCTAATAAATAAAAACGTTTTATTAACATCTGACGTCTTGTTATCACCACACACATTGTATAATTGCCATGACCCCTGAGATCCTTGTGGGTGTAAGTGTGGTTGTTAATTAACTTATTTGCATAGGTTACATAGATACAAAACTTAACGATTGTACTGAAATTTTCCTTTCAAAACAAATGATATGGACAATGTGTTACGTACCTACCTACATTTATATAAATAAACGCGCCAGATTTCCCATACCAACCAACTCATATGATACTAAGTTGGTAGTAGGTAAGCAGTCAAAAGTAAAAAATATGTTGTTTACAAACACTTTAGAACCTTGTCACAATAATAAATGGTATGATAAAGACCATGAAGTGAGAAAGATCGACAGGTTCAATGTGAGTGTGACACAAGTTCTAAAGCGAATACCTGCTTACATATCATTGCTTCTGACCAGTAGTATAAAATATTCTTTACAACAATTTATAAATCGATCGGGTGGTACCCCATCGATCCTATCCGAAGCACCAAGGTACTTTGTATAGGTAGGTAATTATTTCTACTAGCTTCTACCCTCACCTTTCAGGCGCCAAGGTTATCGACGATCGATATTGTATAGCCAAAGGTACATTGATTATAGTAGGTACAAAGTCTCATTAATTTAATTGTGTCAGTAGGTAGGTATAGACTAAGCGAGAGTTAAGTAAGAGTCTAAGTTCAAATCTTAATCTAAAGCCTCATACCAGACATACCGAAGGGGGGACTAAACTGAAAAGATGCCGAGTTTGCCAATGAGCGGGACGAATATAGGTACTGTATGGAGGACAGGAACCTTGGGAGAGGCCTATGTCCAGCAGTGGACTGATGTGGGCTGATGATGATGATGGAGGACAGGAGCGAAACGTTGTCACCTACATTTTAAATATGGTTCCCTTTCACCCTGTCTTTTTGACTATCCTCTACTCTAAGGTTGCCTGGAAGAGACAGTATATTCTGTCTCTTCTTCTTCTCTGCGATAAGGCTGCCTATATTGAACAACAAATGCTACACCCTAAAAAAAATAGTGCCGATGTTATTTTTATGTTCAATTCATTCATTATCCTAGCAGTTGCAGGGTAGGGGAATCTGCTTTGATACAATAAGTGACTAAAACATATTGATTTTTTCATAGTTTATTGCATAATCATAATTTAAATCCCACCAAAAACAATCAACAAATTTTACAATGAACAGTGAAAGCAGGTCCTTTTCAATGCAATTTAAAACTTACTTATTAATTTAAAGATACTTAACAATAATGTTATTAAAATTTAAGTGCCTAATTAGTTAAACTACGTAAACAAGCCATGGTGTTGATAGCATCAACCGATTTTTGTGCCCATCTTCATATTATTATATCAAATAGTATAAATATAAATATTGTCCTTTTATATTCTTTATGATCTTCATATACCCACATTTTTTTCGATACTAGTACAACACCATGGTTATAATAAAATAATATTAATTAAAAACCGAAATAAATCATAGATAATGTGTAAATGAAGATGGTTAATAAAAATGAAAAATATTGTCTTTCTTCATCAGTCCAATTCAGACAAATCTTACTTCTGTGATATGCTAATATTTATCAGAATATTTCCCCAATCATCAACTATTTTTGTATAAAGAAGCAGCATTACTTCAGTTTTTTTTTATTTACTTTAAAAAGACACTTACTCTTCATACTTATGTGTTAATTTATGTTAAGACATTGTCTTTACAATATTTTTATGAGATTTTCGTTTGCTTACTTCCCATTTTACTTTTTTTTTCTATACAGGTAACTTAAGCAATTTATAATCCTTTCAACATATTCAATATTAAACATGCGACAATAGAGGTCAATTTGCAATGTCACAAAAGTTTTTTTTTGTTTTTCTTTCTCATAAAATCTTTACACATATGAACACTTACAACAATTTAGAATATACTTTTAATTAATTTATATTTTTACAGCTAATACCGACCACATTATTAGTGTCATTTAAAAGTTATGCCCAATTTATATGACTGTCTATTTAATATTGCAAAAAAGTAAATAATGTACTAGTATGTAAGCATTTGAGAAATAGATGGAATGTTAATAAAATTTCATGGACTTGAATGACATTATAGACTAAAACTACAAAACCCGTTATCAATTATCATATACTCACTACTAGAACAAAAATACTCTGATATTTTATAAAAAGACAAAAAATAGTTCACTCAAAACATACAGCAAAATATATACTATAAATAAGTAAATACCAATAAAGAAAGAGATTCAATGCATTATTAAACATGAATCAAAACTAAAGCAAAAATCTATGAAAGTTAATGGGAATATTTAATCAATTTAATAATGCTACTGTCCCAATTAAAGAGATAACTATAATAGTGCTGAATTACTAGCAAGCCTTGGAAGAACTATAAAGAAACTCTCCCTCATTGTTGATGGGTCAAAGTTTTGGAAGAACATCATGGGCATTCTGTGGTTCGGTTTTACATCTATGCTACTTAACACTGGTCTTAAATTTAGTGCAAGGAACAGAGAAAAAATATAAATTAAGTACAATATACTTTTTTTTATCACATATTCTGAAATCTCTGAATTTATAGAAAAATAAAACACTTTATAGATTTTAATTTAATTATGCGGTGGTTTTAGATTAAATAAGTTACTGTGTGCAAAATTTCAACTCAATACATACTGTCATCTAAGAAAATAAACTAACACTAACTTTTAAAATATAGATAATTTGAAGTAATGGAAATCTAGTTTCCCAATAGTATGAATGAAGTAATGTGACTATAAGACAACAGTTAACAAAAGCAAAAATTGTATGCAGCCTCACAAAATTTGAACTTTACTGTACTTAATCAACAATACTTCCACTGATTAAAAAACATACAAAATGCATTAAAATTACATGTTTAAAAAATATACAGTGAGGCTATTGAATGTTTGATATACTACTTAAATTTATCTATGGTCTACTATCACATTTGGTATAGTGGGGGGCTAGAACGCAATCGACGATGGAGGCATAGAGCACTCCCCAACTGTTACACGGTACGATGCAAGTTCACTGATGCCGTGGTAATGCACAAACGCAGCTACAATAACCAGAACGTGGAAGATCTGGTGGGATTGGAACCAGATGTCGCATTTACCAGGAAACCATCTTTCAGGCACACGCAATGCGTAGAACATAGCACCTAGGATATACAGTAGACCCATGAGAACCAACCAGCCCAGCGACGCCTTACTCACTTGGCTGAACCAGCCTTCAGTGATCCCATAGTGTATGGCAGGCACAATTCCTGACAGACCGAAACCCATAAATACTCCCGCTCGAAGAGGTCGCAGTCGAGGTTCGGAAAACCTATCCCAGAGGGACACAATTATAGACAAAATTCCTAAAACAACCACTACAGATAAGTATATTATTTTAGGTCTGTAATGGCAGTAGAAACTATAGTACAACCATGGAACGAATGAGCCCATAATCAGCAGGGCTATGCCACAGTAATCTAATTTTGAAAATAATTTTCCGACCATCTCCGAATGGCAGTACAGGGTGTGGTATGCGAACGAAAAGCCCAAGCAAACGATGGCACCGACAAAGAATACACCGAAAATCATTTTCTCCTGCATTTGAATTTCAATAGCCGGGCGGGATAGGAAGTAGATGGCGACGCCGATGAAGGCGACGCAGCCGAGTAGGTGGGTCCAGATGTTGCCGGTTTCAGTGTGGATGCGGAAGATGGACGCGAAGCACGCGCTGAACGAGGGGAGGGGGGGCCGGTGACCTTTGTGCAGATAGTCGTTGTCCTGGAGCCAGCGGGGCAGGTGGCGGAAGTGGCATACGTTCCAGGAGGCTTCCCACACCTTGCGGACGAACTCCTCGGCCTGTTCGGCGGCGTTGTGGGCCAGGGCGCCGAGGTCGATCTCGTCAGACAGCACGCCCGCCTTCAGGACTTCGGCCATCTCCGCGTCGAGCAGGTGCTGATCCTCGGGCGTGGAGGGCAGCGGGCAGCCCTCCTCCTCCTCCGCCAGCACCTCGTCGAGCTCGTCCATCTGCGAGGCCAGGCTCTCCGCCTCCGGGTCCCATCCCTGCCGACGGCGGAGCCCGTCCGAGGACGCGCTCCGCGAACCCGTGTCCGAGTCCACTTCCCACATCCTGACGCCGTCAAAACTCACGGGACACGAGACAGCCCACCATCGACGGACGATCACGACCTTTGCTTCAACGGTACACGAACAGTTATTCAAAGAAATCCAGTTACGTCACGGAGAACTACGACACACGCGATTATTAAATTTTCAACGATCCAAGCACACTGAAGATGTTATGTAAAGATTGCACGGTACACTGCAAAAACGTGCCACGAAAATTTATATAAACCGTGTGAAATCTCTAAAATTCACGGTGCAAAGAACAATCAATTATGAACAGCTGCAAGGAACTGTCATGCGTCCACCATTCAACATTTCTCAAATGTCTCTGTCTGATTGGACCAGCTATCTCACTCCGCGAACGCGTGTCGTCATATAGTAGTGATGTGTCGATTTACAAATCGTAATCGAAAAATAAATATTCATAATCAAACAAAAAGTGACGAACATTGGGAAAGGCCTATGTCCAGCAGTGGAATGATAAAAGCTGATGATGAAACAAGAATGTCAATGAAAATTGCGAAAAATGTCTGGCTCGGTGTCTCAGTTGGTAGTGACTCCTGCCTTCTAAACCAAGTGGTCGGGGGGTTCGATCCCCACCCGGGACAAACACTCGTGTGATGAATATTTTTTTGTTCCATGTCTGGGTGTTTATATTTGTATTTAAGTATATATTTGTGGTACCTTCGTTAGTCTGTTACTTATAACACAAGTGCCTAAGCTACTTACTTCGAGATAGGAGCAATGTATGTGATCTTGTCCGATATTTATTTATATTGTATTATTGTATGTATTGATTAAAATAATCAAACGCGAAAAATCTATTACTTCAGCGATCGATTAGACGTGAAAAGGTTAGAGTTATGTACTTTCACATTCATAATACTAGTATGGATACGTATGTGTGATATATTCATATTTCAATTTTAATACAACCAAGGTGTTTTAGAATTGTGTCGCCATCGGTGATTCCTTGGAGAATAATCTTCCCGTAAGCAGGTTTCACATCGTCATCAAGTTTATCACTTTTTGAACCTCTCTGAACCGTTTGTCAATAGGTATAATTAATTTTTAGTACAAGTAGAACTAGAAATCTAAATTGAGACAGCCGGGGATTAAGTTATAGATAGGACTGAGCCCCACATAACCCAGGTGTCCCGTGCCCAGGACCTGGTGAATGCGTAAAGGCATACCAAGATATCTCGGCTTATACTGAGTGGACACCCTTTAGTGTCACAATTTATTTTTATTGTACATTTGCAAACTTAAAAACTGTTACATTGTAAAGTGATACTAATAGACATTTTTCTTTCTTTCTTTCTTTCATACCCGACGAAAATAAAGCCGGGCAGTAAGTTAGTACGTATGTGATAAATATAGCACACAAAATATTGGTTAGTAGAAAAACAGGATTCTTATTAACGGTTAAATTATGAACACGTATTTTAATAACAATTAAAGAATTTTTGTTTTCGGGCACGCACAAGCGGCCACAGCCCTATTACCCAGTAACATTTTTCCAATAAATTTTCAACGAATGTATGCATTTCATTATCAATAGAATAGAGCTAATTTGACATATTTCTTTGTAGTTTTTTGAACAACGTCGTGTAATGGTAAAATAGCTTATAAATTTAAAAATTAGAGTACAGCGAAATTTAAACGATATACGACTTAGTTCAACATAGAATCGAGAATACATGATGCATACTTGCACAACACTAGACATTGTCAACATGACAACAAAAAGTGCTCTGCTCTCATTGGTCGATCTACATTACGTCAATAAACGAATTGACGTCCTCAATAAATGTACTTAACCTTCAATAAAATCAAACAAATTTATTGTCTTTTTTCCTGAATAACTGAAAAATATTAACAAATGCTACTCACTTTTTAAACATTTTGGAGTCTAGAAGCAACTTCTCTTCAGTTTTAACCACAGTTTTGATCACTGAACTGAACACTGGCACCGCATTGACACTTTATTTGACATACTTTTTTATTTTCACGAATGTCAAGTTTCCATAAGTGTAGCTTTGGATCTAAAGTTATTTGATTGATGTTTACTACGTAAATACATTTTTACGAAATATTGCCACTGTAATAGAGGTATAACTCTTTGATTGTTTTAATAACATAAAAACATGCAGTATACATAAGTTACGGGCAATAATATATCCGAAATGTACTAAATATTAAAAATATAAAAAACACATGCCCAAGTCTTAGTTTTTTTTAAAGTAAATGAACTGTCAGTCAATGTCACTGTCACACGCGTCTTGTATTTTTGCAAGCACGAAGCAACTCCACATGGTGGTTTAATTAAATACCTTTTAAGATTAAAAGCTCAAGTAGTTTTAAGTGAAAATGGCTACATTACAAGAAATATTAGTGATTTGTGATTCTGACAACACTCTCTGGACTTCTTGCATGTGGGATCCTGACACCGGTACAAGTTTAATGACATACAAAGGCGGTGGAACAGCTGAATCTAAAACCCTGTCTTTCATCGGGAAAGACTACATAGCCGCAGTGGAAAAAACAAAGCCAGTTCTACACGTGTGGCCCTTAAATTCGCAGCAGACCGTACAAGGAATGCGGTTTATTCTGCCGGGGAAGGCCGGCGCATTGGCGGTCACCCCCGATGGCTCGTACATAGTAGCCGGGATTGATGAAAAGATCTATTTATGGCAGACGTCTTCCGGCAGCCTCCTGACGATAATTAATCGACATTATCAAAAAGTAGTCCAGCTAAAATTCACGCCTGACGGGAAATTCTTTGTATCAGCAGCTGAAGACGGCATGGTTATGGTTTGGTCGCTAACGACTGTAGCCGCTCATCCAGAAGTGGAGCTCGTGACGCAGACAACAGCTGGACAACATGATCCTGTTTATTTATTCTCGGATCATACCTTGCCTGTCACAGACATATGTATTAGCAAATTTGGTATGAATGGCCGGCTTGTAACTGTATCCAGCGACAGAACATGCAAAATTTACGATTTTGCCTCTGGAGAAATTTTACTAAACCTTATCTTCGAAGAGCCACTGTCATCAGTAGTATTAGATGTATTAGAACTAAATGTCTTCGTTGGATCATCAGAGGGAAACATTTACCAGTTTTCTTTGACAAATCCTCCTAGAAACAGGGATGTGTCTGTGTCATCAGAAAGCCCAAAGTTTACTGCTCATGTCAAGGCTGTAACATGCCTGTCTGTCGCATTGAATGGGCAAATTTTAATGTCTGGTTCAAATGATAAACAGGTGATCCTATGGCACATTCCAAGCAAGCAACCTGTTAGAAATTTGAAACTCAAAGGACCAATTACAAATGCATTTTTCACTGTCAACCTTCCAGCAATTTATAAGCAAGATTTTTCCCCGAGCATTGTACTACATAGCTTAGACAGAACTTTGGAGAAGGACAGTGAAGATGTTCTTGAAATAGAAGTATTAATAAAGAAGAAGATAAACTTCTGGCCGCAACCCCAAGGAGACATGTTTGATTCTAGTCTGTCAACTACAGAACTTGAAAATGAATTTAAATCCAAAGAGCTGACTTTGAAAGAAGAGTTGGACAAACTTAAGACTATTAATGCTAATTTATACGCTTTTTCTATTGATAAAACTCTCAGTGCTGTGTCTGATATAAGTCTGTCTAAACTTAATAAAAATAAAAAGAAAAGAAAGAATAAAAACTGAGCTTATAGATTGAAACATTTCTATTTATTAAAATTTTATATCCAACCTAAATTTACCTTTTCTTGTGAAACATTTATTAATTTGTACACATTGATACCTCTGAACACTAAATAATAATGTTCATTGGAGTATTTTCATACACCCTTGCCATCATTTAAATTCTTTACTGCTTAGGCCTGCTTCAGTGCAATATTGTGAATTGTGTGACATATTGACTCAAACTAAGGTTCTCTATTGTATGTTAGTACTTATTTACAGTAATTCTGATTACTAATAATATTAGTCTTCAAAAAAACTGACCCGACCGGGAATCAAATCCTGAACGTTCAGATTTTTAGCATTGCGCATGTGCGTCAATGTCGCCACCGCGGGCCAATAGTTTGCGGTCTAGAAAATTTTAAATACCTAACTGTAGTATGCAGAGTTATTACAAATTTTCATTACAAAGTAGGTAGGTAGTTTGTATCGTAGTCGTATAATATTATTTTGTACACGGTGTCCATCTAGCGAAGAAAAGTAAAACCATGTTTCACAGACATCAGAGACAAATAGCATATGGATGTCAAACCATCACAGTAATATTTTGCTTCTCAACACGAGATGGCGTTATCTCAAATAAATGGCTAGCATACGTATGTAAATGCCCTTAGAATATTTATTTATTTAATCTTTATTGCACAGTAAAGTAGTGTACAAAAGGCGGACTTAATGCCACATAGGCATTCTCTACCAGTCAACCATTGAATATTACCTTTTAATCTGAGTCAATGCTCCACTGCGCTGCGTTGAGTGGGATTTTTATCGGCAAAAATCATTTATAAACAAGTTCTATCAATTATTTCTAATGCGAAAACACAATACCTAAGTCTTTATCACGGTCTGCCTAATCTCCATCCATAGTTTATAGTAGTATAAATATATCCGAACGCAAAAAGAATAGACAAAGGAACAACGGAAATGGGATTGGAATGTCAAATTTTGCCTTCAAACGTCATCCATCCGTTCGCTCAACCAACGCACTTCAATTTTCCGTTTCAAATACGCCCGTCGTAATTTTACCGTGAAAACAGTTTAATCAAGATGTGGTGAAGTGAATATATTTACTAATAAGAAAGAAACCAAATATGTTTTTATGACATCTTACTAAGGTGGGCATCAAGCAGTTGTAAAAATAAAGTGGACCCTGCGTCACAAACAAAACAGCACCTACTATTTTGTTTACCATTTTTAGGAGACGAAATGTCGAAAGCTGTGATTATTCCTGAGTGTAAGGAGATTGGGGGCATGAAAGACGATATTCCGCTGTCTTCAACTGACAAGAAAGATGGTGCAATCGGATTATTTAGTCGTTTACTAAGGTTTGATTCTTTGAAGAGGAATGTGCCTGAGAGCCCTACAGTTACAGAGCCCCCAACTACGTATTATGGGGTGTATATCCCTTGTGAAATCAAAAAGGGCCCAGATGAAGGTAATTATCATATCAGTGTGGTGAAAATAATCCTTTGTTTAATTAATGTTTTGAACAAATTGCATTATGAGGCACACATGTTGAGATAAGATAATCAAATCTTTGTAGGTCAAGTTTTAAATAGATAGCTTTTCACCAGGAAGTTTGTGAAAATTGCTTCTTTTGTACACCTCTTGTGCCCTTGAGAGCTATTTTCATTTAGTATCAGCTTCAGGGTCACACCATTTCATAAAAGTTTGCATTACAAATGGGATTAGTAATTCAACTGCTAAGTAACAAAGCTAGCTTCCTAAACTTTAAGTACCTATATATTGAAAAATACTAATAATAATTTGTATGTAAATAGATACATTGAAATGGTATAGAAGTTTTCAAATTATTCTTCAAACTCTTCATTACAATACTAACAAATAAATGCACTAGACAATGTATCTCAGTTGTCTGTATTAATTTACATATTTATTAATCATAATACAACAGTATGGTTTAATATGTTTTGTAGTTTATTGTTTTTCTTAGTAAGTTAACTATTATTTTTATGAGAAATAAAACCAAATGGTTTACATATACTGTGCATAGATATGTGTATTATCAGCATATGAATGTGCAGATTTCCAAAGCAATGACATGAACATAATAAGAACTATTTTGATATTATTATAATTATTATCAAAGAATTAAAATTTCTTACAAACATTATTAGATAAAGACTATTGACTTTAAATTATAGATACAAAGACATAGCAAAGTCATCTTTAAACATCTTTATGATATAAATAGACCTGCTGCTTTTTACCTCATTTTGGTAAACTTTATGTTGAAGCTCAGTGTCTCGGCCATCATCTTTCCTCAAAGTAAGAAAATATAATATGTACCAAGGTACAAACTTGACCTGTGACCTGTAATAATGGCAATTAAAAAGATTCTTACTTAATTACTAGGTAGATGTCATGTTGACATAGAAGAAGCCATCTCTCCATGAACATTTAAATTGTATGGCTTTATTTCTAACCATGGATTTAGGGTTTACTTTTGTATAATCATCATCCTCTCCCAATTTTGTATATTCTTATTTATATAAATGGCTTTTGTCTAATACATTGTTGATATTACATTAATGAATGAATTATTATCAGTTAAGCTAATTATAAATATAAGCACAGACATATAGGTCTGTTGAAAACAAGACTTTAGAAGAGAAATGTTTACTTAACACGACAATGTCTTTTATTTTGTAGTACATTGTGCACGACAGTTTAATGTGAGGATCGGCTATATAAGTCATCTTCGTGCGCATCAGCGCAGGCTTGATTAGGAGTCGAAGTGGTCGCCATGGCCGAAATCGGTCGGAAGCAATCATCATCATCATCACATTGTGTATTTACAACTTGTTGTTTTGGTTGTGTTGCAACAATTGTGATTACAAGAATCTTGTATGAGTACTGTTGATTAAAGGTTTAGTTGAACACAAGGTGCTTAAAATCTTGTGTTGTGACTTCACAATAAATTAATAATAAATGTATTATTAGACTTTTATCAGATATAGTATCTGCTTGCTAAATAACATAGGCTTTTTTAAAAAAAGCTTAGTCTTCCTCTAAACTTTTCTATACTTCTCTATTTGTGGCTCATCTGGTCCAAGTTGCTCCTGCGCGCTTATACTTTTCAAATAGATGCTCATTGTCCACATTAATAATAAATTTATTATTAGACTTTTATCAGATATAGTAGGTATCTGCTTGCTAAATAACATAGGCTTTTTTAAAAAAAGCATAGGCTTCCTCTAAACTTTTCTATACTTCTCTATTTGTGGCTCATCTGGTCCAAGTTGCTTCTGCGCGCTTATACTTTTTAAATAGATGCTTATTGTCCACAGAAGCCTTACATGTGTACAAGAACAAATCGGAGGCGTTGGAGCTGGTGCGACGGTACAAGCTGGCCAGATTCAAAGCCTTCCAGAATCGTCAGGACGCCGTCTCCTTCGCGTTGAGGGGCGCCGAGCCGGTCGACACCACAGATGGGAATGATAACTGTGAGTAGAGACTTGTTAAAATATGGTAAAGGTAGAGTCGGGTGGTAAGTGAAAGCCTAGTAAATAAGAAAATTCATGTCTTTGTAGGGTGCTCACATAAAATAAACTCAAGACATGCCATGTTGGGCCACACTGTGCGATCTAGTCCCAAACTAAGCCGAAGCTTGTACAATGGGTACTCAGTTTAGTTAGTTTAAACGGGCCATTTTTCGCAACCAGACGTCTGAAACATATGGGTACTTATTTTATGTAATTATATACTTTATTATACAGTGCAAATATCCAGACCAATACAGACTTGTTCACATACAAAAATGTTTGTACTGTGCACAAATCAAACCTGCAAACACTGACAGAGACAGTGTCGTGAACGCTGCCTCTAACCTCTGAACCAAACTGATCATGAAAGTGTTTTTTTTTTAAATTAGTAAATATGCTTACTTTGTTCATTAATCCAATAAAGGCTATGAATCGCGGACAAGTGACGCGCTACGCCCCACGTCTCCTTTTGGTCATTGTGCCCCTATTATTATTATTTGTCTGTGTACGACAATATAGGATAAAGATAAAGATATTTTTATTTTTAAAAACATGAGTAAGTTACAGATGTCAAATACATAATATAAGTTCTGCATAGGAGTACCTGAAAAATCACAAGGCCTAAAATATAATAAGATCCTTACCTATAATATAATACAATATCCTGGAGCTTGCACTGTAACTGAGAGATGATAACATTATGCTTTGGCCTAAGATCAATGACCAACTTAGCCCACTATCTGTATAACCTACTATTGTTATCTATAACGTTCAATTAATCTATTGTCCACTTCTGTTATGCATGTATAAATAAATGGACTATTTACTTAATCTCCCGACATTACGCGACTAGTATCAATGTCCTTTTGCATCACGGACCAGTACTAATCCTATAGTTGACTACTATGCATTACTATAAATAAATAAATAACCCAAGACATGCCACGCTGGGCCACTCATCGCCATCTAGCCCCAAATTAAGCCGAACCTTGTGCTATGGGTACTAGACAACTGATAAATTTACTTAGATACTTTTTTTTTTGTAAATAAATACATATTATACATAGAAAACAACAAACAGACATATTCATGAACACAAATGTTTGTACTGTGCGGGAATCGAACGACCCTTGGCTCAGAAGGCAGACGTCACTACCAAATGAGCCATCGAGCCTGTCAAAATTACTATGCATTTACGTTAGTGAATCTTTTCGAGTTTTATGGAAGCGCAGTCGCCGTTATACAATTAGCATTTCGTTCGATCATACTCAAACAACCTGCGATGCATGAATACATTAAATTTGCTTTGCACGTTGGCGGGAAGGCATCACGCCACATTGTTAGACAGAGATAACGATACTAATCGCCGCATTTGTAATTAAGTGCGAAAGAGACGACCGTTTTAAGCGACCTCAATGACATCTTGAGACGTTAAGACAATGGAATTAGTTCCTAGTGAATCATACACGAACGTACATATTAGCTGGTATAGCTTGTCCTCAAATTTGGCCAGCTTACTCCACTGATGTAATTTAGGCTTTACTTTAAGGCTTTACTTTAATACATCGCCAGCTAAAATAAGCTTAACCCCCAACAAGCATATTTTTTAATACAATGGCATATTTTGCTGTGGAACATGTGTGAATTTTCGCGTCACGAATGGATTCATGCAAACCCTCTAAACCTGGCGGTGGTCTGTTACGAACGCTCATCTGAGAAGATTGGGCGGGACTCGACACAATCCTCCTGACTGCTGACAAGAGAGGTGCCTCTCGATGTCCCGTTGTCCGTGACAATATCACGGACCACGTGTGTCCGGAGTAGGCTTGCCAGGTGTCCGACTTTTTTGCGGTCGCGTCCGGCCAAATGTGTACGTGTTTGGCCTGTCCGGCTTTTGTCAGGCTTTTTGTCAGAGTGGCGATTTGTACGACGATGGACGGACGAGCGTCCGAGCGGACAAAAGAGCAAACTGCACTGCTGGCGCGCGGCGCGTCTTGCGCACACTCCATCTTTGATCTCATACTCACTTTACATCACGTATAAATACTTTTTTCAACAGCCCAGCTGTAAAAAAATATGTCCGGCTTTAAGGGCAAAATGTCCGGCCTTTGCATTTTATGGCCTGGTAAACCTAGTCCGGAGTGCAGGGGAGCACAAGTCTTCCCTCTTTCCTATGATATACATAGGACTATTTGTACGAGCTGTGAGAAGAAAAATTAAGCATCTTCTTTACAATTGGTTGGGATACCCGTTGCCATTGACCCTTGGACGGGGTTAATTAAATAAACCTAGTTACAATTTTCAGCTTCTATGCTGTAGAAATAATGCCTTCCCAAAAATATAAATAATAGATAATAACTTTTAGTAGGTATGTAGAGTTGATTTGAGCGAATTTTCAGGAAATGTAAAAACTGTATGTTGTGTTTCCTACGTAAGCGATTACGCAAATTGCCGGTATTGTCGGCGTTTGCGCATTCATCTTGGGTTATTGTTCTCTGTTTTGTCACTTCTATTTCACGATTGCTGTGTCTAGGTAATGCCATTAGTGATTTTTTTTACAAGTTCAATACCTACTCATTTAAAGACTTACTAAAATATGATCTGAGTACAAACGAATGTATTTTCTAACTATAAAGTAGTTAAGGATAGATTTTGCTTGCGCTTAATTTGATTTTAAACTCGTTTCATGCTAGCGTGAAACTAGTTTAGTATTGTATTGTAAGTATATTCGGAAATATTGGTCTGGTGCCATTATAGCATGATGCCTTGTTCAAGGCCAATATCATAATATTTTGTAACGGCTTTGTTCTATTCGAATAATTTTATTTCGAAAACTAGATAAGCAAAGAGTTTATTTTTATTAACTGGCTATTTATTGTACACGTTATTATTCGGAACGTTTTTATAGTTAGTAATTTAGTAAGCAAAATTCGATACATCAGTATTTTTTGATACATCAGGCTTTGATGATAGTCAGCTTGTCTTCAGAATCTAGATGAAGGCCAATTAAGGCAACCCCGTGGTTGGGGGACAAAGCTGTCCCCCCCTCCGAGAGTTCTCAGATCCGTGGCGTCGCTACGTACCAACAGCTGGCCACAAGCTGCCCTGCGGAGATTGTCTGCACTAATTTCGAGTTGTCGCTCTTCATGGAAGCTCAGCAACTCTCAACAGGGGGCGATGGGGTCGTCACTGCCCTACGTTCGTGGCCAGTCAAATTAAATCCTACGCATTGTACCCACTTGTTTTGGACATTGGTACAATTTAACGTTAGTTATGCATGAAATAGTCCAAAATGTTGCTTCAATATGTGCTCTTTCGCCCTAGCGACTAAACAATTTTCCTAATCCGACAGGTAGGTCGTAAAGCGGTCAGTGGCGCGATTATGAACTCATTAACATTACGCTACGAGTCCCGTCTAGCTAATGTCTGCCGTACTTTCGGTTTCGGCCTTTCGGTCAGAAACTTGCCGAACTTTCTGTTTCGACGTCAAAGCCGAAATTTGGGTCGAAACTGGGAGCTATGTTTGCTATCTATTAAGCAACTTTTGCATATTATGGTTTTCATATAGGTACTTGTATAATTTCAACATGCAAATGAGTAAGTGTAAGTAAAGGGTTAGGGCCTTCTCGTAAACGAACAAATGTTTTGTGGTAAGAGACCACATAATTAATATTACAAAGACACTTTGTAATACTAATTATGTTAGCGATGTCTCCGCTAACATAATTAGTACCGAGACTGGCTCGGTGGCTCAATTGGTAGTGACCCCTGCCTTCTGAACCAAGGGTCGTGGGTTCGATTTCCACCCGGGACAAACATTAGTGTAATGAACACTTGTGTTTGTTCCGTGTCTGGGTGTTCATATTCGTATTTAAGTATATATTTGTGGTACCTTTGTTGTTCTGATACCCATAACACAAGTGCTTAAGTTGGGGTCGGAGCAATGTATGTGATGTTGTCTGATATTTATTTAATGTCGAGATACTCATTTATCACTAGCTTACTATTGGCACGAAAATGTTCTTTCGGGAAGAACCGTTTCCAATCCGCCTGCCAACCGTGGTGACTAAAGCAATTCCCCCTAATTCTAAATGTACTTGGGGGAGATGTATATTCAGTAGTGGAAGCCCTGAGGTTGATGATAATTAGCTAGAATCTGGGTGTAGTTTTGAGCGAAGCTTGTGAAGAATTATAGTCATCATATTGGGAATCCAAAGATTCCCGATCATCGACTTTCGGTCATATATCTCCTATCAGTCACACACTAATTCCGTCTAGGATCGCGTGTGTACACACGACAACGACGCCCGCACTCCAATTCGACCGGCCTCTGACTCATTATTAGAAAATTGGCACAGTTATAATGTCTGCTACACCGCCTGTTCAATAGAGGTAACTGTATATGTACCAAACATATATATGTCACCGGAAAATAGCAAGAATCTTAAGTTCATAAATTTCCTAGGTAGTTGACTAACTTTCGGAATATAACAAACGGTAGTTGAAATGTATTATTAACGCAATGGATTTCAGTTAATTGATCAACTTACGGTACGCTGGCAGTTAATTAATACTTTACGATTTTGGCACAAGTAAAATCGTCCTTAAATGGGACAATCGTTGCTCAATGTACTATTTAACGGTGCATTAGTACCTACCCGTAACTTAATACACTGTTCCCTGATTGGTTGACGGTATAACACCACGTGAGCCATTAAACCAATCAACGTTCACCACGCCTTCGTCGGATGATTTAACGGCAAGACACCGTAAATTGATCAATTTACTACAATAATACATTTCCCCTACCGTTTATTATTTTCCGGAAGTTAATCAACTACCTAGGAAATTGATCATTTTACGAGTCTTGTTATTTTCCGGTGACATATAAAACAACATACGATGAAAGACTATCGAATTGTTATGTATGTTTATTATTCGGCATGATGAACGGGCAGGTAAGGGTGGCTTGGAGTGAAAAGAGGATAGGTCACTCCCTTATATCCCGTTCCAGATTTGAATGTAACTTGTTCTTAAGTTGACCATCGAATCTTCGGATTGTCCGTGTTAACGCTTCTAACAATTGCGCCGCCGAGGTTGTTAAATGATGCGGAAGCACTCTAAATGGACTGGCTCGGTGGCTCAATTGGTAGTGACTCCTGCCTTCTGAACCAAGGGTCGTGGGTTCGATTCCCACCCGGGACAAACATTCGTGTGATAAACACTTGTGTTTGTTCCGTGTCTGGGTGTTAATATTTGTATTTAAGTATTTATTTGTGGTACCTTCGTTGTTCTGATACCCATAACACAAGTGCTTACGCTACTTACTTTGGGATCGGAGCAATGTATGTGATGTTGTCTAATATTTATATTAAATCAACACGAATCTTTGTTTCAGCTCTCATGGGAGAAAAGCCGTACCCATTCAAGGCGCCTTCGCCCCAGGACATGGTGGCGCTCCGCAAGGCGATCGAGGCGGGCCTGACGGCCACCGTGAGGGACCGGGTGTGGGACAACCCCCGGTTCCTGGTCAGCAGCGGGAACACGCCCGCGATTATGCAGGTGAGTGGATTTCGAAGCGAATTGAAATCGTTTTAGCTTCTTTACCTGTCTCGTCTCTAAAACTGTTTGTCCACTGTGGGACAGCGATTAGCCCAATCTACCAATAAGAACTAGAATTCCGTGCGATTTTTTTATTTATTAGGGATTTAGGAGTCGTAGAAGACGACTAAGTCTAGGCGCGCACTGGTGACTTTTTTTCACCGTGACAGACGTTTCATCTCTTTTGCACTTTTAAAATGAGAAGAAGAGAGATATCTGTCACGGTGACAAAAAGTCACCAGTGCGCGCCTAGTTTAAGTGATTATCAGTAATCGAGCAGCAGCGCTTACCTGGGTACAAATAAATAAATAATAATAATAATAAATAACCCAAGACATGCCACGCTGGGCCACACAGCGCCATCTAGCCGCAAACTAAGCTGAAGCTTGTACTATGGGTACTAGACAACTGATAAACTTACTAAGATACATTTTTTTTTGTAAAAAAATACATATTATATATAGAAAACACCCAGACTAATACAAACAGACATGTTCATGCACACAAATGTTTGTAATGTGTGGGGATCGAACCCACGACCCTTGGCTCAGAAGGCAGAGGTCACTACCAATTGAGCCACCGAGCCAGAACAGTGGACGTTGCCCGTTTCGGCGAATAACTGCAGAGGCCTATGTCCAGCAGTGGACTGCAATTGGCTGATGATGATAATGATGATGATGTAATTAACCAAACCAATGATGTGTCCACAGGAAGGCTCCCGTTACAACGCGCTACACGTCGCCGCGAAGGCGATGAACGCGGAGCTGTGCAACCTGATCCTGACCACCGTTGGGAACCCAACCTTCGTGCAGACCCTCTACGGCATGGACGCCGATCCGGACTCGTGCAAGTTAAGCTATACAAATTTAGTTATAGTGACTTTACATACACAATTGATGACGTCACTTAAGTTTCGTCTTTCAAAATAGCCACGTTGGTGAAGGTAGCATACTATACTATTGCCTATTGCTCATGCTCAGCCCTGCCGGGCCGCTTGTCATCTGCGGTTGGCCTGGGCAGGCAGGGACGCGGCACAGGTATATGCTAGTAGATAGATAGAGGGATAGTCCTGTGCATCTGAATCCCTGCAAGCTGCTACCCACTGGCGACTCAGGGTGGTCTAAAGGGTACGTTTTTTTTATTCTTTATTGTAGTTGCTCGACATAATGGCTTCCATACGCCTGATGGAAAGCGAAAGAGAAGCCCAAGTCGCTGTGACAACGGGCAAGTAACTGGTCGGTTGCCTGTAAGTTGCCACCGCCATGCCGGCCCAACCCTAACCCCCTATGAGCTCCGTTTATATTTGAAAAAGAAATTGCTTGAAATTGCAGAAGTAATTGTGCTAGACTGTTATGGCTCAAAAGACGATAGTAAAAAAAAAATATTAAAACAATAAATTTGGCATAGCCCATCTTTAAATGGATGTAATTGATCAATCAGGCAGTCTTCGTTATATCTATATGGTGCTTTTACAAGTACAACGTACGTACGTACTATCACAAAGTGGAATTCTCTGCCGGCACATGTGTTTCCTCCTTCTTACAGTATGGGATCCTTCAAACGAAGCGTGAAGAAGCATCTCGCGGGCCAGCATGGCTGTGGTAACTGACTGGAAACTGAGGTTTCCCGCCCGTTATCAGAGCGATTTGGGCTTCCTTTTAGCTTTCCATCAGGCAAAAGGAAGCCACTATACTGAACCAATATAAAAAAATAATAATTTGCCTAATGTATGATGATGCGTCTTACAGGAGTTCGCGGCCATCCTAGTGGACAGGTATCTCAATACGCCCGACAAGGCGATGAACGAGACGCCGCTGCACTTCGCGGCCAAGTTCGGCGCGGAGGGCGCGGTGGACGTGCTCACGTCGTTCCCGCAGTGCAACAAGGCCGCGGTGAACAAGTTCGGCGAGCAGGCCAAGGATGTGAGTCATGTCACGCTACTAAGAGTCACGCCGCGTAACTAGCGCATCACGTCGCGCTACGACCTCTTCATGTCGCGCTTAGAGCGCATTGAGACACGCTACCAGGCGTCACGTCACGCTATTGGGCGTCACGTCATGCTACAACACGCTACAAAGCGTCACATCACGCTATTAGGCATCACGACATGCTACAAGGCGTCACGTCACGCTACAAAGCGTCACATCACATCATGCAATAAGGCATCGTGTCACTATAAGGCTTCACGCTACTAGGCGTCACGTCATGCTACAAGGTGTCCCGTCACGCTACAAGCGCGACAAGGCGATTAACGAGACGCCGGTGCACTTCGCGGCCAAGCTCGGCGCGGAGGGCGCGGTGGACGTGCTCACGTCGTTCCCGCAGTGCAACAAGGCTGCGGTTAATAAGTTCGGCGAGCAGGCCAAGGATGTGAGTCACGTCCCGCTACTAGGTGTCATGTCACGCTACAAGACATCACGTTGCGCTATTAGACGTCACGTCATGCTACAAGGCACGAGACGCCACTGCACTTCGCGGCCAAGTTCGGCGCGGAGGGTGCGGTGGACGTGATCACCTCGTTCCCGCAGTGCAACAAGGCTGCGGTTAATAAGTTCGGCGAGCAGGCTAAGGATGTGAGTCATGTCACGTAACTAGCGCGGCACGTTACGTAACTAGCTCGTCACGTTGCGCTCCTAGGCGCCACGTAACGCTACTAGGCGCCACCTCACATTACAGAGCGTCACGTCATGCATTCGTCGCGCTATGAGCGCGCATGTCGTTACGAGCACATCACGTGCGTCTACGAGCCTATTAAATTCCGTTTTTTTTATGCAGACAAGTTAATGTATCTTGTGTTAACCTTTTAGACTTATTTATTTATTTTTTTATTTATTTATTTATTTATTTCAAAAACCTTAAACTATCATTACAGGTAATTCACCTAATGCAACAGTTTGGCCTAAAATTAATTTTAAAATTACACAAAACTATTATATTTTAACTTAACCTATCTTTTTATACTATCTTAATATCTATATGAGATTATATACAATAGGATTTTTGCGAGCTCACTCGAGTTCTGCAATACGAAAATGTCTATTTTATCGTGGAGTTCGTTCACCACGTTGATGGTACGGCTGAGCGGTGCTTTCGCGAGCAGATTGGTTCTGGCCGCGGGCACCAGCAGAAGGGGAGGGCGCCGCCGCCGCCACACGTAGCGGTCCGGCACGCACAGCTGCAGGTGTCGCAGTACTCCCGGGTTATGCGTGACCCCCCGTAGTAGATTCACCACATACATAGCGAGTGCGAACTCCCTTCTCACCCTCAACTGGTTATACCCAACCATACCGAGCACAAACAGTGTGGGGTACATAAGTGGGTAAAATGGATATACCCCATAGAGTTTAAAGTACAGGTGTCTCATATATTTATTTTGGACACGCTCCAGCATGACGCTGTATTTAGCTTCATGCGGAGCCCAAATTACTGCATTGTGTTCCAGATAACTCCTGACCAACGCATCATATAAGACTTTTAGAGTGGTAATATTTGTGAAGCCCTGTGTTTGCCTTAGTACGAAACCTAGGTTCCGGTACGCCTTTTTGCATATTTTGATTATATGGTCTCGGTAGTTTAAGTCCGGAGTGATGTTCACACCTAGGTCTCGTACTTGCGTAACTCTCTGCATCGGTGTCGCCTCTACATTGTACTCGTAGCGTAAAGGGGTCCTCGCACGAGTAAATGTCATCACCGAGCATTTAGAGGCGTTGAATAACAGGTTGTTCTCATGGCTCCACTTTACCACTCTATTTATGTCATCCTGCAAGCGTTTACAGTCAAACTCATTCTCAATTTTAAGCAACAACTTTAGGTCATCTGCAAACAATAGACAACTCCCATTTTTCACGACTTCTGGCAAGTCGTTTACCATTATAATGAACTTGAGAGGCCCCAAATTGCTGCCCTGACTCACCCCAGACCTGGTGTAGTACGGCTCAGACTCGTATCCCTTGTAGTCCACGTATTGCTGCCGCTCTTTCATGTAGCTGACCAGGAATTGTAGTAGATGCGGCGTACACCCAACTTGTGCAAGTTTCCTTAGTAGGACGTCATTGTCCACGGTGTCGAATGCCTTTCTGAAATCAAAATACGCCGCATCCACTTGGCCTCCCGCATCAACTGCCGGTACCACTTGCGTCGTGAAGTTCAGCAAGTTACTGGTAGTGCTGCGCCCTGGCCGGAAACCGTGCTGCGCATCCGAAAACTGACTGTTCATTTGTCCCTGCAGGGATCGCTGGATGGCCGACTCGAATACTTTAGCTGGTGTCGAGAGTACAGCCACTGGTCTGTACCCACTGATATCAGGACCCGACTTACCTTTTGGGACTGGAACGACTCGTGTGATCTTCCAACGATCTGGGAATGTCGCTTGCTTCAAACTGGTGTTAAAGATATGAAGGAGCGGTGCTGCTAGTACTATACCACAGTCCCTAAGAAAGAACGCTGGTAAACCATCTGGACCGGATGATCTTTTTGGTTTAAGTTTAACTAGCGCTTTCCTGACTTCTTCGAGACTCAGAGAGCCCACGTGCACCCGCGCGCTGCTCGCCCCGGCCTCCGCCGCCGCCGCCGCCGCCGCGTCGAGCCGCGGCGGGGTGGCGCTATACACAGACTCGAAAAAGTTCGCGAATTGGGTAGCGCACTCTTTATCCGATAAGTTTCGACCATCCTGTATTATATTTTGGCTATTAATTGCACTTCTTTTGGATTTTATATACTGCCAAAATAACTTGGGATCTTTCGTAAACTGGCATTGAATTTTAACTCTATATTCTCTGTGAGCCGTGTCTATCGCCTTTTTAATTCTAGCTCTGCAAATAGAAAATGCTTTATAATCGCTATCGAGTCTGGTCCTCTTATAATTCTTATGAAGTCTGGCTTTGTTTTTTATTTCCATAATAATATCGGCAGTATACCATTCTGGATACACATACCTAGAACACTTTTGTATACTATTTTTCCTTGGTACCTGTTCGTCTAAAATATTATATATATAATTATAAAAGAAATCTAACATCTCCTCCAAATCATTCATTTCATACAATTCACTCCAATCAGTAGAAGATAGCGCAGAGTACAACATCTCATAATCCGCCTTAAAGAAATTCCACTGCGGTCTAATATTGCGTGAGCGGGCCATGTCATCGCCGGGAGCGGTGAAGGCGCGCGCATGCGCAATGGGCACTACGACCGCGAGCGGCGGGTGGTGCGCGTCGACGGGCACGAGCGGCGCGTCCGCCGCCGCCACCGACACGCGCCCGCTAAAGCCCGCGCTCAGAACCAAATCCAGCTGACGACCCAGACAGTTAGCAACGGAATTATGTTGAGTGAACTCGCAATAGGACATAAAACATTCATAATAATTACTAATATTTACAGGACAAGAATACAAATTAAAATCGCCAACAATTATCACTTCTCTATATCGCTCACATAGTTTTTCAATTAACCTAAACATTATCATATAATCATTTTCTGAGCTTCCCGGTGGAATGTAAATAACACAAATCATAAACAAAAATCTATTATTTAAGTGAACAGTTGCACAAACCATTTCGAAAACATAGGTATCTATGGACGCGCCCGGGACCGGCACCTGTCGCAGCTCGAAGCGGTGTGTGGCCACGAGAAGCGCGCCGCCCTGCTTCCGTCCGTCCGCTCGATCGCAACGTAATATATTGTACCCCTGTGGGACTATTTCAGCATCTTGGATAGATTCATTACAGCCTGTTTCAGTAATTGCGTATATGTCCGCATTTAATGAATCTATGTTATTCCTAAAGGTATCTAATTTTGTTCGTAGCCCCCGAACGTTTTGGTAAAGTATTTGTATTTCGGCTTTACTTTGTGGTGTTCTTTTTGGTTGGCCTACGAAACCAAGTCCACTCGTTAAATTCAGCGTTAACAGGCCACATTTCCGCATTATTTAATTTTTGGTAAACTTGTTCAGGTACACTAATTACAAACGAAGAATAGTCTCGTTCCGTCTTATGCTTGATTTTCACAATTTTCATATTAATTTCAGAGCCACATAGGCTTTTGATATAATCAGCCATAGCTTCTTCTGTAGTTTCCGGGTGCAATCGCCATACGTGTAGATGTTTCTTGCGTTCCATAGCTACTAATCCTTTAAACTCGGTATTGTTTCCGGTTCTAATATCCTTAGTCAATCTGCTAGATTTTTTGTATTGCACCGTCGTCCACTCTTCGTCGTCAGGTTTATCTTGGTTAGATATCACTATAATTGGGTCTGGGTCTGGGTTCTTAACACTGGCCTGTGCCGGAATACTAGTTGATTCAACTAATTTCGTGGCCCCACTGTTGTTTACATTTTGCTTTTGCTTTTTGGCGCGATTTTGGTTACTCTTATTATTATCAGGTTGGTTGGGATTATCACTGGACCTTTGAATAATGTTATTATTAGAATTAGCTGTGTTGTGTACTGATGCCTCCTTCATAGGTTGCTTCGCTGATGAACTCATTCTATCTTCTATTCTTGTCATAATTGTGGTAAGATTGTCGAGATCATTTTTGGTTTGGGAATATTGCAATTGCAAGTGTGTTATTGCACTCGCTTGGCTGTCCAGCCGAGCAATGATATCGGACCGGAATTGTCTCAGTTCCTTGAGCAATCCGGCATCTACCTCTTCATCCATCTGTACAGGCGAGAATCTTGCTCGGCTCCCTCTCTGCGTGTTCACATTGCGGATGGGGGTGGCTGTGATACCATCATCAGTTACCCTATGTCCTCGCACTGGGGTTTCAACATTGCCGCATTTCGGGTTTAAACATATACATTCCGGACATATCCATTTCGTCTTGTACGCCAGTGTAAATAACTTAAAGGCCTCCGGTTTAATCTGGAGACATTTAAGGTCAAACCTTTTCTTACAGCTTCCATTAGAGCATTCCATCAAACGGTTATCAACTATTGTTGAGTGACACCCGCTGCATTCATAGGTCATGTTATTGTTTCAAAAATATTCGTCGTTAGCTACTATTATTCGCGCGTCGCGGTCCGGCGTCTAGCGCGTGTGAAAGAGACGAATTATTTGTCACACACAGCCCGTCTCCTTTACTCGAGGTGAGGAGGGGCTTACCTCAGCTTTCGCGGGTCACGCACTTTATCACCCGCGAATAAAATTCGTAAAATAACTTCACACCACTTTAGTCCTTGATACACTTTAAAGTTTGTGTACTTTATAGATCAAAATTGCGTAATTTAAGATTTTATAATTTGGGAAATCACCGACAAGACGTCCGCGCTCTAGCGTCTCGCGAGCTCTTTTTTGCACTTGATTCACAGTACTGTACATATAGTACCATAACCGTAACTATGTATGTTTGTACTCAGATAATCTGCAAGCGCGCGCCGGCCAGCAGCGCGGAGACGGCCGCTCGCATCGGACACATGCTGCGCGAACGCTACTACGTACCCGTACTGCACGCCGAGGACAACGCCGCGCCGCCCACCATCGGCCGCCCCTTCACGCCCGCGCACCCGCCCGTGAGTACGCGCGTGCGCTACTACGTACCCGTACTGCACGCCCGTGAGTACGCGCGTGCGCTACTACGTACCCGTACTGCACGCCGAGGACAACGCCGCGCCGCCCACCATCGGCCGCCCCTTCACGCCCGCGCACCCGCCCGTGAGTACGCGCGTGCGCTACTACGTACCCGTACTGCACGCCCGTGAGTACGCGCGTGCGCTATTATGTACCCGTACTGTACGCGCGTGCGTTATCATGTACACGAACTGCACTCCGAGGACAAAGCCGCGCCGCCCACAATCCATCCCATCCTATCCTATCGAAGGAAAATGAAAGTTAAGCAAGACAGCTAAGTTTTTGCGGTCGGGACGCGTTAGGTAAGTTCCCCACCGGTAGGGGGGACAGACGTGAAGTATTTGGTGTCGCAAGCTGTTCGACGTCTCAACACATTGAGCGTAACGCATCGTCTTAGGTGAACGCGATACGCAGCGATGCGACGCGATGCAATGGGAATTATTCTTTACCGCACGCTGACTAACGCGAGAATGTAGGCGATTATTTGATACCAAGTCTACTTGTTATTTTCGCATAGCGTGCCGCGTCAACTCAGGACAACGGATTATGGGGTCGCCATGGTCGTCCTGGAGGACGAGACGAATGCGACGTTTCCTATGGGGGGCTTCGCGCTCAATGTCTTCATTGTGTCAAAGTATCGATATGTTACCGGAAAATAGCAAGAATCGTAAGTTGATCAATTTCCTAGGTAGTTGATTAACTTTCGGAATATAACAAACGGTAGTTGAAATGTATTATTTACCGCAATGGATTTCAGTTAGTTGATAAATTTACGGTAGCCTGACAGTCATTTAATAATTTACGATTTTGACACAAGTAAAATCGTCCTCAAATGGGCCAATCGTTGCTCAATGTACTATTTAACGGTGCACTATTACCCGTAACTTAATACACTGTTCCCTGATTGGTTGCCGGGATAACGCCACGTGAGCCATTGAACCAATCTACGTTCACCTCACCTTCGTCGGATGATTTTACGGCAAGACCCCGTAAAATGATCAATTTACTAAAATACATACGTAAAATAATACATTTCAACTGCCGTTTATTATTTTCCGGAAGTTAATCAACTACCTAGGAAATTGATCAACTTACGATTCTTGCTATTTTCCGGTGACAGATACACACATTGATGCATAGGGTGCAAAATGTTACGTTGGTGCAAATATCTCCAATGTGTGGCCGCGGCTTAAATTATCCTTTCTCTTCATTAGGAAATAAACCGCGACCCGCTCAGCCCGCGGCTGGAAATCCGCGCGTTCGCGGGACCGATGGAGGCCCGCGACGCGGAGAGCTTCCGCCGCCGCTGGAAGACGCCGCC
Organism: Conogethes punctiferalis; assembly: GCA_031163375.1. NCBI lineage: Eukaryota > Metazoa > Arthropoda > Insecta > Lepidoptera > Crambidae > Conogethes > Conogethes punctiferalis. Next base: position 10,238,348 of record CM062096.1, on the reverse strand, counting down.
GCGCGCCGAGCGGCCGAGACTCGCGCCGCCCGCCTTCCGGCTGCGGGAGATGACGAAAGGCCTGGAGACGGCCGGCAGGTATACATAATATAATAATAATCATCATCATCAGCCTATTACAGTCCACTGCTGGACATAGGCCTCTCCAGTTGTTCGCCACTTAGAGCAAACATCTGGAGGATATACCTGTGGGTAATGATATGATCACACCACGATTAGAAGTATAGATGAGTTGAAGCGAAGAAAGTGATAGGTAAATAAGCGGAAGAAATAAGCGATAGATTTAGGAAGTTAAATGAAGAATATTATTTACGACGATACACACAGATTTATTACGTCACAAGTCCATATCACAAATTATAACACAAAACAGAAAGCACAATTAATAATAGATAGCTAGGTAGTTAGCGGTATAGATCGCCGAGCGAGTACGCGGTGCGCGGGAGCAGAGATGTACTGCGTACTTCACACTGGTTACTTGGTGTGTGGTCCAAAGTGAACAAGCGTAAGCGGTTTTCTGCAATTGTAAGGAGCTGGCGCAAAGTTAATCCGCTACATTATTCCCCTGGCCAGACCATAACTATGGTCGATAAAAGTCGGGAAATTTTACTGTTCTGCCACTTCGAGTCTTCGTACAGGTGTTTCTGGAAACGGTCTGGGCAGGATCTGGACACAGTGCTGGAGGTGTTGTCACATCTCTGGTCTGGTAAGCGGGTTTAAGTCGATCTATGGTGACGTTGATCGGCTTACCGGATATGTCCAATGTGTAGAATTTGGCACTGCGTTTCAGCACTTGGTATGGGCCTGCGTATGGTGGTTCAAGTGATCGCCTTACATGATCTTGGCGCACAAAAACATGTGTGCAAGTTTCCAATGACCTCGGGATGTAGAATGGGCCATTGCGGTGCCAAGACGTTGGCTTGGGACTCAACTTCGCCATGTAGCTGCGCAACCGAGGAGCAAACTGAGTGAGGTCTTCAACTTCATGGTCATCAGTTGGAGCGAAGTATTGTCCTGGCAAACGAAGTGGCTCACCATAAACTAATTCCGCAGGAGAGGTTTGGATGTCTTCTTTCCAGGCGTTTCGGATTCCTAGAAGAACTAAGGGAAGAGCTTCTGTCCATTGCGAACCGGTGTGGCACATGATGGCTGCCTTAAGCTGACGATGGAAACGCTCGATGATACCGTTTGCAGCTGGATGATAGGCAGTCGTGCTAAAGTGGCGTGCACCGACCAAAGCTGTGAGTGCCTTGAAGAGATGACACTGGAATTGGCGACCTCTGTCAGTAGTCACCCGGAGTGGACAGCCGAAGCGCGCTATCCATCCTGACAACAGGGCAGCTGCGCAGGATTCCGCTGTGATGTCTTTGAGAGGGAACGCCTCAGGCCATCGCGTGAATCTGTCGATGACGGTGAGGCAGTACCTGTAATCATAAGACAGAGGTAACGGTCCTATTATATCCAAATGGATATGTGAAAACCTTGATGAAGGAATAAGGAAAGAGGAAGGTGGGGAAGTAGTGTGTCGAGTTATTTTACATTTTTGGCATTGTATACATTGCCTAGACCACTCTCTACAGTCACTACGAATCCCTGGCCACACAAAGGATTTCGTGACCAGTCGCACTGTAGCAGAATTACCAGGATGATGTAGATTATGTAGCATGTCGAAAACTTGTCTACGAAACTTAGGAGTGACGTATGGTCTCGGAGGTTGAGTAGAAGTGTCGCAGAAGATTAGGTTTCCGTCCAGGGCTGGTATCTTCTTAAGTTTCAGAGTAGATCCGTCATGAAGTAGCCTTTGCAGTTCTGGATCGTCGTCCTGAGATTGTGCTAAGGCTTGGTAATCGAGAGGATTAGTGACCACCTCTACGCGAGACAAACAATCAGCAACTACATTCTCCATACCGCGTATGTATCTGATATCCGTAGTGAACTGAGTTATGTAGTCCATGTAACGATACTGTCTCGGTGTGCAGTTTTCTTTGCTGAGAGAGAAAGCGTAGGTGAGAGGTTTGTGGTCTGTGAAAACAGAAAAGGTCCTGGCTTCGACCATGTGTCGGAAATACTTTATCGACTCGTACACAGCCAGTAATTCGCGGTCATATGGACTATATTTTTGTTGCGTAGTCGAAAGTTTGTGCGAATAGAATGCAAGGGGTTGCCAGTGTCCATCCTTCATCTGTTGCAAAACTCCACCTATCGCTGAAAGTGATGCGTCAGTGACAATAGCTAGTTCCGCTGCTGGGTCAGGATGAGCTAGGAGGGTCGCTCGAGATAATGAAGACTTGCAATCTTCAAAAGCTTGACACAATTCTGGTGTCATATCTATAGGTTGCGAACCTTTCATGCTACCAGCAAAAACTGCGTTCAATGGAGCTTGTACTTTTGCGGCATTTGGTATAAAACGCCTATAAAAATTCAGCATGCCCAAGAAACGGCGTAACTCTTTGACCGTTTTTGGTTGAGCAAACTCTTGTATGGCTTGCACTTTAGTATCCAAAGGCTTGGTGCCTTTCGCAGAGACTTTATATCCGAGAAAAGTCACTTCTTGCTGACCAAATACACACTTCGAAGTGTTTATTAAGATGCCAAATTGCTTCAGACGTTCGAACAGTTGGTGAAGGTGGCTCTTATGTTCAGCAGGAGAAGAAGAGAACACTAAAATGTCATCAATGTACCCATAACAGAAGTCTAGACCTAGAAGGACTTCATCTATGAACCTCTGAAAGGTCTGAGCGGCATTTCGAAGACCAAACGTCATATAGGGAAATTCGAATAATCCGAATGGTGTCGTGATAGCCGTCTTCGAAATATCGCCAGGATTCACAGATATCTGATGGTATGCTTTTATGAGGTCCACGGTAGAAAAGATGCTGCATCCAGAAAGCTGATGTGAAAAATCTTGAATGTGGCGTATGGGATATCGATCGGGAATGGTTCGGGCGTTAAGAGCTCGATAATCACCACATGGTCTCCATTCCTCATTCTTCTTCCGTACCATGTGTAGTGCTGAGGACCATGGACTCTCTGAAGGTCTAGCTATTCCACAAGCCATCATGTCTTCAAACTCTTTCTTAGCTGCCTTCAGACGAACAGGGTCAAGACGTCGCGGTTTGCAAGACACAGGTGGACCAGCCGTTGTCCTTATATAATGTAAGGTGCTGTGCTTAAAAATGCTCACAGTTCCAGCTGGCCTAGTGATCTCCGGGAAATCAAGCAAGATCTTGTGAAATTCAGTATCACCGGTGATCACCTTAACCGAAGCAATGTTTTCGGCCACGGACAATTCTTTGGCAGCAACAGAGAGCGAAGTGGTACCATCAATAAGACGCTGCCTTCTGCAGTCCACAAGCAAGTTGTGGTAACATAAAAAATCCACGCCTATGATAGGTCTGGATACATCAGCAACTGTAAAAGACCAACGAAAATTTCTTCGTAGGCCGAAGTCCAACTGTAGACGCGTGGGTCCATATGTGTGAATGACACTACCATTGGCAGCTATAAGGTCGTAATCAGTCTTAGTGCAGGACGTCTTAATAGCAGATCGAGGGAAAACGCACAAGTCAGAACCAGTGTCCACAAGGAACTGCATTTTCGTAACTCGGTCAGTAACAAACAGACGGCCTGTAGGTACAGGACAGTCGTTGGCCGCTACTTCCGACTGCCCTTGGAGTTTTCCGCATGGAAACTGCACGGCTGTTTGCATTTCTTAGCCTTGTCTCCGTAGGTGAAGTGGTAAAAACAATGCGGGTGATTAGGTGGAGGCTGGCGTGGTCTGGAGCTGCTGCGAGAACGGCCATACCTATTGTACCTGGAGTTGGAGCGCGAGCGTCCGCTTTGGTTTACTTTAGTAGTGAGTGCTGCTACCTGCTTCCTTAGTTGGCTGATTTCCGCAACCAAATCTCCATACGTCGACGATGAAGCTGCTGCTGATGGTGAATGTGCTGCACTGGACGTCGCAGCAACCTGGGGCGTAGACGGTGCTATCTCATACACCTTATCTGCAAGATTGGCTAATTTGTCCAAATCAAGTTCAGGTTGGGAAGCTATTACGGTCTGTATGTTTTGCGGCAGCCTACTAGACCACAAGGTTTGCAAAAAATCTTTCGGGACCGACGGTCCGGCGAGACCTTCAATATGGCGTAAAAACTGAGACGGCCTACGATCACCTAACTCCTCGTGCATCAATAACTGTTTGACACGCTTTTCTTGTGAAACAGAGAGGCGTCGAATCAACTCGGTCTTCAGCTTTTTGTACTTGTCAGTAAGAGGTGGATTGGTAATAATATCCTTAACTTCTCGAGCGTAAGGTAAATCCAAATTGGCAACTAGGTAACTGAACTTAGTCTCATCAGTGGTTATGCGAGATAGTAGGAATTGATGTTCCAATTGAGCAAACCATAAAGCAGGATCATCAGGCCAAAACACGGGTACTCGTACGCTAACACGTTGAATTTCGGATTTTCCGTCACCAGCGGCCTCATCAGGGATGTTTTCAGATCCATACATCTTCAACTTGGACCACCGCCTTATAATTTCGAAAAATCGCTACCGCTTATGAGCTTGGGCCAACGGCTTAGGAAACCACCGTCGGTGTTTTGAGTACCGACGTATTTTTAAAAAAAAATATATCACTTGCAACTCACGATTTCCAAGTGTCCTCCACCGATCAGGTGGGTCGTCGGGTTCACCAGTTGTGGGTAATGATATGATCACACCACGATTAGAAGTATAGATGAGTTGAAGCGAAGAAAGTGATAGGTAAATAAGCGGAAGAAATAAGCGATAGATTTAGGAAGTTAAATGAAGAATATTATTTACGACGATACACACAGATTTATTACGTCACAAGTCCATATCACAAATTATAACACAAAACAGAAAGCACAATTAATAATAGATAGCTAGGTAGTTAGCGGTATAGATCGCCGAGCGAGTACGCGGTGCGCGGGAGCAGAGATGTACTGCGTACTTCACACTGGTTACTTGGTGTGTGGTCCAAAGTGAACAAGCGTAAGCGGTTTTCTGCAATTGTAAGGAGCTGGCGCAAAGTTAATCCGCTACATACCCATAATCGCCACGCTGGGCAGGCGGGTTGGCGATCGCAGGGCGTAGCTTCTTGCTCCGGTGACGCTGCTGCCCGTCACCGGTCTTTAGTATTTAGCTACGCCTTCAATTGTGATAGTTATACCGCCACCAGTCGGTTGCCAGCGCCTCGTTTGTTATTCGGCAGGATGCACCACGGGCAGGTGAGGTTGGCTTGGAGCGAAAACATAATAAGCCGCTCCCTTACACGATGACGAAAGGCCTGGAGACGGCCGGCAGGTATACATAATATATAATAATAATAAAAGCCTTTTATTCTGAAGAAGTAGTTGTTACAACAGTTATGATTAACACAAAATATCTATAGTTTCGTCTTCAGTGTGCCTGTTGGCATAGGCCTCCTCCAAAGACTTCCACTGGGCTCTGTCTACATAGATAGATAGATAGAAACTCTTAATGGCGCAAAAACACAGAAATTACAGGAAAACACATTACAAACAAAAACAAAGTACAATTTAGGCGGTCTTATTGCTAATAGCGATCTCTTCCAGACAACCTGATAGATAGATAGATGTACTTAACCTTTACTTGGTTTAGTCTAAGAATGACCGATTCGCAAAATGACTACATGGTCTATAAATGACCACATCTCGATATGTAAAATTTTTAAAATGACTATTCTGACAAAGGACAGATTCTATAAATGACGTTTTTGTAGTTTTGTAAAATCGGTCATTTATAGAATCAGTGATTTGTAGAATCGGTTTTTTTAAGAATTGTAGATTTTTAGGAATAGGCTATTATGGCTAAAAATTATATTTAGCTTATTGAAAAATAAAAGACACGTATTTTAAAACCTTTTACTTTTCTATGCGAGAGGCGGCAGACGAGCAAGTGTGATGCCTGATGGTAAGCAGTCGACACCGCCCATGGACACCCGCAACTCTAATCGAGTTCTGGGGTCGCTGCCGGCCTTTTAATACGCGATGTGAATACTCTCGTTCCTTGAAGGTTCCCAATTTGTAGCTATTCGGAAAGACTGTCGCAGGAAGTTGGTTCCACAAAAAGTGGAGTTTATTTACTATATATTGTAATATTTATCTATTTAAAAGCGTTAAGCTTTCTCCCACTGGTGGCGCCTTGGTGGGGCAAATTAGACATAGAACCTTGCAACAGTGCCGAATCAAAAAGACTACCAAAACTTAAAACGATAAACTCCATAATTATTCTTGTTACAGAGACCTGGCAGAAAAATTAAAAGTCGGTTGGAAGGAGTACTGGCCGTTCTTAGACACATTCACGGACTTGAGAACACCGGAGGGCCTCACCCTTCTGGAGAACTATCTCAAGGCGAAATACGACAGCGCCTGCTCCTTCGCTTACAACGACAGCTGCGCGCAATCCCACCAGCCGCCGGACGAACTGTCCCTGTCAAGAATAAGCCTAGGCAACGTCTCACAGAACACTCCGGTCAAAGACGTCCTGAGTCCCATGTCAGAACTATGCGTAGCCATGAAGACTTGTAAGATAACAGACAGACCGTCGCATTGGAGGAAAACAGACCCGGTCAGACAACGGCTTTGCAGACAGCCTACAGCTAAACATATTATGACGAATGGGGATTCCCCGCCCCCTGTGAACCATACTGTCAGCCAACTGCTATGCATAGAGAGGACGTGTCAAGTCTTCGCTAAAAGGATAGCGGATGCGTTAATCTTCTCTTTGACTGCTGAACCGGAGGTCGCAGGGGAATCGCTGAAATCTGAAGCGAAACATTTGCAGCACACAATATTCACCTATATGGACGATGAGAGATTTCAAAACATTGACTTTGCATTGATACATTCAAGATTGGCTCAGCTTGTGGTGTTCAAACTGAAGCAAAAGACGAAGGATTTGGATGACATAAACAGTTTAGTCGAGTTCCTGATCAAGCTTCGGTGTCCCAACGATGACATATTCAGTTCGGACGATGAAAGGAAACCTGCGTTTTATAGGGGCACGAACAAAGTGAAAGTGACACACGTTATAGATGGTCATGTGAGGTGTTTATCTAGTTTTATATGTGAGGAGTTGACGGAGACAGATCTGACGAAGGGGCCGGCCATTTCGGAGACCGAGTGCTCGGATATATGGGAGAAGGCGGCTAAGTGTAGGTGCGATTGGAAGATAGAGGTGTTCGAGAGGAATAGTAAGAAGAATGCGTCGTTTAGGAAGAACAGATCTATTTTGTCGACTAGTCCGAAGGGGGAGAGTTTTATTAGGAGGCTGACTTTCGATCATGATATTGGTGAGTGGATTAATTTATCAAATGTATATTCTTTAGAAATAATTACCTTGGAATACACTTTTCATAATTTGAAAGACATACAAACGAACAGGTTACAGTAAAATATATAAACAGCCGGATTTAACGCGTATCTTTTTTAACAGGTGTAAAAAAGCCTTATGTAAAATTGCCCACATCATAAATTTGATGAAATTGTCACATTCATTTCAAGAAATTTTATACTGTCTATTAACCACATCATAATTTGGCCAAATCAAATATGAGAAATCGTTTTTACATAACATTTTGATGTTTGTCAGAATATTTCCACAGAATTAAAGATCAAACATACTTTTTTTATAAGGTACAGAAAAAAAAACATATAATTATTAAGGAAATAAACTTAATATGTTACAGTGTTGTGTCTGGCATTAATATTGTATTTACTTTACATCGAGTCAATATATGCGATGTTTTCTGGTATTTATTTACGTATGATACATTTCTCCTCAGCAAGCCCTAGAAAGGGGAAGAGATAGCCCGTTTCATAGCTTGCTGAGGGACTTTAAACTTGTGGAGTAATACTATTTTCTGATCATTATTATCAGATCATGTCGGATGTTGTCTGATAGTGTGTTATTTAACTTTTTTGCTTGTACTAGGTGACGGCAAGCTACAACACAACGAGACAGAGAAGCCGGTGAGCGTGAACTCGCCGGCGGGCGACAACGGTTCCGCCCTTTACACCATAGACGTTGCGAAGTGCCACGTGGTCGAGGCAGAGGCGAGTATATTATACCTTACGACACCTTCATCATCATTAGCCTATCACAGTCCACTGCTGGACATAGGCCTCTCCAGTTGTTCGCCACTTAGGGAAAACATCTGGAGGATATACCCATAATCGCTACGCTGGGCAGGCGGGTTGCGATCGCAAGGCGTAGCTTCTCGTTCTAAGTGACGCTGCTGCCCGTCATCTGTCTGAAGTATTTATCTACGTCTTCAATACGGATGATGACAAGGTATGAAAATGAAGAAAATAATTAGTCCGTCTCTTAGATAATAAAAAAATATAAGACCCGTATTTTTTGTTTTGTCGAAATAACAAGAAAATACTTAGATATAGCGCATTAAAGTTACGGAGTGGGGGCTAACTACGTCACGTTAGAGTATATTTTGTACTCTAATGTGACGTCATGTGACATTTAAAATCAATGTATCTTCGTAAGTTTTTGAACAAGAGGCAAAATAAAAAATACGTTTCCAATATTTTTCATTAATCTATCTGATGGACATTAAATTATTTTTTAGTCATCATCCCAATTGTGATGGTTATACTGGCACCAATCGGTTATCGTTCGGTATTCGGCAGGATGCACGGGCAGGTGTGGTTGGCTTGGAGCGAAAAGATGATGGGTCGCTCCCTTACATCCCGTCTGTCTGTCTGTATGTTTGTCTTTCTTTCACGACAAAACGGAGAGACGGATTGACGTGATTCATAGGCTACTTTTTGCCCCTTTCTAACCCCCCCACTTCCCTAAAATGGGGGGTGGAAGTTTGTATGGAGCATTCACCCCGAATTTAATGCGAGCGAAGCCGCGGGCAAAGGCCAGTTTCTGATATTCTGATATTTCATGTTGTCACTCCTTGTGCAGATATCGGAGGACGAGTCGGGAGGCTCGAGTCCGTCGGAGGGTGAGGAGGCGTACCTCACCGCGTCCGAACATGAAGGCGATGCGGAGGACCCGCCCGACGGCGACGCTATGGAGGAGGCCAGCGACCGCGCCGTGGCCGAGCCGTTTATATACGGGTTAGTTAACTAATTTAAATACCATTTGTAAGGCAGGAGGAGAGGTCAAGAGTCATGAAAATTCTTTTAATAGGCTATTATCGCTAAAAATTAGATAGATTTTTTTTTTATATTGGCTCAGCATAGTGGCTTCCCTCCGCCTGATGGAAAGCAGGAAAGGAAGCCCAAGCCGCTCTGACAACTGATATCTGATAGACAGATATTCTTTATTGCACACGAAATAGTCGACTTAAAACTAGATACAAAGACATATCGTAGCACAAATTAGGCGGCCTTATCTCTTAAAGCGATCTCTTCCAGGCAACCCTTGGGCAGAGGATAATTAAAAAGAAGGAGTAAGGTGCACATTTACGAATTAAGGTCGAATAAGGCAATAGCGAAAAACAAATAATATAACCAATAAAGAAAATAATACATACTTATATATTGTAATTAGTCTGCCTTTTAGCTTATTTAAAAATAAAACACACATATAATACCTAATAATATAAAATAAAGTAATATAATAAATATACTACATAATTATCATCTGAAGGCTTTACCTATAATCGTCACGCTGGGCAGGAAGGCTGGCGATCGCAGGGCATAGCTCCTAGCCCAGGCGACGCTGCTGCCCATAATCAGCTGTGGTGTTTAGCTACGCCTTCAATTGTTGTGGTTATACCGCCACCAGTCGGTTGCCTCGTTTGTTATTCGGCAGGATGCACAACGTGCAGGAGAGGGTGGCTTAGAGCGAAAAGATGATAGGCCGCTCCCTTACACCCCTAATGATCCCTTAGCTTAGTAGGGCATAGCGAATCTTCGCTCATATTGAGCTGCCCGTCCGGGGAAGGACCTCCACCCTATAGAATACGCGCCTATGACCTCCGGGTCGTGTTTCTGCTGGTGAGTAGGGTCTCCGGAGCTCGTGGGGGGTTAGGGTTGGGCTGGCATGGCAGTGGCAACTGACAGGTAACTAACCAGTTACTTGCCAGTTGTCACAGCGACTTGGGCTTCTCTTTGGCTTTCCATCAGACGTAGGGAAGCCATTGTGTCGAGCTACTATAAAAAAAAATTAGCTTAGTCGTTCGCACATGAATGTATCTTTGTTCTAATATAACAAATCCGTTGTGTTGACAGCGAGGAACCTACCAAAATGGACCGGCTAGTGTTCGACGCGATCGCGGAGTGCAGCGTGAGCGCAGACAGGTACCCCAACGTGTATCGCTGGCGGCACACCGTGGCTCTCTACTCGCCCACCGAGAGAAACAGGTATGTTTTTTTCTTTTTTATTAAAAGAGCTTTCAGGATGACCTCACTCCACCTGATGGTAAGCGGTCGTGAGGTCCAAAAGTTAGGTCGACAGGCACAATAGAACAAACCCATTGGGCCTGTCCCTTAGATAGATAGATATATTCTTTATTGCACACCAAACAATTTACATAGAACTAGGTACAGTATAACAGTAGACATTTTGTTGTACAATATAGGCGGCTTTATCGCTATAAGCGATCTCTTCCAGGCAACCTTAGGGTAGAGGATAGTCAAGAAGAGAGGGTGGGGTGGGCCATCAACTAAATCATAATTTATGATAGATAAGAATAGATAATAATACATACATAAATTTAATCAAACCTACATACTAATAATATTTACATACATACTTAATATATAATATTAGAATATCTACATACATAAGCACTACTATAAGAGTGGTAAGTGAAACTCTGGAGAAAATAAACCATAAAATATATGTGCGCCATCGCCCTTAAGGCCCACCGAGATGCCGTTTCACGTCCCGCCTAAAGAACCCAGCATGTTGGCGTATGTAGGCTGTGTTGTATGTATTATGTATCAGACATTGGTGTAAGGTGATTGGATTGTCTGTCTGGTTTCTTTGAATAGTCCACTATTGCTATTTATCCCATCCTCTCCTTTCCATTCATAACATAGCATAACATCCAGACGATAATGGCGCACACCAAGAGGTTTATTTCCTCGTTCCTGCCCCGTGCAAGTCATGGCATGTATATCCGGTTTATGTGTTTCGACTTCGGTGTATGCCTGTCGATCTGAATTTTGGACCTCACTACTGCTGTCACCACCATCTTGAATGTTTTTTTTTTATAAAAAAAGACTTCCATTTCATCCCGTGGGTCTCATAGAAGACGACAAATATCAGGAAACAGGCTGCTGCCTGTTTATGCGTTTACCTACAACCGGGTACAAATTAAATCTACTGAGGTTACGCTTATGTTGATGTTTGCAGGCTTATGATGATGCCACATTAAGTTTATATTTCCTTTTTTTTATTTATTTTTTGTTCGCAGTTGGCAACCAGCCCCGTCGGCTGACGACAGTGTGTCGTCGTGCGTGTCGTGGTGCGCCCCGGCCAGCCCGATGCCGCGCGGACGGGCCCAAGCCGCCGCGTCGCCGCTGCACGCGTCCACGCCCACGCGCTGCTCCACGCCCAGCAAGGACTTCTGCAGGGACGACGTCGCACGAGCGGTGCCTTTGCAGGTCAGCTATCCATATAAATATGAGACCGGGATAATAATATAACACTGGCTCGGTGGCTCAATTGATAGTGACCCCTGCCTTCTGAACCAAGGGTCGTGGGTTCGATTCCCATCCGGGACAAACATTCGTGTGATGAACACTTGTGTTTGTTCCGTGTCTGGGTGTTTATATTTGTATTTAAGTATTTATTTGTAGTACCTTCGTTGTTCTGATACCCATAACACAAGTGCTTAAGCTACTTACTTTGGTATCGGAGCAATGTATGTGATGTTGTCTGATATTTATATATTTATATTAAAAAATATATATATATAATATCGGTCGTATGATTATCCTGCTATGACTTCCGCTGTGTCCTGCTAGAACAACCGATAGATTTCGATTCGATCCAGGATTCGAACGCGACACATTCGAATCCCGGTTAGAGCATAAAAAATAGCGTTGCCAGGCGTCTAGATAAAGCCGGATATAGATAGGCTATTTGATTGTCGGTCCGGCCAAAATGAACGGTGTCGGCCCAAAAAGCTTGATTTTACATATTTTTAATTTGTGTTGTAAGCCTATTAATACCGATACAAATTCCTCGATACTATATCCAACTTTACAGTCCAATAGAATACCGCAGCCAAATGACCTTTGGGTCGTATTCGTAGACCGGAGCTCGTTGGGGGGGTAGGGTTGGGCCGGCATGGCGGTGGTAACTGACAGGTAACTGACCAATTACTTGCCCATTGTCACAGCGACTTGGGCTTCTCTTTCGCTTTCCATCAGGTGTAGGAAAGCCATTATATCGAGCCACTATAAAAAAGAAAGGCCCGGCCTTTCTACCCATATGTCCGGCTAAACTGGCTGGACAGTCCGGCTATTTTGATGATACTATGATAATAATATGTACGATTACTACGGATCACATTTTCAAGGGTGTATAAGCCATTTACGTACACATGACTAAGGCCCGTATTCACAAACGATACTTATCTAAGGAGACCAGCAACGCTAAGTTAAGGGAGGCATTTATCAGTGCGTTGAACATGGCGAGCCTTTCAATTCATAAACAATACTTAAGCGGCACTTGAATAAGCAAACGCACAGCGTAAAATAGAGCCCCGTGATTGGTTCATTTGTTGTTGCACACTTCACTTCCTTGACTGACATTTGACATTTCATTTTTTATAACCTCAATCGGGCTCAACAAAATAGTGTCGGAAAAGTGAGAATTGGTTTTAGTTTGTGTTTTGTGGTGATTTTGCAGTAATTGTTGCGTCGATTTGTGGTCATAATGAATAAGGATATGATTACGCCAAACTCAACTATCAGGTTAGATGAATTCACTAATTAACATTCATTATGAAAACATTGTGTAGTAAATAGTTTTAAAAATGCGTATACTTATATTACAGTTCCATGAAGCTGCCATGAGTTAAAGAAGAAGGCTTGGAAGGATCTCGCAGTGGCCTACAACTCGCAATCATGTGTCACAATGGCCCGCTTATCAGTTAAAAAGATGCTGGGAGAATATTAAAACCCTGAGGAAAAAAGAGCTTTCCCAAGAATCCCTCAGCATGAAACGTACTGGTTGAGGACCCCCAGAAGGCTTCACGGTGGATAATGTTGTATACATACAATTTGTCCATTCATAAATGTAATTGTAATTGACTCCAATTGGTACTAGAGAAAGAGTATGCCCAAAGTTTTATTTTTTACATTTTACACTTTAAATTTACTAAAATAAAAACAAATAGGAGATAATGTTTCTAATTAATATATAAAATATATACTTATGTTTTATTTTGTAGATGATATGAAAGAAATCAATGAGAATGAGGTCCATTTACAACTAATATTTAAGAAACATTTCAAACCATTATGGGTATATTCTCCAGATGTTTCCCCTAAGTCGCGACCAACTGGACAGGCCTATGTCCAGCAGTGGACTGCTATAGGCTGAAGATGATGATTTCAAATCATACACTAGTAAGTAATATTTAAAATCTTACATTTAATTTAACTTGTCTTTAATATGTATTGAAATATTATTGTACATGTATGTATAATGGTGTTATGTATAATTTATTTAAGTGAATATTTATTGTTTTATATATGTTTATAGAATTATGATATTAGGTACTTGGTATATTTATGTATTTGTCTAGATGAGATCGCTATACGGATAAGACCACCTAAAGTGTACTTTGGTTTGTCCGTAATGTATCTTCATGTAATGTCTGTGTTTTAGTGCAATAAAGAGTTTCTATCTATCTATCTATCTTGTTCATACTGTGGCTGTGTGTACCTTCTACAAAATACATTATTGAGAGATTTTTAAGATTATAAATATTTGCTTTCAGGTAGTTTTGAGTGAGAATAAAATGCAACACACCAAATATGAAACATGACCAGGAGGTGCACCAGTTGAGAATGCAAAGAGAGAAGGTTTTGATTGCAAGACAATATAATTTATTAGAATATGAAGATATGATACATAATTTACAATTTGAAAAAGTGTTCTTGAAATTGAATTGTTAAAGATAGGTACAAACTGGAAAATAAAAACATTTACCTAATAATATTTTTTGTTTTATTGAATACTAGCTGTGCCCGCGGCTTCGCCCGCGTTGCCCCTCATTTAGGGAAGTAGGGGGTTAGAAAGGGGCAAAAAGTAGCCTATGTTACTCTCCATTCCTTCAACTATCTCCACTTCAATTCACAATCACGTCAATTCGTCGCTCCGCTCCGTTTTGCCGTGAAAGAAAGACAAACATACCGACAGACAGACACACTTTCCCATTTATAATATTAGTATGGATATTTGAAACTAACTGAAAATATATTTCATGTACAGAATTACATTTAATTAATTAATTCTCTACAGATTTATTGTAAGTTTACATAAACTCAAACCTACTTGCAATAATACCTAATCAAAAGGATCTTTAAAATCCCGTATCACTTTTCTTATGTTTATTCTGCTTGCTCATTGATATAATTATCAAACTCTTCTTCAAAATATTATCCATCGTTAGAACAAAAACAACCTCAATTTAGCAAAACCAAAACTTTTACGTACCTAATCTGTGCAGAAACTGACCCTATGCGTTGCGTAAAATAGGTCGCTAGCTATTTTACCAATGCGTTCATTTTAAGAGACGCACAGGGCCGACCGCCCCTCAAGTGTCGTTTATGAATAGGTTTTAGGGTACCTGTGCGTCCGCGCGCACTGTGAGACCTCACAGTATCGTTTGTGAATACGGGTGTTAATGTGTCACGTAGTGTAGGGTGCCCGCCATGGGATGGCGTTACACCGTATAGCGAGCCGGCCTTTCTGTACCGCGGTGTAGAGATTTTTCTCCGTCTCTATATATAGGCCACGAGTTTTGATGTCAATCCTACTAATATTATAAACGCGAAAGTTTGTTTGGATGGATAGAAGGATGGATGTTTGTTCCACTTTCACGCAAAAACTACTGAACGGATTTTAATGAAACTTTTACAGGAATATAGTTTGTGCATCAGATTAACACATAGGCTATGTTTTATACGAATATTCACGGGGGCAGAGCCGCGGGCAGCAGCTAGTAAATCATAAATCATTCATATTATTGTCACCTAAATTGGCTTTTATTTGGAAACTAGCGCTAAAGCCCCATTAAAGTGCATAGGTAGACAGTGGTTCTATCTAATAAAGGGTTCGGATCGGACGTATCGCAAAATCGCTCTTACGTAGAAATGACTAGTTTTATATTTTTCCAGGTATCAAATTGGCTTCGGGTGACGGGGCCCAATTCGCCGCGCTCTGCGTTGGCGACTAAGAACCTAGGCCACAACGTCAGCTTCGGTTTCTAAGTACCCGCGTATATATAATAATACGTTCAAAATGAGGACTTCAAACGACCAACTAATAAAGGTTTATACAAAGAAATGTGTGAAGGATAGAACGGCGTTAAATGCGTAGCCCAATTTTGCAGTACTGTGTAATATTGCCGTTCCGTGCCGTATGTACATACATTTCTGTCAATTACGCTATCTATTAAATTATACTTACAAATCGGTATGGACCAACAGCTATATTCATATCGGTATACAATGGTGCTTTATATCGGTGGTTTTCCCAAACTACTTATACTAAATAATACTTTTAGACTTAGTAAGAAATGTAAGTGTTTCACGAGAAAGGAACTCCTGCTAAAGTTATTGCTTTTAAGACTTTTAACTTAAACGTCTGCAGATCTTAGGTTGGGAGATCTTAACCTAGCCCTCAAACAATCGATAATATTCACAATAAATTTCAACAATAAATGACCATACAAATCAATATCCCTTAATGACAATATTATACATTATTGAATGTATGTCTGAGACGACTGATAGCAAAAGACAAAATGTCTTCGATAAGAGATAATGCTAAAAGACTTCTTGACATAGCTAGCGTATGAGCTAGCTCAAAGTTTTTATCAATGTTAAACTTTATCTGACCATTGAAAACTAAGAGTAGTTTCTGTCTGTGCCGAAGTAAAAATACAACCGTATATAGATAGTGGATTCATTAGATGCTCGTTTGTTGTCCTCTATGAGTTGAAGTCTAATTACAATAAAAGGATGTTGTAGTTAATGACTGCTAATTAACATAAAAAGTCCATTATAACATCTTTTTGTTTGTAAACTTTTTAGGCAGAAATACGCCGCGCGCTTCAAACGTTACAAATGGTCAAAGCCGAATAAATAATAAATAAGACAGTGGAATAGTCGTTATAAGTCCTTGCAAGACCTACGCTTGTTAATATAAGATATTCAATAACTATTTAATATAATAAATAGTCAATACTGTGCCAACTGTCTACAAATTAGATTCGGTTCAGCTGTTACATAGCTAGAGATTACAATTAATAATATCTTGAAGCATAATACTTACGTAGATAAAATATACAGTGGTTACTTGTAAAGGTAACGCTTAGACGCGCGTGGCGAGTATGAGTAAAGTCATCGCTCAAAAATAAGCCTTTCTATGTATTAAGGAAATCGTCGAAACAGGAACTCGCAAACAGCGTAATAAATTAACAATTGAGTGTGTTCCGTACGAATTGACTATGTAAATAAATAAGCCAGATATATGATATGAAATGTTTGTGGAATGAGCTCCCTGTCGAGGTTTGATGAGGGAATACAGTATGGGGCACTTCAAGTCTAAAGTAATAGGTTTTTGAACGGTCGGCAAAAAGTATGCGATGCCCCTGGTGTTGTAAGCATTCATGGACTGTGGTGACCGCTTACTATTAGGTGGGCCGTTAGCCATTTTGTCAACCTTAATAGATAATAAAGAGACAATTCAAACCAACAACATAGTCTCAAACGAAAGTTTTACATTGTACTATAAGTAGCCGATATTGACATCCAAACCCGAGACTAATTTGACCCGATCGGAAACCTTTGGATCGATCGCGCCTACGCCACCGGATAAGGCAAGGTTTCCCAAAGTTTTATCTTTCGTGACACACTTGAAAATTGTCTGAACGACAGCGCCCTTAACAAACGATATTGTGCTCGGTTACATAAGCTGGGTGGGGATTGTAAGATAAAGAGTTTATAGTATGTTTCGCCCCCTGCGATAAACCTCAATACCCATGGGCGGCCCAGGGCACACTTTGAGAACCACTGGGTTTATGAATATTGACAAATACATTGAAATTAACAAAGAGTCTCCTTTTGTTCCTGCACCAATTAATTTCAAATACAAGGTAATTTATTTTATGTTTCATTATTGATAACATCATTCGTTTGATATTATTGCAATAGTTGTATTTCTTATATATTTTTATTATTATTTACTTTTATGTATATTACCTACGATAGACATTTCATTGGACAATTATGGCGTAAGTACTTTATAGATATATTTTGTACCAAGTTGGAGATATTTCCAATAGATGGATGCGATCCGCACTTATTTACACGTAAACGTTATGTAAACTAAACGAAATTAAAACGAATTATGTGTAGATGTGTATAAAAAGTGGTTCTTATGACAAATTTAATATAATTGGTGTTTCTGTTCGTCGTAGAAACCATAATCTCACGGTGCGTTGTTTGTCTATGGTTGTTACATTATTTGCGTCTAGCTAGCCGATACAATCACTTACTCAGGGATTACCATCATTAAGTCAGCTCTGTATTTCCTGAGTAAGACTTGATTTCCTCTTGCGCTGACGGCAGTCGAACGTAAGAATATAGACTAGTTTCTATAAAGCAACGCTGTCGCCACCGTCAGATAATTTAAACCGAAGCAGTGCGATATTTCATAAAAGTAGTATACGTCGGCGTAGAAGGAAACCAAGTCTAAACTGTTGCGTCGGCTACACGCACAACAGTTGTGTTACACGTCACTAGTAAGCCTTTATTCCCAGTTGTCCCCTCTGGCCCTGTCACCAGGGGTGACAACTGGGAATTTACTTCCCGGTTGTCACCGGGGTGACAATTCGTGCCGACTATTCCCTTAGACGGCTGACTAGAGGGGACAAATGGGCCGTCTGTTTCCCAGTTGTCACCTGGTGGGGGGGACAATTGGGAAGACGGGAATAATAAAAAAAGAACATGTAATTTCCATAGATTTTCCATTTTTTCTTTGTTGTGCTACATATAATCAAATTTAAAAAAACAGCAATGTTTGACTTTCAACATTATTAACTACATATTGACTACAGTTCGACACACGATGTTAAAAAACACATTGAAACATTTTAAAGAAAGGCAGAAGAAATATGTACTCAAGGACGAATTCATTCAAGAGATGCAGATGGAATTTCTGCATGGGGATATGTCTGTTGGGCATTTTTTGGAAACACTCAGACATTAATTTTGTGTCTAAGTAGGTGTATATGTCACCGTAAAATTGTGAATACCGTTAGATTATGATCTATCTCGCGAGATTGTAAACTGTCGAAATTTTGTGAACTGTAAAATAATGCTTATATTTTAACTATTATTCGGTCACATACTGCAATCGATCGAAATGAAATGCATAAATAAAAATCTGTCACGCGTTAAATTATCAGCAGTTCCACTTTGATCGACCAAAATCTACCGAAAAATAATAGTTAATGATAGTTAAACTGTTAGAATTATGTTACAGTTCACAATATTTCGACGGATTAAGTAGGTACAATCTCGCAAGATATATTATAATCTAAGGGTTTAACGGTATTTACAATATCACGGTGACATACACAATTTTTAGTGTTTCAAAAACATCACTTTAAATAAAGGTCGAAACCATTAGTATTAAATTAATGTTAATAATCTATGATTATACCTATTGAGATTGTACCTACGAGGGCCATTCGTGCTATATATGGTTTAAAAACTCGCGATTTTCTTGGAGACCTCTTTAAAGAAATGAACATTTTAACAATAGCATCACAGTATATTTTTGACTGTATCTTGTATGTGCGTAAACATTTAAATACATTTCGTAAAAATTCTGATAATCACAGCAT
The DNA here is from genome assembly GCA_031163375.1 of Conogethes punctiferalis. Taxonomy (NCBI): domain Eukaryota; kingdom Metazoa; phylum Arthropoda; class Insecta; order Lepidoptera; family Crambidae; genus Conogethes; species Conogethes punctiferalis. The sequence goes on along the minus strand of CM062096.1, from coordinate 10,219,234 downwards.
TAACACTAGAAATAAGCACAAGCTTGCCGTTCCACGTCTGAGGCTTCATAAAACTGGGAAGTCCTTCGATTCATAAGTGCTTGTCATAAAGCCTACTTGAATAAAGATATTTTTCATTTCATTTCGTTATTAAGGGAAACACAATGTTTTTTTTTTATTTCATTGTAAGTATATACTTTCTTGACAATGTGTAGTCAATAATGTTGAAAGTCAAAAATTGCTGTTTTTTTTAAATTTGATTATATGTAGCACAACAAAGAAAAAATGGAAAATCTATGGAAATTACATGTTCTTTTTTTATTATTCCCGTCTTCCCAATTGTCCCCCCCACCAGGTGACAACTGGGAAACAGACGTCCCATTTGTCCCCTCTAGTCAGCCGTCAAAGGGAACAGTTGGCACGAATTGTCACCCCGGTGACAAATGGGAAGTCAATTCCCAGCTGTCACCCCGGGGGACAAGGCTAGAGGGGACAACTGGGAATAAACGCTAGTAAGTGTTGTACCCAACTTGTTTAAACTCCACTGTAACCCACATGTAACCCTGTATTGACAATAACGTTGATTCTATTGCATTAATTAGCATTTATATAGTTGTGTTGACCCTCTGTTATATGTATTTATAAACGAGTATAGTTATCGCCAAAATGTGAGAAAGTGGAATGTTGCACTGATACGTTTACGAATGTTTGTACTTTTATATTTGAAGAGAAAAATTGTATAAAAATAAAAAAATGTATGTTTTATAATAAAATATGTTTTAATTCACATAGACATTAGTGGAAAAATAAATTATGACTGGTTCTTATGCTTGTTTTATTTTACATGTATAATTTAGGAGTCCCAAAAGTTGTCGTCTTCCGAGTTCTTCGGTAGTGATATTGGTGAGTGGTCGTTTTCGTAGTCGGAACGACTGTTGTAATTGTCGACATCCGCTGAAAAATCGTCCGGATAATCGTCTCCCTTCCCATAATCGCTTATAGAGTCTTCAATCATATCTTTAGATATATTCAGCTCCATTTCAATGCTCGACTGTTGTTTGCTAGCGTCCGCGTGGAATATAGCGTTAAGCGCATCGTTTCTCGTCAGCCTAGCCGCCTGCTCCGGAGATACGCTCCTCTCAGACCTATCCGGGGACTTATCAACGTTCTTTATCCCGTTCGGCATACTGCGTTTCGGACTAACTATAATAGTCATGTGCGTTGATATGTTCTCGCGTTGCACCTCCCCCGCTACGTCGATCTCTCTCGTGTCTATCGTACTTTCGACCACCAATAACAAGTCCCCTTGCGTATTCGACTCTGTAACTTTTAAGCTATTCGATTCGCTAACAGGTTCCACTTCCACTATAAGATTCTCTTTGAGATCCTCCTTCGGTGATTCGTTCTTCATAGCTCCTTCTAACTTCTGCTCGATCTCTCCCTGATCCTGTAAATTATACATCTTACTGATGTTTTCTTTCAGTATTTCCAACTCGTCTTTCTTGCTTCTGACGCTTCTCATAGATTTACTTCTAGATTCCGTCGATTCCCTGCCGCTATCGGGACCAACCTTTGCTTCAGCTATATTTACAGGGCTTTCAGTTCTTGGAAAGTGCACTGGAACGCTAGGCATAGGCGACATTTGCGTGTACAGTTTTCTGAACTCTTGCAAAGGCGTTTCTAAGTAATTTCCCCTCTCTTGACACTCGTCCGGTTCTATTTTGGAATAGACTACGGGTATTGGTTTGGTTTTCGCTACGTTGTTCGTTCCTTTGAAGTGAGATACAGCGTCATCTAGTTTGGTCTGATACACGCAGAGGTATTTGTCGAAATCTCGCTTTGAAGTGTTCGGTTCGTGTGTGATGGTGAAATGGGGGATGTCGTCTCTATTGCCTTCTTCCATTCTGTGACGTGATCTGCTTCTATGGATATCTGTAAAGGAGATAATTATATCGTTTTTGTCTCTAATTATCCGGAATTCAGCGTCGCAGCAAGAGTGGTTTTCAACAATAATAGGACTTTGAATGTGTGCGGCTTAAATCTTAACTAATATTATAAAGCTGAAGAGTTTGTTTGTTTGTTTGAACGCGCTAATCTCAGGAACTACTGGTCCGAATTGAAAAATTCTTTTTGTGTTGAATAGACCATTTATCGAAGAAGGCTTTAGGCTATATAACATCACGCTGCAACTATTAGGAGCGAAGAAATAATGGAAAATGTAAAAAAAACGGGGAAAAAATAACTATTCCACGCGGACGAAGTCGCGAGCACAGCTAGTCGTATAATCCGCGTCTGTGCATCCGCGCCACGCATAGTAGCGTTTATGAATACGGGTGTTCGTTAATTTCATGAGTTATTGAAGTCTTAAGTGCAGCACAGACGGCACACTTTTTGTGCGATAGAGTCTGCGTCTGAGACATTTAAAAAGAGCGTCTAGGTCTGCCGACAGAATATTCGAAGATGTGCGTCGCGTGCGTTGAGTCTGTAAAATATCCGCGACAGATTTTTGCGCGTCGTGTGCGTTACTGCATATAATTGCAAAAAAGTGCGTCACGGATAGTCTGTCTTCTGCGCTGCCCCTTAAAGATGAGCACAAGTAGATACGTATCTCACCGATGTTTGTAATGACATCCTCCCCCAGCGTGGTCTCTCGCACGGCACCATTGTGCCTCCGGCCGGCCTGGCGCCGCCGGAAGTCGAGGTAGGAGCGCTCCACGGCGTCGGCCTCGGTCTCCAGCTTGCGCAGGCGCAGCTTGGCCTCGCGCAGCACCGCGCCGGGGCTGCCCGAGCGACACCCAGCACCATCACGCTCCTTTACGTACGTTTTGCTGCGAATAATAAATAAGACATGGTATTTTTTTTTTATAGTGGCTCGACATAATGGCTTCCCTACGCCTGATGGAAAGCGAAAGAGAAGCCCAAGTCGCTGTGACAACGGGCAAGTAACTGGTCAGTTACCTGTCAGTTGCCACCGCCATGCCGGCCCAACCCTAACCCCCCACGAGCTCCGGAAACCCTACTCACCGGCAGAAACACGATCCAGAGGCCATTTGACTGCGGTATTCTATAGGGTGGAGGTCCTTCCCCGGACGGGCGGCTCAATTCGAGCGAAGATTCGCTATGCCCTACCTCTCTCAAGACATCAAACGACGCGATCAAACGCACAAGTCTTAACAACAGCCACTTGGTACTAAGCACAATATACTCGTACAATTAAGTCATCTTCCGGACAACCTTTTCGTAAAGAATAGCAAGATTGAAACAGTCTAGATACCTACAATAGAATTATTATAATAATCTAAATAAATATAATATATGTCACCGGAAAATAGCAAGAATCGTAAGTTGATCAATTTCCTAGGTAGTTGATTAACTTTCGGAAAATAACAAACGGTAGTTGAAATGTATTATTTAACGCAATGGATTTCAGTTAGTTGATCAATTTACGGTAGCCTGACAGTCATTTAATAATTTACGATTTTGACACAAGTAAAATCGTCCTCAAATGGGCCAATCGTTGCTCAATGTACTATTTAACGGTGCACTATTACCCGTAACTTAATACACTGTTCCCTGATTGGTTGCCGGGATAACGCTACGTGAGCCATTGAACCAATCAACGTTCACCTCACCTTCGTCGGATGATACGGCCAGACCCCGTAAAATGATCAATTTACTAAAATACATACGTTAAATAATACATTTCAACTCCCGTTTATTATTTTCCGGAAGTTAACCAACTACCTAGGAAATTGATCAACTTACGATTCTTGCTATTTGCCGGTGACATATATAATTCTGATGTACGTGTGTATGTCACTGAACTCCTCATAAACGGCTTGACCGATTTAAATTAATTTTTCTGTATGCGTTTGAGTGGCACCCTGGATGGTTTAGATTCACAAATTCAGCGCGGCAGAGGTCCGCTGCTAGTAGAAATACGAGTATAAGTAGGTATTGCATCGCGACTCGTTCGTATGTCGCTGTAATTTTAAGAGTTAATGTGTTCCTTTTAGACTACATAATTATAAACTGTTTGTACAATACAAAATTTTTGACAATAATTATGGCATACAGGTGTACCAAAAATTTTCGCACTATCTTGTATTGCATTTAATATATCTTTGTGTAAAAATATGAAGGAAATATAGTTCATCGTTCGTGTCACTTACTTTCTTAGCATCTCCTTGGTTTCTCTCGACGCAGGCTGCGGACTGCTGTCTCTAGATCCTCGATCTATTCTTTCTGTTACTTCTTGCGTTACTGCTGTTTTTGGTCTTTCTCTGGAATGTGTGAATTAAAGACGAAGTAGGATTTTAAAATAAGCCGATAATACATGCACTGAAAGTTAACAATGATTCTCGCAATATAGGATTGATTTATTTTTTACACTATCATCAAATTCAATAACAGCAGACGCAGATTCTTTTGTACAAAGTATCAATCTAGATCAATTGACTTATCCATACTAATATTATAAATGGAGAAGTGTGTCTGTCTGTCTGTATGTTTGTCTTTCTTTCACGGCTAAACGAAGCGACGAATTGACGTGATTTTTTAAGTTGAGATAGTTGATGGAGAGTAACATAGGCTACTACATGAACACGGGCGAAGCCGCGGGCACAGCTAGTCAAAGAATAAAGCAAAACACGAAATGTTAAACTTTTTAAAGCCTGGGAAGTTAAATAGGTATTCTTGTCCATATTATACCATAGTATGTAAAATATTTTCTTTGTTGTTCACTAAACAATATCTCTACATCAAGGTCCTTGAACTGTACCTACTACTCAGTAGGACCTAGGACGTGAACAATACCGAGTGTTGCTTTGTTCCTAAAGTATGTAGTCAATGACTTACCTCGGAACAGCTGTAAATGTGAATGTCTCGTTATGGTGCGGGCGAGTCGTTTCTCCTATATCTTCGTCGTTTTGAGAAGGCAATATAGGTGTCGGGTTTGCAGTTCCTGATCGAATAACACATTTCCTTTTTAAGTCGTGGATTGCAAAATCGTTATATGGACATAATAGACATACTTGCAAAGTTTTTTAATGAGCTATTTTTGATAGCAATGGATATTATTTGTATAAATAGTCAGTGCTTCAAATCGTGTTAAAAAGTTTTGCATGGGAAAGCAAATTTCATTGTAGTCGGCTGCGACTTGTCCAAGGCATTTGAATGTGTAAATCACTCTACTGATGAAATTACGTCACTTTAATTAAGAATCACTTTGTCCTACTAGAAATAAAATTAATGTCAATGGAACTGATTGTTCTTGTGCTTTTTGTTTGCGTTAGGGCCGATCTTGGGACCTTTGCTTTTTCTAATCTATATAAATGATAAAATAGAGAATGAATTGGATTATTAAGACTTCTCCCATAAGGAGAGACGTAGCCAACACGACTCGTATTATACGAGGACACAAACCTGTCCTGTCTCTTTGACGGTCGCGCGCATGGCCCGCTCCTAGCGGCGACATGCGCCGACGCAGCGCCCGCCATTGATTAATCAGATGTCTGCAAATTAATAACAATTCCGTCATCATTTATTTACATGTAGACTTTGCTGAATTTATCATCGGCTGATGACTTGAAACTCTCTTAGACTGGCCCCTTTACGAGGTCTATTACTGCCAATGTCGAGTGAAAATTTACCAAGTTACAGTACAACTGGGACTCGGCTGTATAGAGCCCGCAATGACTTAAAGCGCATACTATGATCCGAAGATTGTGGGATAGCATACCGATCGTATTAAAAAAATATATTTTCTAATTTGTCTAAGGTCTGGTCTGTCTTGCGTTCTGGGAATCATCTGCCTACGATAAACGCTTACTCAGTCTACCGGTAAATAAAAAAAATCAAACTATCGTCCGTCTCATCATCTTTCTAAGCTTTATCTATATCCCATCATGTGATGTTTATGATATACCTAATTAGATAACGAAACGAGCGTACTCCTATTTAAAAGGCCGGCAGCGACCCCATAACTCGATATGAGTTGCGGGTGTCGATGGGCGGTGTCGACTGCTTACGATCAGGCATCACATTTGCTCATCTGCCGCCTCTTGCATAAAAAAAATACAGCAAAATAGGGTCATAGGAATCGATTCAGGATAGGTTTCGAATTCAGTTAAGTGGCGGTAGATCGCGAAATTAGTCAACATTCCACAGTACCTCCTGTTATCGGTGTGTCGGTCTCGCAGCACCCCTATGAAGGGCAGCGTGTCCCCGGGCAGTAGTACCCGCGGCTGCGCCCCCGTGAACAGGCTGAGCTCCTCGCCCGCGCCCTTGCGCCACCCCACCGAGTTCACGCTGGCGCTCGTGTTCAGTCTGCGGACAGTCCGATGACGATAACGATGTGGAAGTACTAAATACTCCTATCTTACATAGACTTCACTTTGCGGTAGGAACAAAAAACTAATTCACCTAGCTTGGCTATATTTTTAATTTTTTTTTATTTGGTTTGCAACTGTTTTTTTTTCAAGCGACTATTTATGACAATTTTTTGGCATAATCAAAATTCGTTTTCATTGAGATTTCAAAGATAAGGATTATAGCTTGAAGTTGAAGCACACGTTTTATTTAGTAGGCACGCATTACCATTTTGTTCTCATTCACAAACTTAATCATCTAACACTTCTAACAGCTAAATAACAAATACATCGGTCTTCGTTGACTTAGCGCGCTCCATCGTAGGCTCAACACGCTCAACATATTTATCCCATAATAACACGCTACCCATTTATTAAAAAAAAAAACAATAAATAATTAGTTAAGATCGGGGTCTATTTGTCTGTTTCAACAGTTACAAGTTTCGACATCAAAACTCATTATTACTATAAGCATAAATTACTTACTTGTATTGTTTTATTGTAAATTATATTTAATTTAAGGAATTCCGGGGGGGACAGCGCGTACGCAGTCCCCACTACCAAAAATTACGCGTCCGAGTTATCCACATTAGGGATAATCGCAAGGGTCAACCCCACCGCAGTGCAATGGAGGGGCCTCGCCCTGGGGGAACCGCCTTCTTGATCACGGTGTCCCCTACGCCAGGTAAGTATGCTTAGGCAAGCGCCGGCCGGGAGGGTCTATCTGCGGAAAAAAATCTCTACACCGCGGGTTAGAATGCCGGGGCTTCTGTACGGCACATCGCCATCTATCGGAGCGGGGTGGGCAACAAATCATGGTACTGTCATGGCGGCCATACAACGCTGCGCGGAATGGGTTTCGCCATGGGTTCCGCTTTGCTTCACTAGATAGCGTAATATAAAATAAGGTTTAGATTTAAATACCACTTGGTGTGGTGTATGATCTCATAATACTCGTATAATGTTATAAGTTTTTTTAAAAAGTATTTTTATATTTCCTCATTATGAAAGTCTGAATGTGTCATGGAAAATTATTACGTATTATCTCCATTCATTGTGCATACCATTAGGCTAGTTTGGTTACAATTTTAGATTTGTTATTGGTAGGTACCTAAATATGTAGGTAAATAAAACATCTTAACTAGCCATAATTGTTATATTATACAGTGTCCTATTTTGCTAGAATGGTATTTAGGAATTTATTGCGTCTAGTGGCCACATCCCGTTTAAGCATTTTTTCCTGTTTTAATAGAGCCGGCCAAATAAATAGTAATTTCCTTACAGAATAGGTACCTTTTTTCTTTATTTATTTTTTTAAATTGGGGAAAACGTTATACTATCACACCGTCTCACAGGGGTAGGAACATTTTTTTTCTAAATGACTACTATAATGGCCAGGACGGCCTTGTCATCATCAACGGACTGGTGGGGGTGCGGAAGGCTCTCACCCCTAACTAGGGTTACTTTAGCGTGGTCGTAGAGGTGGCCGGATTCGGTGAGTCTATCGCCAATTTTTGCCGCCTGACGGGGTCCAGCGGGTAGGTGGTGCGGGGGCACCGCCGCCGGCATTGCACGGACCTCCGTCTCCGTCGGACGGGAGTGGGCTCACCCTTCAGACCACTCCCATAACTCGCCCTTAGAGGGGGAGCCTGTCGGGGCCTGCCATGACCAGGCCGCGCCGGTGATGTCTTGGTGGACATATCCATAGGACTCTCGACACCACCCTTAAGGCGCATGACTAAGTGGCCGGGGTTTTTAATAGGTATTTCCTACCTCACTTCCAGGCAGGGTGAGTCCCACATACCCGGGTATGTGGGACTCACCCCGCCTGCTCCCCCGAGCGGCGAGTATGCCTAAAAGCATTTTACCCGGTAAAACAAAAAAAGGGTTACCTTAGCAGCGGCGGGTGCGGCATCAGCGTAGGCGCAGTGCGCGGGCGCGGCGCGACGTCCGCGCGCAGGCGGGAGGCCGTGAGTTCCGCCTGCACGCGCGCCTGATGCGACGTCAGCTCGTCTATGTGCAAGCGTTGCTGGAGGATTATACGCTTTATTTGTACTTCGTTTTCTTTTAGTATTGGAAATAACACAATAGGGATGTTTCCAGGGTCAAAATAATTACATTATATTTAGTCCGCATTTTAGATTATAAAAATATATTAGACACGTATTTTTCCTTTTTTCATTTAAACAAAAAATAACAAAGATACAAGGCATCAAAATTTAGGAGTGGGGGTCTTTGACGTTACTTAGTGGCGAAAAAACTCCCACTCTGTGACGTCACGCGTAATTTGAACGGGCTATATCTTTGTCATTTTTGGTCTAATTTACAAATGAAAAAATACGTGTCTTTTTTGAACAATCTAAAAGACGGACTAATTACATTTTTTACGGAAACAGGCCCATTTGGGTTTTTTATAAGTAGGTATATCATAGGTATGAGAAGCAAAAATATTATCATGGGCAGTGGGCATTATAAAAAAAAATATTAAAGAAGCAAAAGTTGCAAATATTGAAAGTAATGTTTATTAGTTGACCCTTAAAAAGCAAAAAGTTAGTAAGTACGTACCCAACAGTACAAGCTTTGACTTAGTTTGTAACTAGATGGCGCTGTTAGCACGTATGCTTTTCGCCGTCACCATCGTATGCTGAGCGGAGACCATTTTGGTACTACTGTTATTAGCGTTATTTTTAATTTTATTTTTCTATATTTTTGCTAGTTTTAAGTGTTCATTTGTACCTACTTTCCATGTTTTAAGTACCAAATAAAAAATATTCTATTTTATTCTATTCTATATCTACGTACCTGTCTCGCGAACGCCTTCAGTCGCTCGTTCTCCTCCCTCAGCGTCCGCACCAGCTCACGGTCCGCCGTCTCCGCGTCGCCCACCTCGCTGGAGGACGACCGGCTGCGACTGTGGTCCGGTCCCCCCTCGCGGTACAACTCGTCTACGTTGGACTGGAAGAAACCATAAAATGGGCGGACAATCAGTACCGGAATCATAAAAAGTTACGGTAAATCGCTTGTAGCAAATATGTAGGTACAAAATCAGGAACCCTACATGACAATCAAAAACGATCGTTGGATGGACGAATGTGTATCCATAATAACCCGCCAAACAAATAAATGTACATTGTCGTGTGGATTTGCCGGCCGCGCGCGTCATACAACAACAGTCTACGTTAGGTACCGAGAGGCTGGCACCGACTTCAAAAATAAGTGATAATTGTAATATTTAAATAATTATGTATTAAGGATAGAATTACTTACGTTATTTATCGCTTTTTAGTTTTGGTCGTTTCTGTTTTTTTTTTTAAGTCGGTTTAATTTATATTTTTAAAATAATTGAAGCTCGATATCCACGCGTGCGACGCCGCCGGCACAGCTAGTATGAACTAAATTAATGAATATCATAGTTAATTTTTGAAACGCCTTCAAAATAGTCTCAATTCGTTTGACTTTATCATGTATGTTACCAGTTAAATCCAAGAATTGTAATCTTTTTTTAACTACACACTCACCGTACAAAAGTTGACATTCTTCTGTTTCTTCAAATCGTTCACCAGCTTATTGGGCGTCCTCTCCCCGGCGTGATCCCGCGGGACCCTCTCAGCGGTCTCGTTGTTCAGCGCCACGTGTATCTTGGAGCTGACGTCACTGAGCTCCGTCAGAGTGCTCCTCTCTATCACGCACTTGGGCTCCAGTTTCGTTGTCTCTATGTACTTTTTGAGTATGCCCACCAACTGAGTTCAAACTATCAGCCACCATTGCGTGTCTGGGCGTTACTGTTTATATTTGTATATAAGTATATAATTGTTATTATACACTAAAGACTGGTGACGGGCAGCAACGTCACCGGAGCAAGAAGCTACGCCCTGCGATCGCCAACCCGCCTGCCCAGCGTGGCGATTATGGGTATATCCTCCAGATGTTTGCTCTAAGTGGCGAACAACTGGAGAGGCCTATGTCCAGCTGTGGACTGTAATAGGCTGATGATGATGATGATATAATTGTAGTACCAATAAAACAAGTGCTTAAGCCACTCACCTACTTTCAAATCGGAGCAATGTAGGCATGTGATGTCTTATATAAAAAAAAAGTATGTTACTTAGCCGGGCTCCTTGTTCCGAGAGAGATATAATCTTCTGATGTTCAAGGCGAGAGGAAACCGGTTTTTGCTGGGTGAACGCGTTCCATCGTAGACTACGATATCGCTTACCATTAGGCAAATCGCAAGCGCAAACTCATTTTGAATAAAGAAAAAGAAACTTACCGTACAAAAGTTGACGTTCTTCTGTTTCTTCAAATCGTTCACCAGCTTATTGGGCGTCCTCTTCCCGGCGTGATCCCGCGGGACCCTCTCAGCGGTCTCGTTGTTCAGCGCCACGTGTACCTTGGAGCTGACGTCACTGAGCTCCGTCAGAGTGCTCCTCTCTATCACGCATTTGGGCTCCAGTTTCGTTGTCTCTATGTATTTTTTGAGTATGCCCAGTTCGTCTTTGAGTAAGTCGTAGTGAGACCGTAACTCCTCGTTGTTTAGATCGTGTACCTAGCGGTAAAAGAATTGTTTTTTAAACAAATTTTAAGTGAGGTAGGACATAGCGAATCTTCGCTCGAATTGAGCTGCCCGTCCGGGGAAGGACCACCACCCTATAGAATACCGCAGCCAAATGACCTCCGGGTCGTGTTCCTGCGGGTGAGTAGGGTTTCTGGAGCAACTGACAGGTGACTGACCAGTTACTTGCCCGTTGTCACAGCGACTTGGGCTTCTCTTTCGCTTTCCATCAGGCGAAGGGAAGCCATTTTGCCGAGCTACTATAAAAAAAACATATTCTGTAAGCATGCATGAGAGGTATGCAAGGGGTGTAAGAGGCCTATCATCATTTCGCTCCAAGTCAACCTCACCTGCCCGTGGTGGAGCCTCCAGGAGAAGAACAACAGGAGAAGTCTCCAGCAGTGGGCTGCAATAGGTTTGCTTACATCGTATCTTGAGGTTAAAGTCCACAGATCCTTAATAGTTTAGTGTTGAAGCCCCATTATCACACCTTGATGACAAAGCTGCTGTCACAAACCAAGGTCTTCAAGGTCTCCAGTTCAGCGCGCTCCTTATTCATCGACTCAAGCTTTCCTCGAGGATCATGAGCTCTCTCCCATAATCACATAAGAGAGGTAGGGCATAGCGAATCCTCGCTCGAATTGAGCCAGAATACCGCAGTCAAATGACCTCTGAGTCGTGTTTCTGCCGATGAGTAGGGTTTCCGGAGCTCGTGGGGGGTTGGGGTTGGGCCGGCATGGCGTTGGCAACTGACAGGTAACTGACCAGTTACTTGCCCGTTGTCACAGCGACTTGGGCTTCTCTTTCGTTTTCCATAAGGCGTAGGGAAGCCATTATGTCGAGCCACTATAAAAAAAAAAATCACAGCTGCCTACCTTGATGACGCAGCTGCTGTCACAAGCCGTCTTCAAGGTCTCCAGTTCAGCTCGCTCCCGGTGGATGTTCTCGCGCTCCCTCTTCATCGACTCCAGGTGTTCCTCGAGGATGACCAGCTCGTTGGAGATCTGCTTGCGCATGTCCTCGCCGCGTTTACGCAACACCTCCTCCGCTTCTAACAGCTGGGATTTTAAGCTGTCTTCCTGTGAGATAATGGGTAGGTTGTCAATAAGTAGGTACTTAAACAATAGATAAGCCTAACCTAAATAGGATGCAGCAATAAATCCGTCCAGTAGTTTTTTTTTCTACAACGAACATACAAACAGACAGACAAAAATTTTACTGATTGCATTTTTGGCTTCAGTATCGATCACTAATCACCCTCCGATAGTTATTTTGAAAAAATATATTTAATGTACAGAATTGACCTCTCTAGAGATTTATTATAAGTATACCTTAGTTATAGATTACCTTAGCAGTGAGCCGGTCGGTCTCGCTGCGCACGGCGTGCATGGCTCGCGCCATAGTGGCGTGCTGGTCGCGCAGGGCTCGCGCTAGACCCCACAAGAACTTCTTCTTCTCTTGCACGTTTCGCTCCAACTCCGCCTCGCAGGCTTTGAACGACTCCTCCATCTGAGGTTGAATAATAATCATTATAAGTCTACGCACTTATTGTGTGTGATTGTGCTATGGAAATAAATAACCCAAGACATGCCACGCTGGGCCACACATCGCGCCAAACAAAACCGAAACTTGTACTATGGGTACTAGAAACTTATTTTTTCTGTAAATAAATACATACCTACTATTACATAGCAAACACACAGACCAGTACAAACAGACATGCAGATAAATGTCTGTACTGTGCGGGGGTCGAACCCACGACCCATGGCTCAGAAGGCACAGGTCACCAAACGAGCCATTGAGCCTGTCAAATACTTAAAATGAAAGAAAGACCACACAAACAGTATCGCTAATCCGCCCACCCAGTCAACGTGGCGATTATGGGTACAGTCTGTAGGTGTTTGCCCAAAGTGGCGAGCAGCCGGAGAGGCCTATGTCCAGCAGTGGACTGCGATATGCTGATGATGATAGGTACCTCATCCCTTCTCCTCTGCAGTTGCAGCGCGTGTGAGGCGAGCGACCTCTTGATCTTCTTCTCTTCGTCCTGTTTCACCATTTCTACTTCAGCCTCGTATACGCCCTTCAATTGTTGGAACATCTGGAAATAATCTCTACATGTGCTATTCAGTCTGTACCAGGTACAAGTTGATATATTTAAGTTTTAAGAAGTTTTTACACTTCGGCCTTTATCAAATCAAATCTTTATTTCGGATAACTTTGATCCATGGGTTAGTATTTTAGTAACAATGCTTATAAATCTAAGGGTTATTAATACAGTACAAGTAATTTATGTCCCTACAAAGAGTGGAAGTACTTCCGCCGAGCTAGGCGATCGGGTTCGGGGACCGCAGTCCAATGGACCATCTTAGTTTTTCGTATATAGGAATGTATACTCAGTCGTGACAAAAACTTCGTATGTGAGTTGTAGGTCTTCCATAGAACTTAAATAATAAAAAATAAATAAGTAGTAGTTGTAGCGATGTGGAGATAGATGTCGCTACGGATTTTAGCTAGGTACAACGCCAAGAAAACTGCTTAACTACAACTAAAAGAGAATACTATAGACATATGGTCAATGGACCAGAACTACTATGTGGGATCAAACACTGTGGGCGGATGAGCTACTAAATGGTCCATTAAAGAGAGATGTGGGAAATGTACTATTGCCTATGACAGGTTAAAATAAGAACCTCATCTACGAGGGTCCGTTCCATGACGTCAATGTTCTTCATTAGGGTTCCTACTTTTAACGGGTTGACGTCATTCGATTTTATATTCTGAAATAGGTAATAAGTTATTTAAAATTAATTTATGGGAGTCTTGTATATGAGCTTAACATTGCGGTAAAGATCTTGCCTAGGCCTGGGTGCGCTGCGTGCTTCCACAAAATTACCTTAGAAGTACCTGCGGATACTACTGCGTTTAAGTAGGTACATAAGTGCTTGTACTAGCTGGCTACAAACATATTTTACAGTGGTTTGTCATAATTCGAATGACGTAGGTAGGCAATAAGTAATTTATTAGGTAAACCTCGACAAAAAAGGTTGTTTGTCGAGACGAGTTCCGTAGTAAGTCTAAAGGGTAAAAAGTGGGTAAAAAGTTTGCCCAGGATGCTGGTAGTTCTAAAGCCACTGTGTTTAGGGAACCACAGATTAAGAGGCCGTTGAAGAAAATGGGCAATAGAAATTTTTGAGACCAAATGTCTACCTTTGGATGCGAGAAGCCAATATTGGGAGAGACCTATGTCCAGCAGTGGACTGACACAGGCTGATGATAATGATGATGATGCCTACCTTAATGAAATGCTTCTTCTTCGCCCGGTACTTCTCCTTGAGCCTGCCCATGCGTGCCTGGCACGCCCTGCAGAACACGTAGTGCTTGCACTTGTCGTGCGCCGAGCCGACCTTGCTGGCGCTCCTCGCGTGCTTCTCATCCGGAAAGTCTATGCTTTTGGCGCTTGACGACAAGCTCTCTGAGGAGGAGACAGCTGAAATATGTTGCCATTATTTATTTTATTTATTTATTTAATCTTTATTGCACAATTAAACTATGTAAGTACAAAAGGCGGACTAAATGCCACATAGGCATTCTCTACCAGTCAACCATTATAAAGTAATTTATCATCATCATCCCGTATCCAGTACACTGCTGGACATAGGAAATAAGAAATTTTTATTACTCTAAGGACATCACATCACAACAACACATCGACAAAACATATAGTACCAACGTGAACAAACAATACATAGGCCTCTCCGTTCAGATCGATTCTGGGATTTTGAAGTAGGTAATTGTCTGTGTAGTTTCCTGATTTAGAATAGGAATCAGTGGCGTAACTACTGGGCGGCTAGTCGGCTATTTGCCACGGCCCCTAAGCGTAAAGGCCCCCCGATCAGAGGAAGATCTCAATTCCCAACATAAATTTATTACACTCTCAGTAAAAATCCGATGAATTTGCCACGGGCCTCGAATGTTATAGTTACGCCACTGACAGGACCCCATCTCATCTCGTGGCTGTCGCAAAAGACGAAGGAATATCAGGAAACAGAGTTTACCTGCTTACAAATAAAACCTACAGCGGTCACCAACCCGCCTGCCAAGCGTGGTGACTGGCAAATCCCGAACCCAACTAGCTAAATGCAGATTTGTCCAAGCTTAACTTTTGTAAATAACTCCAAACATACCTTGTCCTTCAAACCATGTCTCCTTACTGTACATAGGCATACACTTCAATATACAAAACAGTAAGGGAAGATTCCCCTTTCCATTGTACATTTCCACAATATGCGATGCATGCTCTGAATCACATTTAATACCTGGAAATAATAATGATACAAGTAATATGTAAGTAGTTAGATAGACTATTTTATATCTTAGTATACTATCCATCTCCATTCATTAGTCCATTACGTCCAGTTAAGAAAGAGTAGTATGTTAGCAGGGCCCATGTATTGTACTTTACCACTTATATCAATCAACTATAGGGGGCCTTCCCAGGTTACGATTCCCAGAACTACTAGACTCCATAACATAGTATAAATTAAGTTTAAACTAGTCTAGCTATTGTACTTATACAATGTATGTGTATTTATACCATGTATGTGTATGTGTATTGTAGGACCATGATAATAAATCTTATTTTGATGCTTACATCAAAATAAGATTTATTATCATGGTCCTACACCAAATAGTGATGATTATGACTTGGTTACAAATAATAAGTTAGAAAAGCTTCTTTTCTAAATGGACCTTACCAGACGGTGACCATTTCATTTTCTCTTTAAGCATGTATTTAAAACTTTCATTCTGCAAATTATTCAATTACATACCTAAATAATTCAGTATGGACCACACATCATTGTCCTTGAACCTCAAGTCTTCGAAGTCACCTTCACTATTCATCATTTTCTTGGCAAAGCTGAACACCATGTTTGCTAGAGGGATCTCGGACACAAACACTGAGAGACTGTAACTAAATTCCTGTGGAATAATACTTGGATATTATAAACCAATCTAAAATAATAGACAAAAATGTAGAAAACATATTGGAAGCCTTAATACATTGACTGTCCCGTGCACTACATGTAGTGCGCAGTTATTGTTTATCTATTGTGTCTGCTTTGCAGACAGCTAATGGGTTAATCTATGAAGGTAATTGTATCAAGGCAGTTATAGTTCTTAAGGACTTAGAAAAATTTTGATCAATTTTGTAGGGGCTGGGGACTTCATCACATTTATATGGCGACTGGACTTGTACGATTTTGGTGGTCCGGTTGTCCAATTGCCTTTGCATTATTTGTAAGTAAAGACACATAATTATGAAAATTAACTGTAATAAGTTAATTTATTAAGAGTATTATGCAGTATCTTACCAATCTCAATAAATATTCCGCAATGAGCATATTTAACGCCTGATATGTTAATTCCAAACGTTGTGTGAAGTGTTTTTGGCATGTCGGGGGCTCACCTGATACAGAATAATGCATTGAACATCATAATCAAAACTGTTTCATTAATTTATACATTCAAAGTACATTAATGTTATGTTGTTTATTGGTTATGTTTTGTTGGCACCGAGGCAACGAAATTGCCGCCAATACATACCTGTTTGAGCACTTTTCAATACGTCAACAATGTGCCCGCGAAGATACACCCTCAAATCGTTCAGTATGCCATTTTTCTCAAACAAATCGTAAACAAATCTTTGAAAGTTCACAACTGAGTCGGTTTCCTTCAGTTTCTCATCATCTCCGGCTGTAGGAGGGTTACCTTCTGTGACGCAACCTTCCATTGTAGAATTCCAGTTATTTATAATGTTTTTGTTTTGTTAACTCTGTTCCTACATCATAGATTTCGTGAAATTAATTTTACAAACCACTTGAATTTTAAACTTCCCAAACAAATGTTTTGACATTTATTGTTTGTTGACGTTTCCGGTTGCCTATGGCGACTAAGGCTACAACTTACAGCCTTTTAGTTTGTTTAAATACATCGATTAAATTTTTAAGTGAAAAATTAAACTAATATTTGAAAAAAAATTAATGTTATATATCTGGAAAAACATTTATCAGATCTACATGATTTTGAATTAATTGGAACGACAGTTTACTCAAAATCTTTGCCTTAGGTTTATAATACTTATTTTGACATGTAGGGTAAGTGTCCCTGTGGCGCAGAGGATAGCGCGTTGGACTTCTAATCCAAAGGTCGTGGGTTCGATCCCCACCAGGGATGGGCTCGCATTACTTTTAGTAATCCTTCATAATCAACTAATCCTTGATTTGTGATAATTAGCTCGGTACTTAGCGCATTGTTTGGTATAACTGACTGGCACATCTTGAATAGACATTCTTTTTCGAAAAATTGTTTTATTGTCAGATAAATATTATGATGTTGGCCTGTGTGGACTAAGAAGAGGCTGATGATGATATTACCTACCAAAAGTTTTATTATTTTTTAATTTGGTAGTTTACAGTTGCTTAACTTTTTTACAGATCTTTAGTTTAATGTTTGTATGGTTTGGTTATTATTTTGTCACAAATCCTAATAAAACGACATTAAAAACTTGAAGTAGGTACTAGTTTTTAAAGAAATAAATAAAGCACTGGACTATTTTTGTCCATTAATTAATAGATGAATGAGGAGGAGAAGTATTACAATATTTTCCCTCGCATTACGAGTATTTTAATTATGACCTTATGTGCTGGCTTACAGACAATCATTTAAGCAACTAGCTGAATTTTATCATAATTTAATATCTATGAATTTTTATGAAGTAATTTCATTTGTAGGAAATAAGAATAATTGAATTATAATCTTCATTGTATATTATACCTAAGTTATACCTGTGGTTATACCTAACAAACAAAATAGTTTGCTGAAGTAAACTTCTAGTCGATAGGTAGCGCTGTTAAACGAATTTTTTAAACAGCGCCAAACTTTTTACAGAATGAACCAAAATGTTTGTAATAAGTATAAAATATAAATGTATACCTAAATACTTATGTTTCGAACATTTGTAGATCATGATCAGGATATAAAATATCCATCAAGTATTTTTTAGATAAAATAATGGGAAAGATGTTACTCGGTATTAGATCAGCCCAGGCATCGCGTAATCGTATCCGATCACATTTACAAAATGTCAATGTCAAAAATTGTGTTGTTTTTTGTGTTGTTGACTAGGGACTTGCACCGGAGCGAAATTTTGACAACCGATTGAATTCACCGGTTTTTTGTAAAGCTCCGGTGATTCACCGGTGATCACCGGAGCTTTACAAAAATAATTACGATATTTTTTTTTTAATATTTGAGGACAAATCACACTGTTTGAGCTGGCCCCAAAGTAAGTTCGAAACTTGTGTTGTGTTTGTTATTGCTTAGACAGAGAGATCCGACGTGGCGGATGACGTCACGTACCGTGCCCGCCATACAAACTCCATAGAAAAATCTGTTTCGCGTGAGAGAGACATATATATTCACTTTCAACGACTGTATCTCGCCCAATTTTCAGCCAATTTTGATTTTGTTTTCACTGTTCGTAGTATATTTTTATGTATTTTACGATAAATTAGTAAATACATGAAATTATTTTTTATGCATATTCCCTATTGTAAGGCCGGATGGCTACTTTATTAGATATTTTTGATGAAAAACTGGTAGTTTACGAATAGCTCTAATAGGCCGAATCCAGGTCCATCCAAGGAAAAAGATTTACGAAAAAAATGAGGTACAATAATTTTGTCATCAAATAAAAATGCACTTCTATAGTAGTTTCCACCAAATATTTCAAATAATCAAGATACCAGAAGAAATGAAACTGGAACTCAAACTGAAAATATAGATCATGCACGTTGCAACGAATTATGCGGAAGATTGATAGCTAGTGAAATGAATCATATAAAAGAACAAGAACGTTTTCAGTTAATGACTGAAATTATTATTAATCTTATAAGATTCAAGCAAATTCGTAAATAATTTAAATTAATGTGGTTAAATAATTAAAATACTTATTGATTAATGAATCTTTCTTTTATTTATCTAATGTTTTTAACTTTAATTAAATCTTCATAAATACAATACAATCACCGGAGTTTAATCGATTAATCACCGATTAGTTTTAATCGATTACTTTTACCGATGAATCACCGGTGATTCTCCGGTTCTCACTACTCCGGTGCAAGTCCCTATTGTTGACTGACTGATGTAAAATCGTGTGTGATCTTTCCTTTCCTCTTCTCGTCTACTTTTATTTCTTTTCCAGTTAGTCACTGTTCATTATCATGAGGCGACGAGCCGGAGTTGGTGCTATTCAGAAGCAGAAGCTAGAGCAAGAGAAATACAGAGAAAAAGGCTCGGAAATCCAGGAGAATCAATTTCAGCAGATGTCAAAGCAACTGGAAGTATTTCGGGAGAACTTGGAGGAGTTCGCGACGAAGCACAAGAGTGAGATCAAGAAGAATGCTCAGTTCAGACGCCAGTTTCAGGAGATGTGCGCAGCGATCGGCGTGGACCCGTTGGCTTCAGGGAAAGGGTTTTGGTCGGTGCTAGGTTTGTGGATTTCTCTATTTGTTGTCTTATTCTTCTTTGTTAGTTGGAGATTTGATAGAGAACAGTAGAAGCAGCTAGGGGAGGCAGCTTTGCCCTGATACTGAATTGAGAAACATACTGAAATATCATAATTTCAAGATGAAAGGAGCTAGTCATAATAATAATTTGGTAGGTTTTATAATCTGTGACCACAAAATTTGGATTTACCTACCTACTTTTGATTTTGAGAGTGTAATTTTCAATATTGTTCCACAATCATGTAAAGTCACAATATTTTAAGGATATTGTGTATTTTTGATATATTAAAACTTATCTGTTAATTTTATAGGCATTGGTGATTTCTATTATGAGTTGGGTGTCCAAATAGTAGAAGTGTGCTTGGCAACAAATTACAAGAATGGCGGGCTTATAACACTGGAGGAATTAAGAACAAGACTTATAGCTGCCCGAGGAAAAGCTAAGAAACATCAAGACATTACTAATGAGGATCTATTGGCTGCTGTGAAGAAACTGAGGATATTTGGAAATGGGTAATTTTCTTAACATATTGCACCGACCTCAGATAATGGGAACAGGGCAGGCAAGTGATGATGATGATGATGATAATCATATGACTACATCTTCCATCTGCTGTGTAAAGATCACCCACTTAATTATAGTTCAATGTCTAAAGCTATGAATTGTATAGGAAAATCTGACATAACAATTACAATGGTTATTATTCTGTAGCATTAAAAGTTTAAATTATAGAAATTTGGTGTTGTACACACAGTATACACATACTTTATGTTTATTTAGTACATTTTTTCTATTTCCAGGTTTTCCGTAGTTCCAATTGGCAAAGGAAAGTGGCTAGTACAATCAGTGCCCGGAGAATTAAATCTAGATCAAACCCTAGTGCTGCAGAAAGCAAGCTCTCTGGGCACTGCATGGGTGTCGGCCAGTATACTTACGGATGATTTAGGGTATGTTATACCTATGTACTTAATTAAATATGTAGAAACTAGCTGTGCTCGCGACTTCGTCCGCGTGGAAAAGTAATTTTTTCCCCGTTTTTTTTAAACATTTTCCATTACTTCTTCGCTCCTAATTGCTGCAGCGTGATGTTATATAGCCTAAAGCCTTCCTCGATAAATGGTCTATTCAACACAAAAAGAATTTTTCAATTCGGACCAGTAGTTCCTGAGATTAGCGCGTTCAAACAAACTCTTCAGCTTTATAATATTAGTTAAGATTAAGATTGCTCCACCAACAAGAGTAAAAATACCCTTTTTTATTTCAATATTAATTAGGTTTCAATAGTACCTTTTGTAGATTTAAACCATCAGAACAGATCAGCCTTTATTATCGGTCCCACTGCAGGGTGTCCCTAAAATCATGTCTAACATGTTATAACTGTTAGGTGTGAACTAAATGTACTAACTTCTTTAAGGACTATTGATATACTGGAATAAATATGGTTTATTTTCAGATGGAATGAGACAAGAGCTCAGAATGCTTTGAACCACATGGTCAAGGAAGGCCTCGCTTGGGTGGATACACAAGAATATAAAGAGACATTGTACTGGTTTCCAAGCATGTTCGCAGAGTGTGTTTCCGCTTAACGAGATATCTTTATTTAAATGTATGTATGTACAGTATAGTTATGAAGTCATTAATATTTTAAAGATTATGACCAAGATTTTTTACTTATAAAGGAATTATTGTAAATATGTTGAATAAAACTATATAAATTATACATAAAAACAGTTTTATTACAATACTAACTAATATTGCACTTGTTGACTAGGTATGCTAATATGATCATTACATTTGTAACAACTTATAAATCTAATTAATACTGTTCTCTTGATCTGACATATGGGATGGTTTTAATTTATTTCTCAATCCATCATTTTCTTCTTGTAAATCAACCAATCGCTTTTTGAGTTTCTCTGTCATTTCTACATATGATTCTTTCCACCTGAAATCAATAATAATTTTTGTTGATGAAACAATGATGATGGTTAATGGCAGGGCCGCGAATGCATAAAAAAGTTTAATGCATTTATGTAGCTGATCATCATATCAGTTGGTTAGGGCGCTCTCAGAAAAATTTCAACTATTTATGTGTGCCACAAAAGATAAAAGTTTGAGTACTCCTGGACTACATAGAAAAATGTGTGCTTACTTTTTATTAAGCTCCATTTGATTTTCTAAATGTTTGTTAAGTTCCATTAATTCCTCTTCTTTTGTTGACACCATCCTGTAATGTATTTGAATTATTTTTATAGTATACGAAATTAACTGAAAGTTGCTGCTGCCATAATTTTTTTGTAGATTATTAAGTATACTGACTTTTGACTTAATTCTGTTCTTGAAGAGAGCATGGCTTGCAATTTATTGACCATGTTGTGTGTTTCATCTAACGATTTTTGAAGATGTTCTACTTGTAATCTGAAAGAAAAATGTTTTAATAGGTTTGTTAAATATAGACCTTGAACCCCTTGGCCCCATACTAAAGTTTTTATTATAATACTCAAATTAGAGAGAACTTAGAAAACTATTGAGAATCGAACAATATCTTTGACGTATGCATTACGTAAAGCCAAGTTTATGTGTCAATATCTTAGCCATAAAAAGCGAAACCCTAATTACTTCATTTCTTCAAACTGTGTTTTCAGCAGATTCTCTTCCCAATTTCTACGTTTGTTCTCTCTCGAGTGCACATCTTGTAATCGCTGTATATCAATCGCTAAGCATTGCTTCTCACAAACCATTTGAATATTTCTTCTTTCTGACGCCACCTAGATAAAAAAAAAAACATTTAAGGAAAATATTTTACATGCTGCCTAGAACTATAATGCGTCTAAATTTTAGGTACTACGATATTTTTTATGCCGTTATGTAAATAATGTCTGTTCTTGTGGTACAGAATGATTACTTGGTCACCACCAACACCTACCAGTTCCTGGAACATTGCCTCCAATCTCTGCTCTGCAAGAGCTAGTTTGGGATCCACAGCGTTTACAGAATCTTTTTGCTTCCTCAAGTAATCTTCATTTTCTTGCTTAAGAACTTGGTTTTCTCTGCAAAAAGACTTATCTATATAAGTTTATCTTATGCACGTTAAGTGTACGTTTAATATTTAACTGTTTCAAGTTACCTTAGAGATTTATTGAGCAACATCCCTTTTTCAACCAGTTCACTGTCCAAATTTCTGATATGCTGAAGCATATCTGTTACTTTTTCATTGTATTTTTCTTTTATCTCATCTAATTCGGCTCTGTAATTTGACTCCAAGTCGCGTCGTAGATTTGATAAAGTTTTCTTTAAATGCATCAGTTCTCCTATAAAATATTAAATAACATTATCATTAAAATTATTGTATTTAAAACTCTATTTTATTGCATTTTAATTAGTACCTGCAAGTTCTTTGATTTTCTTATGAGCTTCATTCTTTTGATCTGTTACTAAATCAAAGAGTTGAAGAGCCTCTGCCACCTGCAAGAACCATAGGTATTAAAAATAATAATAAATTTTGTATCTCCTTCTAGCTTAGATGGTATTTCTAATATTGGGGACGTGTGTGGTCCCTGATTTATTTATTAACCTTAGCTTTGGCTTCTAATTCCCTTCTGATCTTATCTCCACTTTCTTTTAAACATGTGTGCAATTGCCCTTTTAAATCTTCATTAGTCTTTTTCTCTACCGCTAAGTTTATTTTATACTCTTCTAGAGTATCCATTACTTCTTTCGCTTTCTCTTCTAGTTGTTGATACTTTTCTTTGTGTGATGTAATTTCTTTTTCTTTGCTCTTCAGTTCGTTCTCTGCAGACTTATACTTTTCAGTAACTTCCTTAAACTTAGCTTCTAATTCGACGTAATCCGTTAAAGCTGTTTCGAGTTTGAGTTGCAAGTCACGCATGTCTTCTCTTGTGCTCTGCAAAAGAAAAAAAATCCAATATACAAACTGCTTTACTTATGTCCCTTGTGAGGAGTTGTAGAAATAAGTGGCATACAGAAATCACTTACCTGTTTACCACCATTGTCATAGTTGTTATATATCTTAAGTTCTGTTTCTAGTGCGTCGATAGTTTTTTGTGATGTTTGCCATAAAACGTGCAGCGAATCTCTTTCCTGAAAATTTTTCGATCAAATCAAAAGCAACCTTGGAATTATAAGCATAAGTTTCTGAGTTCTAGATCGTTTTAGTTCCCACAACAAAATTCATCATCATTCAGCTCCATACTGTCAGACGTTTGAGGGTTTTCTGAAAAAAGAAAAACACCAGATGACACCACATAACAGTCCAGCTATCATGTGATTGGTCAGTTGCTATGCAAATAGCATAGTGTCATCTGGTGGATTTATTTATTTTTTCAGAAAACCTTCATTGGTGTGAAGCGTTATATTTCTTTTAGCTGTGCCCGCGACTTCGTCCGCGTGGAATAGAGTTTCATCCCCTATTTTATCCTTTTAGAGTTGCAGAGTTGGTCGATTGAGTTGGGTTATAGATATACTTATATGTATTTAGATTTCTAATAAAAAAAAGGAAAATATCTGCTGACCTTCGTGATCAACAGGATTTGTTTCCTCAACTCTTCAGTCTCCTGGCTGTGCTCATCAGCGGCGGGTGCGTGGACGGCGCTCTGCAACTTCTGCTTCATCAGCACCTCCACTGTCTGCGAGAGCTTCTCGTTGTCCGCAATCACCTTGCGTATTTCCTGATCGACGGCAGACTGGTTTTCCTGTAGAAAGAAGTTTATAGTGCGAGGTTTTAAAAGGGTCGGCCACGCATGTGATACCCCTGGTGTCCATAGGTTGCGGTAACCGCTTAACACCAGGCGGTAGACTTGTTTGCCTCCTTAGTGGTATAAAAAAAATATTGTACCTAACTCAGTTTTTGGGACTTGAAACCGATTTATGGTGCAGTGCCAAAAATTCGCACAAGCCGCTTTGGCTTTACACTCATAATGCGAACGGGTAAGGTATGTAAAACTCTGCCTTATTGTCAAGGTGAATCGGTGTGAGACACATGACGATGTGTCTCATCTCTCATAGGACACATAGGGTCATAATATCTCTCATATCTGACGAGATATGAGCGATATTATGACCTTATATGTCTGTAATGAACTTAAGTGTAACTGGTTGGAGGGGGCGGGGACATCCAAAAATTTAATTGATACCTACCCTGTAAAAATTCACTTCTGTCTGGAGGGCATCCAAGGTCGTGGAATCCATGGTGAAATAGGAGCGTTGTGTTTTTCAGAACAATTTGGAACATAATAATAAAGACCACGATTAATTATTCCACATATACCTGAATACCTGATATAGCTTGCAATTATAAATAAAATGAGTTAAAATATGTACTACATAGCCCCTACGATTTGTTTTCATTTCGCGCGAAATGTGACGCTTACACGTTGCCAGGCAACAACTTTTTTAAATTTGCTCTTTCTACCCACGGCTTTTACAATCAAGTGACGGTCACTTGATATTTTCTGGTGCGTTCCACACGATCATCTGGTAACATGACTGGGTGGCGGTCAATATATCAATCAAGCGGATTGTGAGTTTTTGACATTTGCGTTGCGCGAATTTTATTCTCCGACCGAAACCGAAATTCAATGATTTGTTTACCTTTGTTTACTACGGATTTTAAATTAAATTAGTCTATTTCATAATGAGCAGGTATTGATATTGTATTTGCATACTTTATATGAGTTAGAAAAATTTGAATCGGCACTCGAATTATGTACGTAAGCGACTTAGAATTTGACAAAAAAATCTAGATTTTTATTTTCCTATTTTAGCCTGTACTTCGATATAAGGGAAGACCAGTGGCCACTGGTTTATGACGAGAGGTACAATGTATCGTTCATGGGCCTGGAGAGGTTCCATGTATTCGACGCCAAAAAATGGGGCAACATTATTGAGGTATTTGTAAAATTGTTAAGACATCAATGTAACGAGAATTGACGCAGTATTCTCGTAATCATTTAATTCCTTTAGCTTAAGGACAACCTTATTACTAATCATAATAAATTTCAGACAGATATATTTTATGTGGCAATAAATATTGCATTTCTTATTTTGCATATTCATTTAAAGTTGATTCAAATTTAATAAATATTATTTTAGCACTTGAAAAATGCAGATTTAATTAATACACAATGCTTGGTGAAGCCATTTGAAGCCCGGAAGAGTGACCTGCTTGTTGTTCACACAAAGAAATATCTGAAGTCCTTAAAAGTAAGTTTCATTGATAAGATAAAAGGTATCTTTAAGATATGAAATATTTTTTAACTCTTGATATCTTCGTCTATCAACATTGTTATTGATTTTTTTGTTTTTTTGTATTGACTCAGCATAGTGGTTTCCCTCTGCCTGATGTAAAACAGGATTTTTAGGCTTAAGATTTTTAGACACAATAGTTATATAATTTTTGGTTTTAATTCCTATTAAAAGGCAAATCCCCCCGAATGACAATTGGCAGAGGACTATGTCCAGCAGTGGACGCTTCCAGGTTCATGATGATGTTACGTTTGAAGATTAAATTGTTTTTATAAGGATAGCTTTCAGGCTGACCTCACTCCACCTGATGGTAAGTGGTCGTGAGGTCCAAAAGTTAGCTCGACAGACATAGACAAATCCCATTGCGCCTGTCCCCTCACCCTGAAGGATCACTGAGATGTCGTTTCACACCCCGCCTAAAGAACCCAGGATTGGAAGGAAACACATGAGCTGGAAGGGCATTCCTTGACTTAATGGTACAGGGCAAGAACGAGGAACTAAACCTATTGGTGCGCGCTACCATTGTCAGGATGGTATGTGAAAGCTGTCCCGCATGTGTTGTTCGGGAGTGGAAAGGAGATGTCGAGAATATGAGTGTGTAACTGATAATGTTGTATGTTTCAGTGGAGCACCAAGGTGGCAATGATAGCTGAAGTGCCAGTTGTGGCCTGTGTTCCCAATTTTATTGTTCAGTATGCCTACCTCAGACCTATGAGGTATATAATATAAGAATATTATATATAATGTACCTACAGACACATTTTTTTTACACTGTATTATTTACATGCTAGACTAGTAATCTTGCCATAGAGAAATATGCCAGGTATAATTTGTTTTGCATGAAACCTCATGAATACACTATAGGTAAATTAGATTCCTTTTTTCCCCCATTAATCATCAACCTTTTCAACACACTCTCCTGGTGTTACGGGTGTCTATTGGGCTGCAACAACTTAAAACGTAACAGAGAACATGAAGATCCATTTGCGTAATCGCAAAAAGGTGTTCAGCATGACATGTCATCACAAGCATTGCTTAGTTGCGACCAGTGATAATGGTCACAATGCTGATGTTCAGTTTTGTAACATGGAAATGCCTCTAGACGAGACTGATAACTGAAACAACTTTACTGTTGTAAAGCAGTACACAGTACTGTAAAAGAATGGTAACACTGTGACACTTTTATCCCTGAAAATCAAGCTTTTTTACTAATGATTCCTAGTCAATATCTAAATGATTAATTAATTCAAGTATTTATTTTGATAGGTACTACCTACCTATTGTTTAATTCTTTGTATTTCAAGCGTAAAATGGTAAAATCACATAAGCTAGAAGGGGGTTTAGTTGTATCACTTGTTTATGTCACAGGTAACATGTGACTCATATTTTTTATAGACTACAAACTGGCGGTTCTGTGCTGGCGGGCAAGCTGGCGTTGGATAGGGGGTGGTCCATCAATGTGGGTGGTGGCTTCCACCACTGCAGTGGCGAGAAGGGCGGCGGATTCTGTCCGTATGCTGACATCACAATGCTGATACAGTTCCTCATCATACACAAGCTGATACAGAATGCTATGATTGTTGATCTGGATGCTCATCAGGTATGTGATATCTATCTAATCTACTGAAAAATAATACCTGTTTAAGGTACATTATTTAGAACATATTTTGATATGAAATCAATGTCATAAACGCAGTATTTAATATAGCCATCGAGCAAACTTCTTATACGACGCATACAAAACATCACGTAATATTCGAGCATGACGTCACGGTTGAATAGCAGTTAGTATGAAGCGTTTTTGGGCAGGTTCATATTTGTGATTTTGAAATTGTGATATCTCCGGTTCTTTAACCGACTTCGAAAAAAGGAGGAGTTTCTCATTTTATACAACGTTTGTTGTCGTCCGGTTGTTTCAACGGACATAATTGTTCGGACATAATTGCACGCACGGACCACCTAAAGTGGGGCTGGACGGGGCACATGCTGTGTTGTAGAATCGACAAATGGAGCAGACGAGTCACTCTATGTTACCCCAGAGAAAACTGTAGAAGGAGGGGGCGGTCAAGAGTGAGATGGAGGGATGAAATCCGCCTAACTCTGGGACCATACTGGACCAGGGTGTCGGAGGACAGAGCCCAATGGAGAGAGCTGGAGGAGGCCTATGCCAAAAGGCACGCCGAGATAAGGGACATTCTCTAGTCTCGGATTAAAAGGGCTATCATCATCATCATCAATTGTTTCAACAATGTTTCTATGATTGGGTGATGCACCAATATCAACCCAAAACAGAAATTAGTCATCATGCCTATTGTGGTCAAATGTTTCCTTTAAAAAAAAGTTGTATGTGTAGTGAACTGACTTTTTACCGATTCCAGGGCAACGGTTACCAGCACGACTTCCTCGGCGTGCCCGAGGTGTACATAATGGATATGTACAACCGCAACATATACCCGAAGGACAAAGTAGCCAAGCAGGCCATCCGTAGGAAGGTGGAGCTTGGCAATAAAGTCGAGGATCTGGAGTACATGCTCAAACTTAGGCAGTGAGTTCAAAATTAAATGAACTTTGATCCTTTAGAACTGACTGTTTCAAGCAGTTGAGAGCGACTGCTTCAAGCCGCGACCGCGCGAACTATGGCAGCGAATGAATGACTATACTATAAGCAGTCTTTGTAAGACCGCTAAAGGGCCCCATGTATGGTACAGTGAGCATTAAATATATGAGGGCACTTAAGCTTGTTCGTGCAAGCCATCGTACATTCGCGTTTTGCTGACACCGCGCCCCATATTGGGCCGCGCGTGATTACTGTTTACTTTATAATATTTTTATTTACTAGTACGTCACTGACTGTCATAGCAGTTACTAATCAAGGAAAGATTGCCATATTGTTTACCTACTTAACTACATACAATATACTATTTTACCCCGGCGATCTTTCTCTTTGGCGTACTCACTACTCTACCTGACTACAACTCATGTACGGAGCTTCGTGGTCCACTAAGCGGAGCCCCTACAAAGCTATTTAAAACATGTAGATCACGTCAGTTTGAACAAGATATCTACACCCTATCCTATGCCTCCAATTCATCTAAACAAGCAGTTGTCAACGAGCAAGCGAAGAGCTGCGTCCTGCGGCCAACCCGCCTGCCCAGCGTGGCGATCATGGGTAAAGCCTCCAGATGTTTTTTTTTTTATTTTTTTTATAGTACCTCGACATAAGGGCTTCCCTACGCCTGATGGAAAGCCAATTAAAAGCCCAAGTCGCTGTGAAAACTGGCAAGTAACTGGTCAGTTACCTGTCAGTTGCCACTGCCATGCCGGCCTAACCCTAACCCGACCCACGACCCGGAGGTCATTTGGCTGCGGTATTCTATAGGGTGGAGGTCCTTCCCCGGACGGGCAGCTCAATACGAGCGAAGATTCGCTATGCCCTACCTCTCTTAGGCCAAAGTGGCGAGGCCTTAATATGTTCAGCAGTGGACTGCGATGGCGTCTAGTTTACGGCCTAAGCATTAAAAGCTTTCTAAAAAAAATATTTTTCTTTTCTGTTATGTAGCTTTCTACACGATGGGCCACTAAATACTTAATTTAATTTTGTTTTTTCATGTTCAGGAATCTTAGAGCGGCGCTGAAGGAATTCAAGCCGGACATTTTGGTGTACAACGCCGGTACAGACATACTGGACACGGATCCGCTGGGCCTCATGAGGATTAGCGAAGTAGTGAGTATTATAGTTTAGTAAGGTACTAGCTGTGAGACAACATCCCTTTTTAGGGTTCCGTCGCCAAAATGGCAAAAACGGGACCCTTATAGATTCGTCATGTCTGTGTCTGTCCGTCCGTATGTCACAGCCAGTTTTTTCCGAAACTATAAGAGCTACATTATTGAAATTTGGTACGTAGATGTATTCTGTAAACCGCATTAAGATTTTGAAATAAAATCAGAAAAAATTTTTGGGGTTCCCCATACATAGAACTGAAACTCAATTTTTTTTTTAAATCAAACCTATACGTGTGGGGTTTCTATGAATAGGTATTTGAAAATGATGTTGAGGTTTCTAACATATTTTTTTTTAAACTGAATAGTTTGCGCGAGAGACTCTTCCAAAGTGGTAAAATGTGTGTCCCCTCCCCGTAAAATATGGCCATGATAAATATATGATGTGTATTACTATGCAAACTACTAACGAAAATTGGTTTGAATGAGATCTAGACAGTAGTTTTTTTTTAAACGTCATAAATCAAATTACCTATTTTTTTTTCATTTCGAGCCCGTACAAAGCATCCGTACCGTACTGAATGGTCTGAAACGTGGGTTACGTTCCAGAGCGCTGCGGGCGTGACCCGTACGGGCTTTCCGCGCACGGACTGCCCGTACGGGACTCCCGGACAGCTGTGAAACCAGCCTATAACCGCTCGAGCGGTTGGTACCGACGACTCGAGCAGTCAAGAACCGACTCTATGTATGGTCGCTCTGAGTATTGTTATTTTTCAACAGGGCATCATAAAAAGGGACGAGTTCGTGTTCGAGATATGCAAGGAGCACCGCATCCCTATAGTGATGCTGACCTCCGGCGGGTACCTGCGCAAGACCGCTCGCATCATCGCCGACTCCATACTCAACCTGCATCGCAAGGGTCTCATCACCGGCTCCAAGGGTCGCGAGGAAAAATGAGTTAAAGTATAGTATTTATATTATCTATACTAATGGGTAAAGGTTCGTATTTAAAAAACTAACTTTTACAGTAGTAGTTTGAGGGTCGGTGGAATTTTTGGTCGGCAAAGGTTTTAACAACAAAAATAACTGTCAGTTAGTTGAATGATAGTTGATGGGTCTGATGAATCTGATTTCTGTTCTCAAACAAGTTGGCTCAAATAGTGATTACATTGATATCAATAAACAATCAAGTTGTACGCGGGACGAGCTGATGAGGGCGTCTAGGAGGGCGGTTTGTGTGGCTGAATATTGGGCGGAACTCGTTTAGATTGCCATCGACACGATAAGAAGAAGAAGAATAAACAATGAAATAATTAATTGCGCCAGACAATTAACATTAACCACTGATTTCATAAGGCTTAAGGTACTATAAGTACCAGATGATGATGAAGTCCTGTCGGGAATGGAACCCGAATCCTTCGGATTATCGTGCTATTGGCGGGAACGCTTAGCTATTGCGCCACAACAAATTTTCCTCAAGAACGTTACGAAAACTGTCATCAATAAAATTTTCTTAGGGTATTTAAGCAAATAATGAAATGAAAATCTTTTGCCATGTCCATAGTAACGTCTTCAAGAATCAACGTTTACCTCTATTGCTATACAAACATTAAATAGTCAGCAAGTCTAATCAATTGGATCATATTATTTTCCACGCTATCAGCGAATATTTCAATTAAATACAATTTAAATTACGTTATTAATAATAACATTTGTGAATTGAAGACATTACCTGTTAGATATTTTGACTAACTCTAACAAAGTTGACATAATTTTATTTCGATTCGAAGCTTTAAAAATATGAACTATTGAATATCAAAGGTGAAAAAATCTATGTGATGTTGTATAATATTTATTTAAAGGTCGTAAGACGCTAAATAGATATAACTAGCTGTGCTCGCGACTTCGTCCGCGTGGAGTAATTATTTTTTCCCCGTTTTTTTTTACATTTTCCATTATTTCTTCGCTCCTAATAGTTGCAGCGTGATATTATATAGCCTAAAGCCTTCCTCGATAAATGGTCTATTCAACACAAAAAGAATTTTTCAATTCGGACCAGTAGTTCCTGAGATTAGCGCGTTCAAACAAACAAACAAACAAACTCTTCAGCTTTATAATATTAGTTAAGATATAGGTAATTGTTTGTTATATAATTAGCAGATATGTCAGTCCAACTGCAATATCGATAAGTACCTACCACAGTTTTGGGTATGGGTATGGTACTGGGGTCTAATACCTGTATTAGAAATAGTTTGTGATTATTTTGATCTCAGTATTTATTATATTAGTATGTAATATTATATACAAGTGCCAAATTTTTTGTCTTCTAGTGTATATCCTGCGAGGGACTAATTTACAATACAATAATATAGGGGTAGGCGAAATTTACAGAAAAAAGTGGGGCTATTTACTAGAATGGCTCGAGGACTCATTTGGTAGTGACAACCTTTGGGGTTGTGGGTTCGATTCCCACCCGGGACAAATATTTGTGTGATAAATATTTGTGTTTGTTCCGTGTCTAGT
Source organism: Conogethes punctiferalis (assembly GCA_031163375.1). Classification (NCBI taxonomy): domain Eukaryota; kingdom Metazoa; phylum Arthropoda; class Insecta; order Lepidoptera; family Crambidae; genus Conogethes; species Conogethes punctiferalis. The sequence goes on along the minus strand of CM062096.1, from coordinate 10,187,260 downwards.
CAGATTTGAAACTGTAGTAAAAAAAACGAAGTAACTTTTCTAGTCCTCCGTGTATTGACATGTGATATAATTATATTTATTCTGTATTTTGCTTCGGAGTTTATTTTTCCAAATAAATATTTTTCTTCTATTAAATTCGTATTTCATTGTTTGCTATCCGCTTCGCTTAGGGGCAGCGCAGACGACAGACTATCCGTGACGCACTTTTTTGAATTATATGCAGTAACGCACACGACGCGCAGAAATCTGTATCGGATATTTCACAGACTTAACGCACACGACGCAGATCTTCGAATATTCTGTCGGCAGACCTAGACGCTCTTTTTAAATGTCTCAGACGCAGAGTCTATCGCACTAAAAGTGTGCCGTCTGCGCTGCACCTTACTGTAGGTGCGAATGGCTAAGCTATGGAACTCTTTGGCAGAGTCCGTGTTCCTCGATAGATAGATTTTCAAGGACCGAGTGAATCGATTATTGTCTTGGGTGAGCTCGTTCTCTGGGATATAATAAATTCTCGGGGAATAAGGGTCCTCGGCAAAGCGTTGCATAGTTCGGCCGTCTAAGACTCTTTATCTGTAAGTATAGTTATCACAATAGGTATTTATATTTTATTTATTCATCATCATCATCATCCTAGCCTTTTTCCCGATTGTCTCAGGGTCGGCTTCCCAAACTGAGAGATTTGGCGAGGGCTAAGCTTTTACACAGAGCGACTGCCATCAGACCTCCGCAACACTTAGGGTAAGCTATACCCATTCCGAGTTGGGCGTCAGAGTTATCATCATCACTGATATGTTGTGATGACTGCTATATGAGTTGGTAAAGATAGCACCCGGGACCAACAGCTTAACGTGCCTTCCGAAGCACGGAGGAAATCGGTGTCAAATTTTGGTCACCCATCATCGGATTGACCGCGCCGATGGTTGCACAACGTTGCGATCATTGTTAAGCGAACAAGACCGCGGCGCCACCGAGCTCCTCCTATATATTTTATTTATTATTCTATTATAATAATATTCTATTATAATTTTAGATTTTCAAGTCTTATCTATCCTTTTAAGTGTCATGGTAGGACGTACAAAATTTAAAACACAAAGTATTCCACAGTCTGAACAGTTTTATTCAGTGTTCATACAACCAAGCCGATAAGCTCTACGCACAAAGAACAACATTCTCAATTACATTACGTTTCAGTTTTGTAGGTACATATGACTAGTGCCTACTAGTGACTAGTTTTAGGTACTAGTGGTATTTATACAAATAAAACGTGACTAATATTTTATCAAATGTCGCCTCTCGTGGTGGAGAGATATGGGCCTACATCATAGTGTTGATATAAAAAGATTTTAAATATTTTTACACCAACTGACTGTTTACATGTGGGGCAATTTAACTATTAGGGTTATTTAAATTACTTCCTTATTAAAATCAGGTATTTATGACTTACGGCCGTGTTCGCAAACATTACTATTACTATGCGTCGCGCGGACGCACAGTGCCCGAAGACCTACACGTTTTTGGGTACCTGTGCGTTCGCGTGACGCATAGTAACGTTTGTGAATGTTATCGATGATTGCGTCAACGGCGTTCAGTGGGTATAAACTGTATGATTAATATGTATCTATCTACTTACTTTTTAACCGACTTTAAAAAAGGTGGAGATTCTCAATTCGTCTGTAGAATTATAAATACATTTTTTTTACAGTTTGAATTGAACACTTTTTGAAGCCAAAAAGAAATGAATTTACCTTATACTATATTGGCTAGCTTTCATTTCGTTTTCATGACAAAAACAGTGTTGTTTTAGTCAAAAATTTAGTTAAAGCGGCCAATACTTTATGAACACAACTAGTCTAATTATCGCGTCGCACACAATTTAACATAATATCACTGGTGTAAAGAACTAATAACAATAAAAAGCGTATATAAATAAAAAAATAAGTTAAAAATAGTTAATAATAAGGCACCGAGTATGTTTTGCTCTTTACAAAATGATTCGGTTAATATTTTTATTTATATTTTTGCCTAAATATGAATACGATTGAAGGTAGTTTGGTAGTATCTACCTGGGCAGGTAACTAAACATCGAAGCCGGTCTAGAATTTGTAGCCAAAAACAACATTCGGCATATACCACTCTTTCGTAGCTGATTTTACCTAAATACCTACTCATTTATTTAACTCAAACCGTTAAAGGCCTATGATATTGTGGACAAACCAACCACCTCCTACTATGCCTTGACTACTTGACTATGTCACCGTAAAATTGTAAATACCGTTAGATTATGATCTATCTCGCGAGATTGTAAACTGTCGAAATATTGTGAACTATAAAATAATGCTTACATTTTAACTATTATTCGGTAACAGACTGTAATCGATCGATGTGATATTCATTAATTAAAATCTGTCACGCGTAAAATTTCCACAAGTTACACTTTGATCGACCAAAATCTACCCATAAATAATAGTAATGATAGTTAAAATGTAAGAATTATGTGACTGTTCATAATATTTCGACAGATTACTATTTCGCAAGATGGATTATAATCTAACGGTATTTACAATTTCACGGTGACAACTATAACATCTCAAAGCGCTCGACGAAGGGACCAGTGTTTTTTTCTTGTGTACCAGTGTTGCATAGTGGGTATTCCCTGCCTTATTTCGATCTAGAGGCAGGGTATCGCCCAACTTTTATTCCAAGAGCGGCGTGACTGCGTGAGTCCCACATACCCCGAAAAAAAAAGGGGTAGCAAATGCCATTCACACCGTAGAGCCTCTTTGTATACTTGAAAGCCATAAAGTCATGGGCCACCCAAGGGCCCTTTGATTTCCTAAACGTCCTGCGCTGACGGCCAAGAAATTGGTCTTGTTGAAAATATAAAGAGCAAAACACACAAGGAACAATCGTCCTAACGCCACGGCATTAGAGCCCATTTTTATCTGGTGGTGGTGTTGAACTGCGAGTAGTAGTCGTCGGTAGGCGTGTTGTTGTTCACCACCTCGCGGTAGTACTTCTCCTTCTCCTTCTGCTGCAGAGCGAGCAGCTGGTTCTCTTCTAGCAGCTGCCTGGCTATGTCTCTGCGAAGTAATGGGGATTGTTACTGTAAGATATCGTTACAAAAATTGGAAGATATAAGCAAGGTCGTCAATTACCATGTTGATAGATACATAGATACTTAGAAACTCACAGTTAACAGGAAAACACATTACAAACAAAAACAAAGTACAATTTAGGCGGCCTTATCGCTTATAGCGATCTCTTCCAGACAACCTTCCGGTAGAGGAAAGGAGGAGGATTCATCAGATATGGGTCACCCAGTGCTAAACTATGTATTTCATGTTGGTTGGTGATATTATATAGATACCTAGGTATGCTAAGCGGTGATGAAAACTTCGCTTGTGCGATCCAGAAGATGTTCCTATGTAGACAGATATACCGCATACTGTCTCACTCCAAATCCTGGTTAATCGACCACCATGAAGCAGACCTCATTGATCTCCGGACATGGATCAATCTGAGCACAAGATCCCTGTTCCGTGCCGCTGTGTCAAAAGTTAGTATAGCGGCCCTATAATAGCCGGCCTCCAGTAGGAGAAGGTGCTTCAAGAAGAAGTAGTCTCATTCGTCATCAGGTAAGTGGAACAGAACATGAATAGGAGACTCCTTGTGCGCATGCGCTTGTGGAGTGTCCGTGCCTCCTCGTTGCGCCACTGCTCTCAATAATGAGACTATTTTATGAAATAGCTATAAGGTCACAAACCTCCTCTTCCTCTGGTCCTGTATGTCGAGACGCGCCACCTCGTTCTGGATGGACTTCGCGAGCGCTTGCCACTCCGCCTCCATCTTTTCTTGCGCCTCACGCTTAGCCTTAAGATGTAATAAAAGGAGTAAGTTAGGAGCTCTAGTTAGGAAGGCAATTAATTCAAAAAGAATATTCCACAATCTCAACAATGAATCGTGGTTCCGTTCTGGACGGTAAGTGCCAACGAAGGTTTTATGATTTTTGGTTAGCATTTCATTTACTGTGTCAAGCACATTTGCTTTCTGCCAGGATTTGGCGGCGGAGGTCTAGTAGTTACATGTATGGGCCTCGTCGTTCAAAGGCATTTGTGAAATGTGACTACAACACCGAAAGCGACTCTTCTGCGTACTACTGAGTATGTGGAGTGGAATGGATTCATCACGAGTATATTTTCCCGTAGTCCAGTATATTATTTTGCTACAGATAATGTTAGGGGTTAGGGGATGTAAGGGAGCCACCTATCACCTTTCCGCTCCAAGCCATCCTCACCTTCCCGTGGTGCAACCTGCTGAACAACAAACGAGGCTCTGGCAAACCGACTGGTGGCGGTAAAAGCTTCACGATAGAAGGCGTAGCTAAATACCAAAGGCCGATGACGGGCAGCAGCGTCACCGGAGCAAGAAGCTACGCCCTGCGATCGCCAACCCGCCTGCCCAGCGTGGCGATTATGGGTATATCCTTCAGAAGTTTGCCCTAGGTGGCGAACAACTGGAGAGGCCTATGTCCAGCAGTGGACTGCAATAGGCTGATGATGATGATGATGAGTCCTATATTATTTTGCTACAGATAATGTTAGGACTTACATGTGGCAGGTATATACTGTCATGCAGGGTCGTTTTACCCTTACCTTAGCAGCAGCCATTTGCTCTTTCTGGGCAGCGTAGAACTTCTTCAACTCCTCTTGGTTCATGCCTTTGTACATGAATCCGATGGCCCTGCACATTTCAACAGCATAATCAGTGGTACAACAAGGTGAGTCATCACCCAGCCCTGTCTCTCCTACCTATCGAGTAGATTTTTTGTGTTACAGACAATTCTATATAACTGGTCGAGATTAAAAACTTTGGGCCAATGTTTACATTCAACTTCATCTTTCCACGCTTGGCCGGTTGTTCTTAGCTTTGCCTCAGAACCCAGAACAGAAGATTATACCAGTGGTCCTACCGGCGGGACCCTCCGGGATCATTATGAATCTTGTACCCGAACATATAAGGGTCTAAGACGATACCCAGATTCTACCTATTTACTAGAAGAAGTTTTGTTCTATTTACCTGTTCTTGCCCAGGGCACTCTTGGCCACATCAGGATTCTCGGTAAGCATATCGGAAGTGAGGTTGTTGTACATCTCTGCGGTGTTATCCGCCTCTTCTTGCTCCTTCAGGATTTGCTCCAGTTGTTTCTTCTCTGCAGCCTGCGCAGAAAGTTAAATTTCTTTAGCGCTGGCTAGTAGACAAAGCTTGAAAGCCCCGAGAAGAGTCTCTGCTCTTACCAAAGCTTCATTGTAGCGTAAGTTTGCCTGACCCAGCCGGTAACGACATTCGCGCTCCAGTTTGTCCAACTCGCCTGCGCGGGCGTCTCTTGCTTTGATCGCCATCTGTGGAAGGCACCAAGACTTAACCAAGACAAGGCTACCTGCTATATCGGCTGTATCATCAGGTTCATAGATTATTTATTTTCAAAAATGAACCTCCACCTATCGTCTTTAACAACGTCTGTTCTGCAAAAGACGTTCATCTTTTCGCTCAAAACCTGCCCGTGGTGCTTCTGCAAGTTGGAGAACAAAATGTGAGTCTGAAACGGTTCGCCAACAGTCGATTGTTCCATGAACGTTTGACCAACAGAATCTTTGGCCCATTAACTATTCGCCCAAAAGACATTTGACCCATGAACTGTTCGCCAACAGAACGGTTCGTCAGTGAACGTTTGACCAACAGAATCTTTGGCCCATTAACTATTCGCCCAAAAGACATTTGACCCATGAACTGTTCGCCAACAGAACGCTTCGTCAGTGAACGTTTGACCAACAGAATCTTTGGCCCATTAACTATTCGCCCAAAAGACATTTGACCCATGAACTGTTCGCCAACAGAACGGTACGTCAGTGAATGTTTCAGCAATAGAATCTTTGCCCCATTAACTATTCGCCCAAAAGACATTTCACCCATCAACTGTTCGCCAACAGAATAGTACGCCAGTGAACGTTTGACCAACATACTGCGACAGTCTTTCCGAACAGCTACGACTTGGGAACCTTTAAGAAACGAGCGTATTCATATTCAAAAGGCCGGCAGCTACCCTAAACTCGATTAGAGATGTGTCCATGGGCGGTGTCAACTGCTTACCATCAGGCATCACACTCGCTCGTCTGCCGCGCAAGGTTAATAAATAGCCAAAATTCAAAATACAACAGAGTATTTACACCACAAGCTACGCCCTGCGATCGCCAACCCGTATGTCCAGCGTGGCGATTATAGGTAAATCCTTCAGGTGTTTGTCCAAAGTGGCGAAAAACTTGAGAGGCCTATGTTCAGCATGGACTACGATATTCTGAAGATAATAATTATGATTACGTCACAAAAGTACCATACAAGCATACAATTTTCGGATGTTGCCCTCAATTTCTCTTAGAGCCCATCATCAGAGCCTGACCTGACTGGTGTTAATGAGACCACCTCAGAAGTGACCTCTATCCAACAAAAAAAAATGTTTGAAATCCATCTGCGACCGCGCGGCAGTCATTCATACGCTGCCGTACACACACACGACGGCTTGAGCAGTCGCGACCGTTTCTATGGTTCACCACCCGATCACGGCTTGAAGCAGTCGGTCTCAACTGCTTGAAGTAGCCCGTGTACGGCCGCTCTTGGTAGGCTAAACGTCTTATGCATAAGGCTGATGTCAAAAGGTTATGTTGGTCAAACGTTCACTGGCGTACTATTCTGTTGGCGAACAGTTGATGGGTGAAATGTCTTTTGGGCGAATAGTTAATGGGCCAAAGATTCTATTGGTGAAACATTCACTGACGTACCGTTCTGTTGGCGAGCAGTTCATGGGCCAAATGTCTTTTGGGCGAATAGTTAATGGGCCAAAGATTCTGTTGGTCAAACGTTCACTGACGACCCGTTCTGTTGGCGAACAGTTCATGGGCCAAATGTCTTTTGGGCGAATAGTTAATGGGCCAAAGATTCTGTTGGTCAAACGTTCACTGACGAACCGTTCTGTTGGCGAACAATTCATGGGCCAAATGTCTTTTGGGCGAAAAGTTAATGGGCGAAAGATTCTGTTGGTCAAACGTTCATGGAACAATCGACTGTTGGCGAACCGTTTCAGACTCACAAAATGTGCTGGGTGCAGAAAGTAACTTTTAATGAGCGTGACGTAAAGTAGGTAAATGTCTCGGAAAGTTTTCTCTCTGAAATTACAATGTTTCATTCCTTTAAGTATTATTTGAATTGAGTTTTCGCCAGCTTCTAGAGCTGTTATCGTAAAGTTTCCAATGGGAACTATTACATTTCATAAAGAAAACTAACGAGATTACGAGGCTTTCGAAATTGGGTCTATTTCCTTTTATGATTGTGACGTGTATCAACAAGTTAGTCAGCAATGTTTTGCTGGAGTCTGGTTTTATTACCATGTAAGCAGCTTCTGCTGCCTTCCTCTCCTCCTCGGCCGACTTGCGCTCCTGCACCTGCTGCTCGAGCCAAGCGTTCTTCTGAGCGGCCATGATCTTTTTACGTTCCTCGTATTCCAGATCTTCGCCTTCGAATCTAAGTAAATAATAAAACATTACATTTTACAGATTTGAGATAATCTGCATTCTACGCCGATCAGCTGGTCCTGGGTATTTTCTAATACTATGATTTTAGAAATATATAAATAGAAATAGAAACATTTATTACCATTGGACATCACAACACAATAACAGAAACACATAAACAATAACAGAAACAAATTACATAAACGTTACACAAACAAGGATATTAAATAGACCAATTTAATTTCGACACAAACATTACAAAAACAAATAGACCGGACGGGGGTTGTGACGTCCAACGTAAAATGGCCTCACTCAGCATTATGCCGTGGCCCGCGTAGCAAACCACGGCGCTGATTTTCTAGTAGATTTGATTCTATAATATTAACATTTTGAGTTTAATAAGGTGTTTTAGGTATTTTTCCAGTAGGTACAGCAGACATCAGGTTCAAGCGAAACTTTGATGTAATAAAAGCTGGTTTGGCTTCACTAGTTACCTATGTTCATTTATTACAATGTTTGCTTCTAGGGGCCTTACACAACTTGGCATTTTTGAACGTTGTCGTGTTGCCAGAGTCCGCTTGCGTCGGTCGTGCTCGTGACCTAGTAGCACGTCTTCAACTATGCTGGCCCTTGGGCCCACAAAAAAATTGGGATTGCAAAAATAATTGAAAAAGATATGTGTGCGAAATTGTCGATCCTTTAGGCCTACCCGAGATACGGGTCCCGTGTGTCCGTAAAGACGTTATTGCTGTGACGTGAGAGCCTAGTGGCAGCAGAACGGAGGATCATGCAGCGTTCGTGACTTGTCAGGGGGCGAAACACTAGCGTGGGGGTAGACTTACTTCTGAGCACTAGACATGCCGACCGGCTCGCCGTCAGACGCCCTCGGAGGCAGCTGCTTCTTCAGAACGTCTGGGTCGTTCAGGTCAAACTCGCGGCGGTCTTCTGGCCGCTGGTACTTCTGGCGGAATGCGTCTATCTCCATGTTGATGCGACGCCGTTCCTAGAAGAGACAGTTGAATTTCTTGGTTCAAATCATCATTAGCCTGCAAACATAGCCTCCCTCAATGACAATTGACATTTGGCGGGATATGCCTTAGTGACCACGCTTGGCAGGCGGGTTGGCGACTGCAGTAAGTTTTATTTCTACCCAAATAAACGCTGCTGCCCGTTTCCTGGTATTCCCTTAGTCGTCTTCTACGACACCCACGGGATTAGATGGGGTGGTCTTATTCTAAGTCCGGAAATCACACGGACAATTTAAATTTTAGAGGGCTGGAAAATGCCGAAAATCTACGACCAGGGCGCTGGTAGTTCTAAAACAAGGCCCTGACCCTGACTTTTCCTGGTCAATTAATATTAGGAAAGTTTCTTTTACAGTTCAAGGTTCTTGAAGATTGACTTAAGTTAATTTGTGTGTAGTCTGTTTAATTTGTTAGTTCAGCAAGTGGTATGAAGGTTGTGTACCAAGGTCAAAAGGTATACCTCCATCTCTCTAGCCTCCAGCACGACGGCTAGGTTGCTGTCCTTGATCATCTGCTGGGCGAACGCGTGGTCCCGGCGCTCCTGCTCGTCGCGCTCCGCCCTTTTCTCTGCCACTTGCCTTTCGAGGAACGGCAGGTCCACCTGAATTGGTACATTAGATAGATAGGTATGTTCATTGCACACCATACAAACGACATGATGCATCCTGCCAAAAGAGATGTAAGGGAGCGGCCTGTCACTTTTTCGCTCCAAGCCAACCTCACCTGCCCGTGGGGCACCCTGCCGAATAACAAACGAGGCGCTGGCAACCGATGGGTGGCGGTATAACTATCACAATTGAAGATGTAGCTAAATACCACAGTCCGGTGACGGGCAGCAGCATCACCGGAGCGAGAAGCTACGCCCTGCTATCGCCAACCCGCCTGCCCAGCGTGGCGATTATGGGTATATCCTCTAGATGACTGCAAAGTGGCGAACTACTGGAGGAGCCTATGTCCAGCAGTGGACTGGAATAGGCTGCTGCCCGTCATCGGCCTGTGGTATTTAACTACGCATTCTATTGTGAATTGTGATGGTTATACCACCACCAGTCGGTTGCCTGAGCCTCGTTTATTATTCGGCAGGATGCACCACGGGCAGGTGGTTTTGGGCGAAAAGATGATAGGTCGCTCCCTTAATCCCTAATACTATTACAGCGGCTTTTAATAGCTCAAACCTGCTTTACAATAAGTACAATGTGTAATTTCATTGATCAGCTTCACGTTACGTTTAGTCGTAATGAGCTTAGTCTCAGCTGTTATATGTTATTCAAACAACACCTCGCGATGGTCCCTCGTTTGGCAACCACCCAAGCCGTTTACAGCGGAACTCAGCGCCTCAAAACGGCTCGCTTTGGCACATTTTCCTACGATAACTTGGGTATCAGGATTAGCTGTAAAACGCAACTGGGTACTAAATTCTAAAGCGTTTCTTATGAGCATTTTGACGGATGATATCGGGGTTTCATAAAGGTTCATAAATAAAGAGGTAAACTAGATAACCTTTCAAGTAGGTACCAGTATTCCAGACGCACGGTTAATTGCATGCGATGCCCCTGGTTAAACGCATGCGATGCCCCTGGTGTTGCAGGCGTCCATGGGCTACGGTAACTGTTTACCATCAGGCAGGCCGGTAGCCATTTGCCACACTAGTGGTATAAAAAAAAGAAACCCAATAGAAAGTTGTGTTGCGCCCGTTAGGATTATTGGATTTGACGGAATAATAGTAACACTCCTCAGACATTACTTTTTTATACCAATAAGCGATAAGACCGTAAATCGTATAATTCTATACTTTACCTAGGTACCTAGTTCTCGATTCGTGAGTTCTACGAGTACCTATCTAAGTATGCATAGAACCGATACTTGTAGGTAAATGTACTTACAATAGGTATTTAGTGATGTTATTATGATATTCATTTTTGTTTTCGTAGACATAGGTACACGGTTACAAAGAAATTAGAAACAAACGGTAAAGGACTATAGAACTTACACCAATTTTCCTGTTCCGAGCGTTGAAGATTCTCGATCTCCTCTCCAGCTCGCATTGTCTCCTCCTCTCTCTATTCTGGGCCTCCTTCCTGTCCCTCTCATTTGCTATTTGCATCTTCAACATGATGGATGCTTTATTGAAGATGCGTACAAATGTAAATATAGTAAAATGCCCCCAAAAGTAGGTGTGTGATCGCTTGAAATCACTTGAAATTGTTTGCTTGCGTCCAAAAGTCTCGTGTCGTGAGCAGCGTGAACGACAAATCAAAATGCGTTGTCATGGTGATGCAGTTTTGTTTTTTTTAGGATAAACGTACGCGAGTCTGGTTTCTATTTCTGTAGTATTAGAATGGATATCAAATTGTTCGTAATAATCAGTTTAGTGGCCAGTGTGATTAAGGGAAATAAGGTCTTTTTAAATTTTTTGATGGAAAGGTAGATATGTATGAAGGTTATTTTCTGTCCATAGAAACTGCACATCTAGGAGAGTCAGAGACCGTAATTTAAGAAAGTAGGTAAGCTTTTTGTCTTGTTTAGTTCACGCAGCGACTTGGGCTTCCTTTTCGCTTTGCATCATCACACATCACACACACTCACCGATTCACAAAACACAAACTCTTACACACACACACACACACACACACTCTACGCTCACCCTACACGTTGCATTATATTTAAGAAAAATAAATAAATAAATATATATATATACAAAATGTTGCATGATATCGTATTATTGTTGTTCTGGTTGTATTGTAGTTATTTTTTGTAGTTATACTATTAGAACCAAACATTGTATGAGGAAGGACTGTTGAATAAGATACAGGATTTAGTCCTAGTTTAGGAAACAGAAGTTCGATTAAATGTTTATTTATGTATTAGACACTATAACTATATCAATACTATAATAATGTACTCACACTGGTTTCAATAAAGTTTTTTATTATTTATTATTTTTATTATTATTATCAAAGAACGAGAGGGATGAACGAGGGTAGATAGACATTCTTTATTGCACAAAATACATATCAAAATCAGAAAAAGGTATTTCAGGCATGTTGTGGCACAATTTAGGCGGTCTTATCGCTAGTAAGCAAACTCTTCCAGACAAACTTCAGGTAGGAGTGTGTATCCAGACAGGTAGATACATAATAAGTGGTTAACGTGTAAGTTTTAATTACGAAGAAGTTTTTATAGGTACCTAATGCGTAATTCATCGCCCGAGAATCAAATCCCTGATCATACACACATGTAGCGCACATACTACGAAATCGTCTATACTATAAATTGTACAGAATACTCGTATTACTTAGCAGAAATATGTTCTTGCGAATGACATAATGCTTATTCTTGAAATATTAGCTATTTGTAAGACGAATAGCGTAAAATAAATTTAATTTGATAAGTAGACTCTACATCTATATTTTGGTAAGGTTATGGTTATGTGGTTTTATTTGCTTGAAAGGTAGTGGCTATAAGGCTATAACAACGATTTCTTTTATTACAATGCTAAAAGCTGAACAGTCAATTTTATTGAGGCTGTTTGTGGTTTATCAATCAGGTTTCCGATTTATTTGGCAGAGAAAGTACAACATTCATTACACACAAAACAGGTAAAAATTCTGCATAAAGTTTTTATATTTTAACGAAACTTTTTACTTATATTTTTATAACCGGAAAATCTGGCACCTCTTGAATTTCATTTCTTCTACCTGTGGTCCTACATAACGAATAAATGAAGTTTTATTACAATTACAGTACCTATTAAACGAGCGTAAGTTTACGAACTTTTTGACTTTTAAATTAATATCATTTCAATGATTTCTCCGGATAATTGACGTATCTAAATCTGAAAGAAAATGATTTTGATGGAATTGTTAATAATATTTAATAATAGCCCTCTTTTCAATTTGACCCACTTTTATAACTTACTTAATAAGTTGAGTCTAGATTTTCCGCATAATTTATTAGACTAAAAAATATTATTATACTTATATACAGACGAATTGAGAACCTCCTCGTTTTTCGAAGTCGGTTAAAAAGTATCCAAAATCAATTTCTACCAATAGTAGAATGATTTTTTCCGTATAGCAACACTCAAACTGCAGATAGCCGATGCGTAGCTATGGAAGCGGAGCGGGCACTTGCGTATCGTAACCGCCGTACTCAGTAGTACACGCCGCTCGGACAAGGTTACCTCTCGCCAGTCCTCGCGAGCTCACTACCGCGCATACACGCTCGTACAACGTTTTACGCACAGTGGTTTCGCAACAACAAATTGGGTAAACAAAAGTGTGTGACAGTTGTGGCGTGTTCTATTGTGTAATGTGACGATTATGACCAGTGTTCTAAAAAAGTCTAGAGGTACAAAAGGTAAATCAGAATCCATGCAAGAGGACCTGCCTTCGAGATGGGGGAATGACTCCCGAGGCAAGGAGGATGTGGGGAAGCTCATCAAACACATCGACGACAGTGTTATTGGGAAAGGGAATTCGTTCTGCGGACCCTTCGGAAGGAGAAAAGGTAATGCGAACTTCTTGAATTTATAAAAACCTAGTTATTTTAAAGACATAAAAAGAAAACAATAGAATTACCTACTGATTTTAGATGCATAATTTATGAATAATAAAAAAAATTGCCTAATCTATAATTGAGAAACTTTTTATAAGAAACCTTCCAATGCTATTGTGGTTCTATTTTAAATCGAAGGTCAACTAGGAAATTTGGCATAATCAATTAGCATATTCTATGCGTACTACCATAAGTAGGTAGGTATATGACTGAAATAGTAAGGAGACTGAAATGATTTTTTATTCGAGTTTAAATATGTGTCGTGATGTTTGAAAGTGTTTAATTAAAGATTCAGTTACAAAATCGGGGTCATGTTAGAACGAAATGTGTTAATGTTGAACGATTCTGTTCGATTCGTTATTTTCTGTGCCGTATCTGGCATTACTTTATTTACTTGGCATTCGGTTGAAAAGGTCGACATGTTGGTTACACGTTGCTTATAAAATACACGGCATATCGCCGAGTATAGATAAGATAAATCTACTCAAGTGCCGCTGTGTCTCACAAGATGTGTCTATATGTCAGTTAGTTATTGTTGGGCGCCAAAATTTGTCGATTGTGTCTGGCATCGCTAACCCCTTTGGCATCGCCAATTACGAATCAACAATCAATATCATTGGACGGTTAATAAAATCGATGATTTCAGTTGTATTGTTTTCGCCAATTGATGCTATTTTAGTGTATGATTTTATAGGGACGGTTCGATATATGAGCGAATGTGAAATGTGTGGTTGAAAATATATTTAAGTAGGTACTTATGTATTTGTGGTAGTTCTACATCCACAGGATAAAAACTATGGCGTGGCTTTTTAATATTTGCATTTTCTTAAGTATGTACAAAAAAAAAGTACACAGATTTTGCTTAAATTACCGGCTTTTAGTAGGTAAATCCCATTTCCGGTTAATTATTGTTAGATGATGTGGTTCAATGACCTTTGAAAATATAACTATGTCTACACTTACACTACACTTACACTTAGAATAATAAATCTAAGTCTACACATCAGAATTGCATATAATTTCACAAAACACATGTTTTAACAATAAAGAAAAAATAAAACATTATTACATTCAAATATTGAAGACAGGGAATTCATACATTAAGATGGCACAAAAATTTAACGCTTAGCGTCAAGCGCAATTGAGAAATAAAAAATCAAAATCTTGTTACTGTCCGCTGCCACAAAACGTCGGAACTTTATCCTCTTCGAATTTTACGAAAAACGTCCAGTGAAAGGTATCATCGTCCGATGGAACCGGTTCCAAAGGTCGCTCGGGAGAGGCGGGAGCAAAAACCTGGAGTTTGCTTTTTTACTCGCCTTGTTGCCAGCGAGTCTGTTATTAATTTTTTTAGCTGGCTCCGAAAAGGAGGTGGTTTTAGGTAATTTTCAATTCAAGTTAAGTACTTGTATACTATCCCGTCTTTATTATCTTTTGGGAAATTATCAATCATTAAAATTTTTAAGAATTTTGCACCGGCAGATTGATTGGAATTCATAATAGGGTTTATTATATTTTAGTAAGTAATTATTCTATTTACAAAAATATTCGAAAACGAAGTAGATAATAAAATCATAAAGGACTTGACTGGATTGTGGCTCACATGACAGATAGTCACCTTGCCTTTTTAACCGAGGGTCATGGGTTTCAATTTCACCCGGTACAATAATTATTAATATTTTGTATTTGTTCTGTGTCTCTATGTTAATGCTTAAATAAGTAGATGTTACCTGTTGACCTGATTTTCAATAATATTGTTATTTGTTATTATATGTCATGATGTCACATTCAGTTAGGTATTATTAACAGCTATGTATGTATATTCCTATGCCTATGCGGCATTAAGCTCGCCAAAATATGGTGCATTAAATTATTGTAGAAATAAATAGGTACAATTAAAATGCTTGAACTACCTACTTACCTAGATATATAAAGTTTCATTCCGCAAAGCCCAAGATAAATAAAATAATTTATACAAAATACCTGTTTATTTATAACAGCACAAAACCGCCTCGTTATCGTCAAACACCACGACGGCATCCGAAGATTACACTTACGATATCGCAAAACAAAAACAGCAGACGATCACTTGTTCCTAATCTGATATCTCGCAAGTCCTCGACTTTGAAAAGGGTAAAAATACACTATAAAAACGCTCAATTGGTGTTGATTTACGTTGTTTAAATTGTACACGTAGAGGATGTCAGTGTCATGTTACACTTAAATGGCTTGGTGCATATTAATTATGAATGCGTCGGCTACCGCGGATATGCGAGGTGCCGCGACACAATAGATAAAGGGATTGAGGCTCACGTGCCGTTTCACGTGTTGTGTACATAAAATTAGTCACGCCGCACACTGGGTGTCGTTACTAACTGATGTTTGATTGATTTACGTATTCTTGCTACGTAGGTAGTGTTGACTCAAAAGTGCCCCGTGGGTTGAAAGAATAGATAGATAAATAATATTTTTTGCATACAAAAAAATATGATTTAGAATTAGGCAAAATCTTAGCGCTTAATACTACAGAGGTATCCCTACCTGCTCATAATGGACTACCGTCGGGTTTAGTTAGGGGGTATTTTCCGCTAAATTGGAGTGAGCTCCACATAACCTAGGCAGGGATGTGGCCGTATGCTTCGGCGTTACCAGTATCATTGCTACTTACTGCCCACTGGCGACACAGGGGGTTTAGTGGGTATGTCCTCTCATTTTGGGAGGTGTGAGTCCCACACACCATGCCGACTCCCCCCGAAGGCGGCATGAAGGTGCCTAATGCATTCCCCTCTAAAAAAAGGTGTCGCGTATCCAGGGCCTTGGTGTATGCGTAAAGTCATTCTAAGTAGTATAAAAAAAAGTAAGTAAAGAAATCTCAAGGAGTCCTTTGATCGACTATCCACGAGAAGCTGCGAATTGACATTCAGACGCGGCATTTTGTATTTAACCCCTTTCTGTTATAGAATTCTCTTCGTCACACAAAATCGCCCTAGTAAAATTTTATTATTTCTCTTAGGTTTAGCTGGCATTCCATGTGTGATTTAGAGGTATTATATTCCATCATCACACGGAATTAGGTCTATTTTAAACCAAAGATTATTCTTACGTAGACTTGCCACGCTGTGCTCAACGTGTCTAAATGCAAATTGAATTAATTACTTTTACTACAAACCGGTTCGACCGACAGTAGAGCAGTGCGTGCGACCTTGACTTGGGCAGATAACAGCGCTAAAACAGCACTAACGAAACATTCATCTGGTTTTGTAAAGAGATATTTAAGTTATCAGTATACAAACAGGTTACAGTCGAAACAAAATATTACTACATAATATAATTATCTTATTACTAGGCGCTAATCTTAAGAAGTGCACTATAGACATCTTATGGGACAATTTAGGTTGTCTATCGCTAGTTAGCGATTCCTTCTAAATAACATTCAGGACATCCCGGGTAACTTAATGTTTGACCGTGTTGGCATACCTAATACAAGTATCATAGTTTTGGTATGTATTTCGTTTAAATTTTTGTGTCCACTTAATTGGCCTGCAAGTTCCACTATGCAAGGGAAGAAAATAGTCTATTAAGGAAATATTTTCTAAATGAATACCATGGTGCAGAATGGAACTTGTAGGATATCCAACTGTAACTACCTATACTTATGAGATTTCATTATTTGCGATTGCGAATGATCATTGATGAGCCTAGTGACAATAGGTTTCGCTGATAATGTTCTATTTGACAGGGGAAGTGATAAAGTGGAGATTAGATTTGCGCATATCATCTGTCTCGTTGAATGTTGAGTCAGTTATGTTTTTAAATTGACTAGGTACAAATAGTTACATGGATTAGACAGTAAGGTATAATAGGTATATACCTAATCCTGAACGGTAATAAAGTGTTCCTTTTTACTACTAGTCCTACAATAGGAAAATTGGAACTGAACTTGAAACCTGGTCAGTCATTTCCAACTGTCAATATGTTGGGTTTCGATGAATTCAAGTATCGGCCTAATCATTTACCAGTATGCCGGCGTTTAGTGAACGGCCCAGGCGTCCGATTGCCTGGCTAATGTAGGTGGCTGCGAAAGATATATTGATATATATCTAATAGAACTTGTTCAATACATGACTCACAGATGATCGTGTTCATATCACACGATCAAGGCGAAGTCGTCAGTAGTAAACAAACACGTTGTGTAGCAAAAACTACACTTAAAAAGTCGTAAAAAATACGATCTAAAGTTTTCGTCGGTAGGCGTGGCATGTTTACGTCACTCGGCAGGCTACTACGCGGCAACAACTGAAAATAATGAGAGACATGAGCTATTGTTGTTTTTGCGTGTAATACGAAACTTAACAGATGTGGCTGATTTGAATTTTATATTAATTGTCCGTTGGAAAGCGATGAGGTAATCCATCAATATTACGAGTAGTATGAAATGTATAAGTCATGAGTGATTATTTTAATTCTATGTAAATAAAAGTATTTTTGATTTTGATTTGATTTTGAAAAAAAAACAAAATGTATTTTGACGAAGGTTCTCAAATTGAGACCGTAGTCTTCTCTTGATATATTTATATTATATTTCGACTCGACAACAGGAAAAATAATGAAGCCCAATAAATATAAACAAACTTGCAAATAGTTTAACATACATTTGCTTACTTTGTAGCTTGCCAGTTATATTCCAGTGCAAACCAGTCTTGATATTCAAATATTGTTCCTATAAGTGTAGTTTCTGTGCTAGTGAGTTTTATATGTATTTAAATGTTTCCATTAACATAATGTATTTAAATCATATAATTTTCTTTATAGATAGTGACGTAAAACGTACCGGTTTATTAATTTTAAATTTGGCATCTGTTCTTTTTACGGGACTATTTTTATTCGAGCAAAATTCTATTTTTGTTTGAAGCGAATTGGCGCCGGAATAGAGTAGACGATTGAATGAAGATTCACTGGCAGCACGTTAACGTGGAGCTACACAAGTACAAGCTACAGATATACAACATTAGATAGGTACCTACTACAAAGATGATTCCATGGGCAGATCTACCTTTGTGGGCATTCCCACAACCTTAATAGACTTGTGACGTCATATTTTTAGGATCTATTGAGTTTATAGGCTAGACACGAAGAAGACTTCGTGCCCTGAGTGGTAAGCGTAAGCGTTGGGCGCCCTCCCCGGACCAAGGTGTGCCAGCCGCTTATATCCGCGGCAGGCTAGGGCCGCGCCCCGCGGTGTTGCCCGCGGTTTCTCGTTGCAATTATTCGAATTTTTATCGCCGTAAAAACCATCCTTGATCTTCAACGAACATCAAAAAGAATTAGCCAAATTGGTCCAGGTAGTATTGAGTTAAGCGCTTACCAACACATTTAGCGATTCATAGATATTTATGTATAAAAGAAAGGAAAAATTTGCATAAGAAACCAAAAAAAAAAGATAAATATTGCAGTGATTGAAGCGTCATAAATACCTCGCGTCATAATCTTCGATAAAACCACTTGTATCAATGTCAACTCGGAGGGTCCAAAGGTCAGAGTCAATAGCTCTTCTCTCTCTTGTCTTCCATTTGTCTAGTGCACTTTACACGAGAGTCTTTACATACAGCGACGGTGTTAAATCAACGATCAATCGTCTTCGCTTCCTTTTTCTTGGGTATGAATCCAAGAGAAATATAATTAATAAGGTTCCAATAAGGCACATCAAATTTCGGGTCGGGTCAAAAGCTGTTAGTTGATATTTCTGTAAAGAAATAACTCATTAGTGGCTTTAGAGTTAGTAAATTTGCCATGAAACAGTAAAGAAACAGAGTGCACCCGTGTGTGACTTTAATACGAGTAGGTATCTCTTACGTTCTTGGGTGCCCCGCAGACCGGTGATGATGACAAAACCTTGGCTATCATGATGTCGAAGATGTTATGTCCAAAGACTTGAGGCAATATGCCCCTTGATCTCTTTAGTTCTGTCTTTTCTTCAATCAGCTTCAGAAGGTCACACAGCGGTCGAACCAAATTAGGAAAACCTGCGAAGCGAAAAACTTATATAACCGAAATTTCACGCTAGCAAAAACAACTTAAATGTGCGAATATTTTAAAGAATACTTATTACTCGTACATACTAGGTATGTAAATACACAGCTGTATGATCGTCTTGCGCAAGAGTGGCCTTCGTTTCAACCGGTTTATTCAATTAGAGCTTATCAGTCATCGTTGGCTTTTGGTGCGATAAAGAATAAGATTATGCCTGACTTTTTCGTAGGAGTCTCACAATTAATTTGATGTGATAAAGATTACGTGAGGTTTGGTTATATAATAGTAGGAGTCTTAATCAATTTGCGAGGCGAATTGCGTATTTTCTTTAAGATAAGTGCTTTGCGTGTAATCATTTAGGATTCAAGGGAGATAACCTATTGACTCCGTCGGATAATGAAGTAAATAAATCTTCTTCATCTTAGCGTTTTCCCGTCCTAGTGCCAGGATGCTTTCTTTGCTCAATCTCCTCCACATTGCCCGATCTTCGGCATTTTTCCGAAGCATCGATTTTAGTGTTGTCATCCGCATACCATCCAGACGATAGTGGCGCGCACCAAGAAGTATAGTTCCTCGTTCTTGCCCCGTGCCTTTAAGTCATGGAATGCCCTTCCTGCTCATGTGTTTCCTTACTCTTACAATCCTGGGTTCTTTAGGCGGGGCGTGAAACGGCATCTGAGTGGGTCTTCAGGGTAAGGGCGACAGGTACAATGGGTTTGTTCTATTGTGTCTGTCGACCTAACTTTTGGACCTCACGACTTTTGGACACGACGATCTTCCGGTGTGAGACTGTTCTCTCTGCTTGAGCCATCAACCATATTTGATAACTAGTTATGCCCGCGACTTCGTCCGCGTGGAATAGAGTTTCATCGCCCTGTTTTATCCCCTTGGGGGTGGAATTTATCAAAATCCTTTCTTAGCAGATGCCTATCTCATAACATCAACCTGCATGCCAAATTTCAGTCCGATCCGTCCGGTGGTTTGGGCTGTGATCACTATGTCAGTCAGTCAGTCACCTCTTAGTTATATATATTTAGATAAGAATATTACCAAATTTAAAATTAGCCTGTAGGCAGATCAGACCCTGCCTCCCCTGAAATATACCTCTTATATCTTAAATGCTTATCGCTAGAACGTGCATGTTTCTCTTGGAGCAAATTGCGTCTCAATTTTTACAAAATTCCTACAATGTACCTATTGTGCAAAATTTGCATGCGAACACAAATTTATTCCGACGACTGATTGATCGATCAGCTAATAAAATTTTGCAATAGGTATTTAAATTATCGCTTAAACTCACTTTGTTTTTCTTGTTGCAGGTAAACATTTTAACGTTTTGATATTAGCGAAGATGGGTGAATATGGTAAGACCAAAGAACTGTTTCATTCTAAGATTCGGGCAGTGACTTACTATTTTTCATTTGTAAATTAGACCAAAAATGACGAACATATAGCCGCTTAAAATTACGCGTGACGTCAAAGAGTGAGAGTTTTTTCGCCACTGAGTGACGTCAAGGATCCCCACTCCTAAATTTTGATGCCTTGTATCTTTGTTATTTTTGTTTAAATGAAGAAAGGAAAATACATGTCGAATATATTATTATAATCTAAAATACGGACTAAATACTCGTATGTATAATGTAATTATTTTGAACCTGAAAACATCCCTATTATTCATCTATATAATATAGAATGAATTGTACATAAGTATAAGCCCTCCCCGTGAATAACTATTGTCCTAAACCAAACAATAATTTTACTTAAACATCGCGTACATTTTTCTGATGCGTAACCAAATTTATCTGCTCACGTGTTGGTACCATGCCACAAGACCACGTGGTGGAAGAATCTGCTCAACGTTCGGGATACGGAGTGTGTGTCCCAATAATTGTTCCATTAACATTTAGTAGCGGTCAATAAAGCCGCACTCCATTTATCGGATCAATTACCCATTCGACAGCGAGGCGTGATGTGTCGCAGCGTATCGCGAGCGCTCGCCGCTCATTTTGACTATCAGTCATCGTAAAACTGCCAGATAATGTGCAAAGCAGACAGTTTGTGCGGGTCAATGTAACTAGTCTGTCTTTTTAGCATGCGGTTTTTTTTATTGCTGTTGGTGTCAGACGAGCAGGCTGCCTGTCTGATGTAAAACAGTAAGGGCACAGCCATGCCGCTGCCTGCCGTGAGTGCTGACTTGCCCAATGGTTCTGTGGTAGAGAATACTAAAAACACTAGGCTGTCTGCTTTTGCATACTATGTACTTAACTACTTACTCGTAATTTCTAGTGCAATAAATAAAAATGCTCAGAAAGTTATTATCAAATGCTTTAGTTAGGTTTCAGAAGTAGCTGCTTTAGAATAAATGAGATTTTGGTTTCAAGTAACTATGTAGCAAGAAAAAAAATTAACTCTCGATACAAAACTTACAAGAACGAATAGTACAAAATAAATCACTCTACTTCTATCCAATTATCTCCTACGTTTCTTAGAAAACCTCACGAAACTAAGCGTACAGTAGGAAGTCGAATGAATGGAACAGGAAAATCGTGGACTGCAATAGTTATTAATCGCATAGCAAATTATACAGTACGATTCGAGACTCAATGTCGTCTGGTTAAGGCTCGGGCATGAATTTGAACGAGCGTAGAAGATAACTTTTCGTTGATTTAGACTGACAAGGATGCTATGGCACGCGTGTGACACTGACATGAGGGCGCTAGCGTGAAACGAAAATGCCAAAAATCAACGTCAAAAGTGACATTTTGTATGAGGGGCGGCGTTAGTTCCGAATTCGGCCACGTGACAAAACATTTTTGTATTCTGTATTCATGTCTAAGATCGTATGAGACAACGTTTTGTTAGCATGATTAGGTATTCATTTGTTACATAAACTTAATTTCACGAAAACAATAGGTGCACTTTGAATATCCTGAAAAATTTAATTACTATCATCTCTTGCTATGTATCCTTGCTATGTTTAAGTATTCCTTCTTCGCTTTGATGAAATTTGATGATGATGCAGTCTATTGGCTGTATCATCATTTAACACTTTAGCTGAGGAGAACCCGAAACTTAATTAAGATTCCTTTGTCATAAGCTTTAAAGTTTATTGATCTGAAATTTATCTTTAATTCAATGTAACATTTTTAAAAGTAAAATACAGTCGTATAATGTTTTTTTTACATTTTTGTTTCCGAATAGGCAATGCAATGGCATTTATAATGGTCTCCGGCTATTTCATTTCCTGCCATGTCCTGTATTTACAGATTATAAAACGCCATTGAGTATAATGTCTCAAAATTACAGATATGTACCTTGCTAACAAGTTCGATCGATTTTAAAAAGCCCAGTTTTAGTCGTGGGCGAGCTCACGAGTCTGATCGAGGTCAACGAATGTCTATTTTTCTGATTACATGCCATTATGAATATTGCTGGATCGATATAAATATGTATTAGGTGTAATTGCAAGTCGCAATTTAAATGTACGTCATTATTGTTTATGGCTTGGTGGTGGTAAAACAACACTTAATTAAGCAATTAATACGATTATATCTTTGTTTAATTTAATGCATTTATTCCAGTATTTGCTTGTTCAATCCGTCATCTTCGCTCGGGTTGTCGTTGTTAGGAAGTTTTTTACTTGCGACTTCTTTTTTATGACAAAAGAGGTATACGGACCTGAAGGTCGCCTAATGGTAAGTGATCACTTCAGGCCTTAGTGATCACTTCATTCCAGACAACCTGCATCATCAGCCTATCGCAGTCCACTGGTGGACATAGGCATCTCCAGTTGTTCGCAACTTTTAGCAAGCAAACACCTGGAGGCTTTATCCATAATCGTCAGGCTGGGCAGGCGGGTTGGTGATCGCAGGTTGTAGCTTCTCGCTCCGGTGACACTGCTGCCCGTCATCGATCTGTGGTATTTAGCTACGCCTTCAATTGTGATGGTTTTTACCCACCAAGCGGTTGCCGGCGCCTTGGTCCTAGCAAGACAACCTTCAGGTAGATGAAACAAATTTATCGGAGAGATGTGCAAAGTCATGCAAAGCTATCAAGTAACGATAGTCCGCTGGTAGGCCACCGAATTCAAATATTAATCCTCCGTACATTTATTATGATGTTTGTTTTCACGTCGTTCCAGTTTGACCGAGCCTTAATTAAGCCAATTAAATCAGTGCACACATCGAGTGGCATAAAATTTCCGAGCACAAAGGTCAGGCCTAAAGGCTAAGGTAATACGGATTGCATGGTGACATTCGTTTGTGATTCATGCTTCTTCCTACAGCTGTTTACTGTATACTTATATTATCTGGTACTGTACGATTCACGTCTGAAGATGATTTCATTGATTCTATAATTTTGTCACTTCACTGAACTTTAGAGCATAAAATTACACCAAATTTATACCTTAAACACCATAATATGATAAAAAATAGCAACAAAATAGATCGACAGTACCCTGCATAGAACATGTTTGAGTGGTTGACAAAAAGGTTTGAAGTGTTTGTGGAGTTAGGGGATTGTGGTTGCGTCGGCCACGGCATGAACAATAAACTACGGCACCTAAAAATTATCTTCAGACGTGAATCGGGTGTCGGCCGATTTGTCGCCTGGACCACTTGCTTTGAGTCAGATGACTTGAATACTGAAAATGGAAAGAGCAGTTCAATCTACGACAGCAATATAAATCTAAACACCCGAGTTATATGTGCAAATCGTCATCATCAGCCTTTCTTATCGGTCCCACTGCAGGGAATGCCAACGGCATGACCAGATTGACACAGCGGGGATCCTTTGGACCCAGACTATGGGCCCGATCCACGTGGAGAGTACTCGAGGTCGGAGAGGTCGTTGGTGGAGGCCTTTTTCCGGCAGTAAACGTCTGCGGAATGAAAATGATGATCGTAACTCTTAAAGCGCCAAAGAATGGCTTAAATATAGCACTGTTCCAGAGTCGTAAAAATTATCACAAACAAACTTCGGCCGTCAGAGATTATATTTCAAAGCCGAGAGTCAAGGCGTTTGCGCGAGAACATGGTCACTGCAAATACCAGTCATTGAACTGTCCTCCTACAAAATGTTAGGCGGAACTTGGTTAAACTGTTTAAAAGGTAATTTCGCGTTTTCCTGTGCAAGATAGACTACAATTGATAAGTTTAACGTTTAACTTCCTGACTTCCTGTGGCTGTTTCCGAGTATTTGTAGGTATTTTATTATTCTGGGATTGAAAAAGCTAATTAAATTACTAGTTACTCGTTTCATTACATTTCAACAGCTATGTCTTAATTATTTGACTTTTCCGGATGGATACGACTTTGGGGACCTTGATAAAGCGAGCTACAAATTTATCAAGGACCTGTAATTCACCTGTAAGTCCTGTAACTCTCTTGGTGAGGATGTAATGTGTAATAAAAAACCCCTCTACCATAAAAAAATAAAACCAATCTTATTTCGTGATGGAGTTAAAATTCTGGATTAAGTCTGTAATTTACACCCTACCATGTCATAAACAATAAATAACTAAATAGTTTGAGTTAAAGTTCAACTATGAAACGCAGCATTATACTTATTAAACAGTCGTGTATCCAATTCAGTTTGTGTATGTGCCATTCGACGCATTAAGGCCCACTAAAATCGGACATTCACGGCAACATAGATATACAAAGTTAACATTGCCAAGAATTTAATTCAGCTGTATTTATGTCAGGAAAATACCGAAACTATTTAGCGAAGTAATTTTGGCGCGGAAAATTTGCTTTAGCTTAAAGTTGGGCTGAATACGTAGATAGTCATTTAAATACGCAGAGTGATTTTGATGAGGTATTTCTATATTTATTCGGGGTCGTTTATTACTTTAAACCATTTTATTTACTATATTATAAATTAACTTTGCAAACGATGAAAAATCAGTACATCAAAATAATTACGACTTTAATTTAGTATGACGAGTGAATTAAATTTTGAATGACTTGGGCAAATGCATAGGTAAGCAAACGATGAAAAATCAGTACCTTAAAATAATTACGACTTTAATTTAGTACGACCAGTGAATTAAGAGTCTGCGTAGGTACTCGTATAAATTTATCTGTTAAAGCTATTGAAATATTACGACAATGTCATAGAAATCCATCACTAGAATGCACAGTACGAGTATATTTGCAGAGTAATATTATTAAATAACAGACCAGGAAATCATGATCAGTACAGTCGAAGTCAATAAGATTGTGCCATAGAAACGAATAATACGATACGATTTAATAATTGATCAGGGATACATTATGTCATGATGTAGAATGACTGAAAAGGCTGCAATGACTGTTTAATGCAAATCTCCATATATAGATAGCTATATATTTGTAATAAGATAGTGGGCAGTGTTGTGCATTACCAACAAGTTGCAGGGTAAATCCGCCCATGTCACGTTCATTCTTTGATTTCACGTTTCATTAAAAGTCTAATAATGTCTATAGATATCCCAATTATTCGTTCAATTATGTAACTACATTATGACCTCCATGTGGATCGGGATATTAGAATCTGATATCACAAGATTGGAATAGTTCGCTTATAGCGATAAGATCAAGATAAATTTGCAATAAATGCAACTGTTATGCCTAATTTTATCTATCACTAATTTATGTAGACTTGAATAGTGATGTCTCCTAGTATCTAAAAACCATAATGTAGTTTATTAATGTTTGTGTACACAGCGTGAAAAACGAACATCTACTAGATACAATATTATGAAGTCTAGTATCTAATATTTAGTTTTCGTACTTCGTTTGTTACACCATATTACAAGTATGATGTGAACTGTACTGTACACAGGTGGGGTAATACCGGGCGACATTGCGTAGATAGAAAAGTAGTTGGTAATGACCATGAAGCTAGCTGAATCACACCAAATGTCACTGCTATCGCGATCTGGCATTTATACCATCAATAACTACTTATGTGGAGGTGTTACTATGGGATTAATTAAGTTCAGGGTTGGATAAATATCTTTTGATTTGTATCAGTTATAGGTAGATACTCTTTATTATACAGAATTAAGTCTTTTACTGCCGAGAGATCAGACACAATAGAAAAACTATTGTTTGTCGGTCACGGCGGTGTAGTTACGGTTAGCGGTTACCGCCATGGACTTTTTTTAAGAAACTACATATTTTGTTCATGACATATTTAGTAGATTTCAGAAACGAAAAAACAGATTTCGACTACTGATACATTTTGGGCAATGTGCAAGCATCTTGGACAGATGGTTTCCACATGTTGACAAAAGCTATCATCATTTATTTTCAAAATCTGTTGGCTACGGGCTGCCTATAACAAGGAGTCGCTTGCATAATAATTCTAGTAGGTATCAGTAGAATTTTTATGCTGACTTCGTTCCAGTGGTAGTTTAATTCCTTTTAATTTACTATATTCAATATTGACGAGTACTCCGTGGTAGTTTCGAGTAGAGTCACCGCGGCATAACCCATAAGCGCCGAAGGTCCGAAGGGTTTCCTTGTCTAAAATACAACATTGTATGTAAACTTGTATAATTATAAAAAAAACAACTGAGTAACTAACGATTAATGCTAAGACGACCATGCCTCGCCATACTTGGCAGAGAATGGTTATGAATAACCAACCGGCTAATTGAAATAAAAGATTCGCGACGATTCAGACGCGAGTGATTAGCAGCGTCCATATAAGTTTAATGTCTTTACGTTTCCATCTGGCCTTGTGAAACCGAATCGATCGTGACCGACGAGATGTGGGATATAGTCCGAAGTGAAAATAAATAAGTGTTGCGGCTGGAGCTGGCGTCGAGGGTGTGTGGAATCAAGACAAAGAACGGGAAACCTCAAAACACTTTACTAGCACAGCCGCGGTGGACTGTATAACTATCACTTTCTTCACAACAATAAAACATATCATATCATATAACATATCATATTTTGACTGGCTCGGTGGCTCAATTGGTAGTGACCCCTGCCTTCTGAACCAACCAAGGGTCGTGGGTTCGATTCCCACCCGGGACAAACATTCGTATGATGAACACTCGTGTTTGTTCCGTGTCTGGGTGTTTATATTTAAGTATATATTTGTGGTACCTCGTTGTTCTGATACCCATAACACAAGTGCTTAAGCTACTTACTTTGGGATCGGAGCAATGTATGTGATGTTGTCTGATATTGTTGTCTGTCTGATATCAAAACCATAGCAATATAATACTCTTAAAAATCACTTCTAAATATAAAACTATATAAAACTATTTACACAATAAACGTATATAAAAAGGTCGTGCTGTCCGCAATACCAATACCATACTACGCTGGGTTACACAGCGCAATCTAATCCCAAAATAAGCCATAGCTTGGACCATGGGTAGACATAGTAGACAAGTGATAAAATTACCAAAAAACTTTTTTCTTCTAAATAAAAGCATATTATACGTAGTACACACCCAGACCAACACAATCAGACATGCTCATATTGCTCATGTACACAAATATTTTGTACTGTGTATAGGGGAGGGAGAAGGCGCCCATATAAGTTTCATTAGCAGTCATAAACATAGGTTCGCCAATTTGCGCGATCTTGTGTTTCGCTCATCAAGCGCTTGCCAGCCGTCCTGCGCAAATCGTCGCTCGACCTGGCCTGAGACCGTCCTACCTAACGTTACTATTTCTTCTACTCCAAAATTCGGTTATTAACGTCTATGGTTCTGCCATATAAGTTTAATGTCTTTATATTACCACTTGGCCTTGTGTAGCTCAATCGATTGTGATCGACGAGCCGTGGAATATCGTCCGAGGTGTGAAACTCACTCTTGTGTGAAATTTCCTTGACTCGTGTAGACCGTGGCGTGCTCCTTGTATGTTTATTGTCAACCTTTGCAGTGGGTGTCGAGTTTCTAGAGGCTTGTGTTTTAATATGCAAAGTTATCAAACAAAATATACTTACATCAAATTATGCTTGGTTTGGCAATGATTCTCGCCTTGGATGTCGATCCTCTTATCCTTACATATAATTAACTAGCGATATCGCCCCGGCTTCGCACACAATACCATATGCATGCATATATTATACACATAAACCTTCCTCTTGAATCTATCTATAAAAAAAACCGCATCAAAATCCGTTGAGTAGTTTTAAAGATATAAACCTAGTATAGGGACAGACAGACAACAAAAGGGACTTTGTTTTGTACTATGTAGTGATGAGAGATATAATATATTCTTTATTAAAAGTAAATGAGATGTCTATTTCATGTCTAATGAATTTTCTTACTATTTCTAATTGTTATCACAAAATAGTTTAATATCTTGTTTAGTCGTGGAAGTACGAGTAGAAGGTTGTCTAGACATAATATTAAATAAATACATTGATAATAATTAATGTATGTGATGATAACTGTAATAGATGTTTGTCTATGACCGACGTGTATCGCAAAAAATACACACTGGACGCGGGACCGTCGCGGGTACAACGCCATTCATTTTGAAGAATCCGCGAATTACGTGCGATTGTCGCACCTTTTAAACTACACGATCTTAAACAGGACGTGTGTATGAAACGTATGTCTTGTGTGGGCTTGTTTATTTTTAAGCTGATACAATTGCGCTTATACTTCTTTTTTAATGCCCTTTCAGGACAACCACTTTCGACAAAATCAAGTGACAATTGATAGTTACAAAACGAGGCCTTTCTTTAGACTTGTACCGCTGTCGTGGATTCCTTGCAGACCAACTAGGAAGATTGATTGACAAGCGGGTTTCCATTCATCATCCACACATTATCATTGTCCACACTGCAAGAGTCTCGACATACGATGTACGCCCGCGTCGTGTCCACTGTTCAGTGTGTTTTATCGCTTACTTCAAATAGAAATACCTATACCATAGCTTTAATCAAATTCAACGTCATCTATACTAGGTATATTACGTAAACGACATTTATAATATACTCATTGTACAACGAATATAAGCGTCTATTTTTTATTTAAACTCACTTTTATCTATAACAATACGTGCTCTATCTCTTATTTTTGTTTATTTAATGTATTTAAGAACAAAGTTCACTGATTAGGTATTGTTCGTGTTAACTACTAGCACGGTTATAGTTGGTGATTCCATTAACTATGTAAATAAAAATAAATTGGATTAAATTATATGGAGAATATAAATTTTAGTTGTAATGATAGGTGAGTACATAATGGGATGTTATTTCGAATGTTTTTGGTAAATAAGTATGTGTAATTGCTTTGAATGTAGCGTTATGGTTAACGATCGTTATCCATTTAGAGTACTTTAACTAACCATAATATCTTGCGAAACTCCTGTATCCTTAGGGTATTTTTTTGGAAAAGTAACATTATTCATTATCGTTCCTGTAAATAACCCCATTTTTCCATACTGAAGAGCTTTCGAATGTTCAATCGGGTTGAAAAGAAATCAGTGTTTTCATTGTTTCATACTTTCTTTCCACAACGTTGCATCTGTATAAAAGCATGTCTCGTAGATACTCTCTATTGCACACTAAAAGAATTCTTCAGCAAAAGAAGTCAATCGACGTAGAACTAGACGAAGTATACAGTTAGTGCACAATTTAGGCGGTCTTATCGCTATGAGCGATCTCTTCCAGACAACCTTTAGGTGGAGAATAGCAAGACAGAAATTGGTGTAGTTCAAAAGAACATATAAAATATGTATTGGTGTGTATAAATTGGTCAAACAGTTTTATTTTCTTCACACTGCTATTTGTTGATTGTTTTATACATTTGCTTCAATCACTGTTATTATTACCAAAGAACGATATCTTCATCTGCATCACTGTCAAAACAGGCATAAACAGGTGATTACTTCTTTTACGATGAACTAATGTGTCGCGAATGAATAAGATACGTTTTTAAAACACAGTCATTAAAGCATTTAACACGCGTATTGACCAAGTTTCGTTTTGGCAATGAAAATAGGTTGCCACGCCCGTTTGAGACCAAGGTGTTATATGTGGGTGACAAATTGTAATTGCCGCTCCTTTTCATGCGGGTTGCCAGGAAGCGACGTTTAACGCGTTTATTCCTGGGGGAACATGGAATTCAAGTTTCGTTCGTGGCTTTGCTTGTGTATTTTTTTACTCTTTGGTTGGGACACAAATCCTTACTGTTTTTTTTATCTAGAAATCACTTGATAGCAACTTATTAGTTAGGCGAATATAAGCTCACATGCATCGGAATATATCTTAAATCGTTGAGGTAGCACATGATCTCTCTCCTGTCGTGTCGACGGATTACGATAGTCGGGGAATAGAGTACGCACATATGTTTGTTTACCTTTTTAATATAATACCTACCGTCTGCTTACATAACCTTTTTGACTACCTCAGAAGCACAATGGTTAGATCATTAAGCTTAAAATCACGTAGGTACTGTACGAAGGTTCCGGCACCCGTTCTGCTCATTTTAGGAAATGAACTTTTTTAAATAGTCTTGGCTGGTAGTTTCTGGGAGACGTCCCAATCATCATTACTTTTTTTATAGTAGCTCGACATTATGGCTTCCCTACGCCTAATGGAAAGCGAAAGAGAAGCCTAAGTCGCTGTGACAGCGGGCAAGTAACTGGTCAGTTATTTTTCGATGTGATATAAAGATTATTATATATCTATCACCGTTGATACATTACATATTTTTGGTTTCATACCGATGTTAATGTATTTGTAACTATGCCCTAGTTTTTATTAATAAAGCAAAAGTGGAAGTGAAACATTTAAAACGTTCCTGACGTTCATTTCCACGCTAATTATCTGTTGACGTGGACTACGAACTAGAACAAGAGGTTGACGGACGGACAAGCAGATTCTTTTATACGTAAAATAGTTGAATGAGTCACGTCGCATGATGGGGGGTAGTTTGCTCAATAAACTATTAGGTACATGGTGTTTTAGTGTGCAAGGTAGTTTTTTGTTTTGATAAGTATCTAATTAGGGTTCAGCGCTTGTAACAAAAGACTTCTACATAGGATTTGTTGATGTAAATAAACACTTGTTTAACGTCTGTGTCATGTTTATTGCACACCATACAATAGACAAGTTTTTGTACAATGCTTAGCCAACAAACAGGTGAGCCTGAGTTTGATCCGTGATAAACAAACCAGTTATTTTTTTTTATATACCACTAAGGTTTGCAAATATGCTTACAGCCCACCTGATGTTGAACGGTTCCGTAGCCTATGGACGTTTGCAACGGAAACGCCAATGTTAAAAAGCGCATTGCCGACCCTTTATTAGGGTGTGATGCTGCATCCACAGCCAAAGAGAACAGCGGATTCGGCACTCACCTAACGAGATCCGGAAACCTAACTCCTACCTACTCACCTAAAGAAACACGACCCGGAGAGCTCTGGTATTCTATAACGTGGAGGTACTTCCCCGGGCGGGCGTCTAAATTCGAGCTAAGATGCCATATCTTTATTTTGGCTTAGGTTCGTGTATCCCCTGGGACTCCCCCAATAGAAATGCATGTTCAGCTAGTACATCACGTAAATAATAAATGTGCCAGACTATTCACGCTTACCACTTTGTCTCGTATTAAGGGTTTCCCTCGTACTCTTGAGTACCTGAGAGAAGTCAGAAAAGTTCATTTTCTTAATTTGAATCTTGAATTTGCGGAACCTTTTGAACGAAATATTTTTGATGTCGCGTATTATAAAGTAAATATTTTATTTCTGCAAATAGATTCACTAGTAATACTTTTGCACGTCACACTTTTTTCCTACCAGCAGTTCGACGTGTAGCCTGCTGAGAAGAAGTGCCGCAACAAACTCAACAGTTAGCCTTTTTTTAAATATATAATACATAAAATCATTTTAATAAGCGCAAGCGAGCAGACTGTCATTTTATTATTATTGATAATTTTGATTACATTGATTGATAAATGATTAGACATCGTCTTAAATTCTGCTTTGGAACTAGCATGCTATCACGATGGCCGCCTAGTAACACCTTAAACTACAGCTCACCATTCACAATTGAATCCCTAAAAAAATCTTCCGGAGATCCGCAATTGAGGTCATTCTATTGGACGCTTCAATTAAAAGATTAACGGTTTAAAGACGTACCAATGACTGATTTAACTGGCCTGACAACCACTATCAAAGCACTCACTGTGTCATTGACATAATATCAGAAAGTCTACCTAGTATCGAGTGTACCTAACTGTACAAAAAGCCTACAGTTACTCTATGTAATCTCATGGCGTAGGCGGCTTCAGTAATCGGTAACTGTAAAGTTATAAAATATTACTCTCGACACCCACGTGTTCATCTGTCGACATCAAAGAATGTACAAGGAAACAATGGTTTAATTTAAAAAAAATGTTAACAGCCGATGGCGATGTAACGGTTCAATTAAGTATTGAGAATGTAATATCCGTTTATGAAAAAGCAATCTTGACGTGGCCGTAGGCTTTTGCTTCGATATAGGTATTTACTTTTTATAATTTTTTTTAAATATTTGTATCTTTTGGACGGTCTTATCGACTATTTATATCATAAATTTATTTATTTTATGGTTACAAATTGAGAAATAGATTTTTTTAGTTCAGAAAGTAAATATTGAGATAGCATTTATTAGAATCAAGATATTTTATTGATTGGTAGGTATATGTTTAACTTCAAATTAATCACACAGGAACGAAGGAGAAAATAAGGAAAATGGGATACCTTATTTCATCAAATAATTGTCAATTATCAAAGTCTTGTGATGGATATTTACTCCATAAATGAGATGGATATTTGCTTTGAAATTAATCGATACTTATTTCCAATACATAGAAACGTATTTGTAAATATTCTTTCATACCCATTTTTAAAAGCTTTCATCTAACATCCGACCTGTAGCTAGGACCGTAGTTAGACTTTTTTCTCACATACTCGTAGCATAGCAACCGGGCCAAGTGAAGGTGTTGGCAAAGCTTATTTGGGTTGCTGGACTTTTTGTAAGACTTTTTTTTGGATAGTTATAAAAAATGTGAAGAATTCTAATGTTGGATTATTTATTTGATAGAGTTTTGTGATACTTAAAGTTCAAAAGAAATTTTACTTCAAAAGAAGAAGCAATCACCAAAACCGGTAGAATAATTTACCGGTTCGAATCTTATGAAGTGAAATATTTTGAGCAATTGTTTAATTTTGGAATGGAATAACTCTGCCCTCTGTCTTGTTTTATGACTCTGTCTTCTATGGTTTGATTATTGATTTATTGAAATTTCAGCTGAAATAATGCCTTAGGTAGTAACTGTCACAAAAATATCCTGTGTAAATTTTCAAGGAGGATAGAGATTGTAGATACAATTTAAATATGCAAGTTTCGCTTTGACAAGTGTTGGGAAAAAATATAATGAGCGATGTAATGAATTTCATATATTATTTATCACATTTAAAGTAACATTTACTTTCGCATTTACAAAATTTCCTTTAGCATTACTTTCGAAAGACATAATAAATAGTTACCTATTCAACAGGCGCTATCGGCTCGTCCAAATCGGTGTCTACTCACCAACGCCCTTCGATCCATTCAAACAGGATGTATCGTAGATTAGGGCCATCAACCGGACAATTGGATCGAATTACTAAAACTACTACTTACTACAACTAATAGAGTTCATCAACCTGCGTGTTTGATGACGCCGACGACACATAACGCTCTCGTCAGCTGTCAGTTTTAATTTTTTTTTGCTGTTGGCAAAAAAGCTTGCGTTAATTTTAGCAATGCTGATGGTTCCGACAGACAGTCTGACGCCGAAGGTTTACTGACCTCGGCGAACTATGATTAATGAATGCTTAATTCTCATTGTCCAAATGCACGGGTGACATCAGGGTTTGCACATGTTTTGCGTATCGGGGTTCCCACATGGCTATGGCTTCGGGAGTTAGATCGCTGATAAGGGCGATGGGGCGAGCGTTCTAATGAAGCTTGGACGAATTCGTATGAAAGTGACGCGATCAGAAATGTGTTAGTATTCTTTGAGAGTACTTTAACGGACTAGCCGTTCATCATCATTAACATCCTATCTCAGTCCACTGCTGGACATAGGCCTCTCCAGTTATTGACCACTTGGGGCAAACACCTGGAGGATATACCCATAATCGGCACGCTGGGCAGGCGGGTTGGCGATCGCAGGGCGTAGCTTCTCGCTCCGGTGACGCTGCTGCCCGTCTTGAAGGGAGCTAAAAGACGATAGGCCGCTCCCTTACATTCCAACTACCGTTGGGGTGAAGGAAAGGGTGCAGCGGATTTCGCTTCTTGGCAAACGTAGTGTAGGACGCCCTCAGCCCAGGTGGAGAGACGATTCGAGCAGGATGTCTGGCAAGCGGTGTATGCCAGAAGCCCAAATTCGATCAAGTGGAGAGGTTTATGTTTACTAGTACTTTTCTTACGATGACGGAAACCCTTTCTTCTCGTGGGCGTCGTAAGTTTCCCCATCTGGCTGACACTTACGTGAAGTGACTGGTCGAGTTCAGTCGGCTTTCCTTCATTTTACAGGCCAGGCTATTTGACAAGTGATAGATTGAACTATGTGTACGTTGCCGCACCGACTTGGGGCTACCTGTCGGATACCATCAAGCGACACAAGGTTGCAATTTTGTGCATTATAAAAGAAAAAAAAAACAAAAATAAAGATCCGACATAAGCAGTTGAATGAAGATAGAAAGCAAAATTACAGCCCATAACTTTATATCGTGAATTAGGAGTATAAATAGTTGTCGACCTACTTAGGCAGCGCAGACGGCTTGTCGCCGCCGTAGATCGACGACCCCCATTAACGGATGATTTTTTGCCGTATACATGTTTAAATTT
Organism: Conogethes punctiferalis; assembly: GCA_031163375.1. Classification (NCBI taxonomy): domain Eukaryota; kingdom Metazoa; phylum Arthropoda; class Insecta; order Lepidoptera; family Crambidae; genus Conogethes; species Conogethes punctiferalis. Next base: position 10,152,237 of record CM062096.1, on the reverse strand, counting down.
AAGTATCACATCGATTGGGCGATAAGTAGTGTTGTGTGAGACTCGAGTCCAGTTATATCAAGTGTGGAATATGTTATATTCGGTCAAGCAGGTGGCACTCTCTTTTCTGTTGTCACGGAAAACCAACGTCGCGTCACAACGCTGAGTGACAGCCTCAGTAAATATGTTATTTTGTGATTATGCTCCAATGAAAAATATATATGAAACCAATTAATCGCACCAAATCATACTTATTATTAAGACTCAAAGGACTAAAAGACTAAAAAGGACTTAAAGGACTAACAAGACTCATTAGTCTTCCGAGTCTTTTTATAGTCATTTTTGAGTCTCGGGAGTTATGACTACGAGAACTCGGGACTGAGTCTTCCAAAATGCTAAGTCTAATTCAGCGGTACTGGCGGGGTTTAAATCAGCGACGAGAGTCGCGGCACTCAAGAGATTGAGCAAAGTCTCGAGTCCCAGTCTCGAGTCGTCCATAAAAGTCTCGAATTTTAGACTCGAAGAACTCAAGTCCTTTACAACACTAGTGATAAGCGTTTATGAAATAAATAATCATTGAACTTTGAGGTCGAGCGTCTCAGAGGTGCAGATAGCGGTCGAGTTTAAATATAATGATTTCGATGGTCATTTAGGTCATTCCGTTGTAAATATTTGCCCAATCAACTAATAAATAATTTATAACCGTTGCTATGTTGAATCGTTTCCTTGTTTGCACCAGTGTCCTCCTTAAAGCATACCTACTGTCATCCTCAAAATTGCAATAGAGATAATTGATTGAAGAATGTGGCGATTTTGGCTGATTGGCGAAATCGTACCTCTATTACTTCAAAATAAGATGGCTTATGAGTAGTGTATTCTGTCAACATATCTTGTTCTTTTGTAATGCATATTAACAATCTATACCTCTACCTCGACTGCTTGACCTGACTTTGGTGCAATTTAAATCCAATTATCTTCAGAATATTGCAAAATTTCAAATTACATTACCATACACGAATAAAAAGATCAGCTTCATATGCAAGCAACCGGGAGTCAGGTTTCTAACTCCGTTTAAAAAATCATGACCCTCTTTATCTAAGATCATTGTTTTGTTCTAGTGCATAGTATAAGTAAAGGATCGATTGTTGACGTCCCCACCCCAGTATAGAACGGGCGGTGGTTCTGTCCAAAGTTTTGCTATGATGACGTTTGGCACAAACATGTCGTTACTAATAGGGTTGTAAGAATAGCTATTTACGTTTAGCTTTATGATGTTTGCTATTCTTGTCAATTGGCACAAAGGTCTAATATTAGTTTGCCCATTAGATTAGAAATTGGTGCAAGCTCGACAAGTACTGCTACATTTTTCCAAAAGTCTATACGAGTTTTATCAATTCCTATGTGATTTCGGATTTTGTTAGATCTGCGATCTTCCGAAGCGAAAACTGGAATCTGGCAACTACTGGGATCGTAATGGTATTGTTAGTTTCATATACATTTTTATCTATCTATACAAGCTTTCAAGGCTTCATACTTATGTTTCATTATTTCGGCTTTTCCCCAATATTGTCATCTGCATTGTTTATCGAATTTTTGAAAGGATTTGGAATGTGGTCTCCATTCCAGCAATCGTCTCTCTCACCGACCATGATTCATCCATTACTTTGTTCCCATCTTTTCTTTGACTTGATCTCTTCCTCCATTGTATTAGCAGCGGGAGTTTCCAGGGCAGTGACTCAACTGCTGTTAGCATTAATGTACTTTACACATACAAATTCGTTGGCGGTAGTTAGCGCTTATTAATGTCACTGTCAACCCTGCGCAGTACTGTGGCATACTGTAAACAGCCGCGACCCAATTCCGGACATAAAGAGGTCTAATGCATTTCTCGGAAGGGTACATTTAGCAAAAATGTGGAGCTCACATCAGTAGGTATGGCGTCTTCTGTGTCAACTGAGAAAGTGGGTAATTAAACATTTTTCCTGTTGTGCGCAACGTATTTATCTACTTTACGTTATAAAAAGCTACTGAAATTACAACAGCTGTAATTACTTCGTTATGTAAACGCTTTGCTACGTCAAATTCTAAATAGATTAAGAATTCGTTGAGAAAGTGATGATTAATTAGGATTTTAGGATTTTGGTGTCTGTCAAGAAATAGGTTATAGATGTAATGGTACTTTTTTTATTCTTATATGTTCATACGAAAGTACTGCCATTTTTATGCTTGTGAAGGTCTCTAAATGTTTTAAAGCTCCGAAAGTCTTGAATTCGATTGATCTGAATAGCCAATTTGTTAAAAATTTAGGTATTTATATAAAAAAAATTAATTGATTCTGGAAGACACCTTCAGCAGTTGTTATCTGGTAATAACAGTACAAGGATTACGCTAAATTGCTATCTGGGTCTAGGTCTGATACATTTCTCATCATGTAAAAACAAAATGAGGACGTTAATTCAAATGAATGCAATCTTATCTAATCGATTAACATCTAGTTTTGCCGTTTCGCATACTTAAGTGTAAATTGATGGAATGTTACGGATTCTTTAGATTACTATTCTGACATAATAGGAACAAATAAAGACACCGCTTATTTTTCAACCATCGTGTATCAGTGCGTAGGAGAGATCTTGACTGCTATGTTGCATGCAACCTGCATGCTGATCAAAACAATGCGCCCGTCTGTCTGGTGTTTTCCGTCAACTCCTGCCAACAACGCTTGTCACACTTTTCCTCTTGTCAACCGTGAACTTTATGCCGTTAAAATAAAAGCTATTATTGTTCTGCATTTCACTCTCAATAGGTATTGGCATTTGAATTGTGGCAATAGAAGTTTTCCTTTATTCAGCCTTCGAGATTGTATCGTTAAGAGACATTTTCATTTGTATGTGGGTATAAATAGTTATGTGCGTTGATGCGAACAAATACAAACTGCAGCAATTTAATTCGTATATTGTTAACATCCTCAATCGTGTTTTTAATAAATATAATGCTCTAACAATGTACACCAACCAACCAGCTTTCCTCTGTACCGTGAATCTTATATAATGATTATTATGATCGAGAGGTCTCTCAGAACTCATGAGTATAAGTTCCATTACTAAATTGGGACAAAGCGAAAAGATTTATCTAGCGTTGAAATAGAGCTAATTCCCTTAATTAATGATTACGGAAGCTAAGGACGCTTAGGGCCGCTAGTGCCATTAAATTGAAGTGGCCATTCAGAGGCATTAGCTGACATGGCTTACGTCTAATGCTCCAATCACGCTAGATGCTTTGTGTCCTTAATTAATCGTAAATGCACTGTCAATAATGGCATAATACGTAGTAATTCCTTCAGTTTTTCGGAATCATTAGGATTTGATGTAATTTAAATTGGTACTTCAAGGCTTGGTTAAGCATTTTGACATAAGCCTCCCCCAATGACAATAGCCATTAAAGTTGTTTATGTTTAATTTTGTTATTTTTTCTTCTATACCTACATAATTCATGATTTCTATTGTAACTGAATAAAGAATAGAAATACACATAACATTTTAATTTCAAACACTTTGTTCGAAACCACTAAGAAGTCTTACCAAGTGCTATGAAATCTTAGGCTTCTAACGCCGTCTCAATTTTAGATGTTTGACCTAATTTGGGATTATTGAGATTTTGCAAAGGGTTTATTCATTCTTTTATATTCTTCTACTTTTGCCTTCTTTTAATAAATAATTCTCAGAAGTAGGTGTATTCTGACGACACTTGCATTATAAAGGAATGTTAAGGCTGAGATTATCTTCCTCGATTATGTAAACATTATGTAACAATCGGCTTGTTTTTTCCTCTTCATCCTTAGTCTTGTTTTAAACAGTTGCGCTAAAACTGAAATACTATTCCTGAAATATGTTTTTATTTCGAGCGAGAAAAGTAAAAGAATTGTTTCACTGTCCATTGAAGTAGACACTTGTACGAGACCGCCATGGAATGGTGCCAAAAAAGGGAGGAATTTTTCCCCTACACCAAACAGATACAGATTTATTGTCTGAATGTACTACTTTACTTTTTAAAAGTATGCAGCCACGTGAATTTCCCGTTTTTAAGAGTTTTGTGATGCCGAGAACACAGATAGAGCACGGATTTAATTTAAACTTCCACTGCAAGGAATTAATTTAAAATTCCAGAAGAATGTTGAAGCGTTGTAATTCAAACTTTTGTTCGTTTTGCTTCTTGAGCTTTCCTTATGTTATAGTATATTTAAGTACTAGGAGTATTAACTTAATACATTAAAACATGCTTTCATATTGATTGCAAGATGTTCTAGCAAACATCGTTATCGTCATCATCATTATCAGCCTCTAGAAGTCCATTGCTGGACGTAGGCCTCATCTAATGTACATTAGTAGCGTACGCTACTTTGATCGATCTTGGGCTTCTCGTATCCAGCACTTGCCAGCCGCCCCCCGCAAATCGTCACTCCACCTGACCTGAGGAGGATACTCGTGTTACAGGGCTTATGAGATGTTAGTGCTCACTTTGTTAATCATCTTTTAGCGCAGAAATGTCAGTGAAAGAAATTCAAGTGTAATTGAAAATGGTAATTATAAAACAGGTGACTCATATCAACTCAGAATCTCCGCTTGAAGGTCAGATTTTACGCCAGATACGAGGCAAAGTGAAGTATTTATCGGGCAATTAGCTAAGGCAGGAGCCGCATACCGCACGGTGTCGCATTTTTCACAATAAGCAATTTATTTGCGGCAGGAAATCGTCGGAATATTCCTCAGATGCTGTTCATTCGATGACTGGCATATAAATGGGCTTTTTCAACGCAAGGACATAACGGCGTGATTTATTTAATTACGTTCTGTGGAAAGACACGGTATTGTCTGTTGGTTGTATTTTATGATTAGTAAAAAGTACCTGCGTTTTTATTAATGCTCTGTCATTGCTTTCATTGTCATCGATACCGTACACAATTCCATCCTTATTTTTACCATTGTTGATTAAAAGGAATGAAATCCTAATAATTTTTATAATTCACTTGATGCAAAAGATTTGGTGCTGTTCAAAATCGCTATGTGATTCATCCTCTTCAGTCCATGAGCACAGTACGTAAGTACGTAGCCTTACCAGTTAAGTATCTAAGTACAAAGTTTTCAACAGACACAGTGATGTGGATCGCTTACATTTGTATTCTTTTATACAGACAGGTTGCAATCATTTTAACCTGCTATTAATTTTTACCCCAATGCGCCTAAAGCTTATACGAGTAATTGTCTGTTTTACAAAACCAATCATTATAATTTGATTGTCTATAAGGAATAAGGGCTTCCTATCTGCGTGTGTTGCATCTTCGTACTCATTGTCACTTACCTACTACCAGGTGAAATCGTGGACAAACGTGCACAAAGTAGTTGTTTATTAACTTTGACGGTTATTTGCTCATTTACAAGCCCTTCTTCTTCTTCTTTTTGTGTCTAGATCTTCTTTTTGTCTTGTCTAGTTCTTATATTGACTGGTTCTGAACTTACTAGTTCACTAGTTATAACTTATTCCAGCAGACGATGTGATTCACGCGCCGATCGGATGCAAAGTCAAGGCGACTCCGGCGCCTGAGTTTATGCGATAACGCACATGTTTGTTGTTGTTCGAATGTCTGCCGTAAAGACGAACATGCGGAACGATCATTAAAAAGGAAACAGGCATTTACGTGTTCAGTTTACTTCACACATTAAAGCGTTTGCCGACGGAAATTAAGGCGACTAAGATATACGAGTAATGTCGAATATTTCTGACTTGTGGATTTACTTCTAAGTATGGGCGTCTTTATTCATTGACATGGGCAATGCATAATATTCTTCAGACACTGTTGGTAACAGAGCAATATATTGTTTATCTTTTTCTTTAAAAATTATAAAGCTTTAATTGGGATACCCATTGTTAATGGTAGATAGAAGACAAAGTAATAATTACTTTGTCTAGCGTCACTATTACTTTATCTTTATCAAAATATTTTCTAGAGTTATAAAAGAAAATATTTTGATCGTGAACAGTGGACTAGACTTTGGGGAACGGCTTAGAAGTGGAATGATTTATGCTAAACTAATAAATTAAAATCAAAATAATGTAGGTAATACATAGAAAGGTATGAATAAAAGCAGAAGAGTCTGAAGGAGTAAGTAAGCCTTATATTTAGGAAGAATAATAGGTTTAATTAAATCTTTTTGATGTCTATCTATAAAAATCGAGACGAGTCCGAAGGATTAAGCAGTATCTTTGGAGAAGAATGTGATTTTGATCTATGTGTTTTTTTTTACAAAATACGGGATCTGCTGATTACTTCGTGCACAGGTGCTCCATAAATGATCGTTTCTAGCTAAAGGGAACAGTCATCTAGTGTGTTCGGTTCGCGGAAAATGCTCGGGTTATGTTCTATTCAACGTCTCACGGAACTCTTGCTGCGTTTTCATTGAGCGACGGCAATCTTTTCTAGTCAATGTTCGAGTGTTCCTTGTGAAGATGTGGTACCGTGTTATCAGTTACGTTGGGAATATACACTTAATTAACTCTAACATTTATGTTCCTCAATAAAGGTTTATGATTGATTTCAGTTTGTCAGCCAGAGGTGTATTCTCCTGAATTGTCGAACGTTGACAAACTCTGTCGTCACCGTCATCATATGCAGTTCATATCGGAATCTTTATTTACAATAGGCCAATAATTGTTATTTCTTTAGTCTTCAGAACTCATTTCACTGCAGTAGGTAAAGTGTTTTTAACCAAAAATTGCGTACATAGGCTTTAAAGGCTTTAGTTAAAGCCATGTCTTCTTCATAAGGAGCCATTAAAAGAATTCATATGCTGAGGACGTGACATTTGCTCGATGTTTGACATTTACTTTTATATTAATGGACATTGACCGTGAGTCCGGCTCTTCAAAGGGTCTGTTGTGTGCACTGTTTTGCTTTGTTTGTCGCTGGAAAACAAACAGCCATTATAATCGTCAGGTTTACGTCGATAAGCCAGGGTCGACAGGTCGCCGGGAGCACTAGATAGTATTTCTGTGTTTGATGTGTTGACATAGTACAAACTTCAGCTTAGTTTGGGACTAGATAGCGCTGTGTGGCCCAGCGTGGCAATTAGGTATTGTACATGGTACAACAATCCGACTCAGAGGTCTCAGGTAGCCGAGAGGAGAATTCGGGGCCCGATGCACAGATCTTAGTAAGCTCTCTAGTATCCATAGTACAAGCTTCGACTAAATTTGAAACTAGATGGCGTTGTAATATATGGCGTGTCGATTTGACTACTTACCATCAGGTATCACACTTGCTCGTCATTCTCATTTTGCATTAAAAAATATCTTACGTTATTTATTTAATAAAACAGTGTGTCGCCTTTGAAAACAGGAATGAATCAACCTTTGCACAAGATCTAATCTCTATGTTGTTAATGTTAGACCTCATCCGCTTTGCGGAAAGGCAAACGGTTAATCGAGAAAGGAAACATGTACTATGTTGCATCCGTATTTCCGTGTGTTATTCCAATTGTGGCTTAGTTCGTACACCGCACAAATTGACTTATAGTTCATTCGCGTTAAGAAAATAGTGACTGACAGGTCACTGACAGGCCACTAGCCAATCAAAACGCTAGAATAATTCTAGCGTAATTCTAGAATAATTCTAGCGTTTTGATTGGCTAGTGGCCTGTCAGTGACCTGTCAGTCACTATTTTCTTAACGCGAATGAACTATAGAACTAGAAAAGAATACAATTGTTGTAGGTACAATTTATTAATATATAATAGTAAGTAGGTACCTAAATAATTTGTTTAACAAAATGTTTGAAGGAGGACTATTTTTTCAACGGAAGGTAATATTTTTTGAAGCTTTTAAAGAAGCTTAACCAAAGACATGCCACACTAGGCCACGCAGACCCATTTGGAACTAAATTTTCAAAATTTAGATATCAATAATACAATCAATTCAATTGTTTAAAGTACCGACTACTTATGATTATTAATCAAATATTTCCGTTATGTGAATGTGTTTACTGAGAGGTTGTGAAATTCATTTATCGAATCCATATCCAATTTGTCGTGTTGTGTTCCCAGTACAATCATAATGAAATGAGTTTATTTTCTGTATCAAATTTGCACATTCCGTTGATTTGTTGTTCTGAAACTGTTATATAATAAACTAGCTGTGCCCACGACTTCGTCCGCGTGCAATAGAGTTTCATCCCCTATTTTATCCCCTTGGGGGTAGAATTGATCAAAATCCTTTCTTAGCGGATGCCTACGTCATAACATCTACCTGCATACCAAATTTCAGCCCGATCCGTCCAGTGGTTTGGGCTGTGCGTTGATAGATCACTATGTCAGTCAGACACCTTTGACTTTTATATATTTAAAAGACATACTTTAAATATGAACATATTGTAAGGTGAAGTGGCGAACTTAACGCTAGGAGCATTCTCGATCACTTCTTTAGATTTAGATTGCTTTCAAAGCATAATCTCTTTTTGTAACACAGTAAAAGCAAATATCTAATTCATATGAAGTCAGCTTATATGTATGTGTTATGGGTTCATGTGCAATGAAAACAGTGCAATAATCCGATGCCAGGTCTCAGGTAGCAGAGACTAGGGCCCAGCGCCCGATGCCAGATCGGTAAGCGATTTATAATGAACGCCGCATTTAACGTTCACAGAATATTGGTCATGTAACAAATATGATACTGTTTATTATTTACCTCTCCGTGTGCATGGGTCAATGACCGACAATTTGTGGTTTATGCAGTTTAGTATATTTGCAGCGCACTGTTTTGGTACTAAAACATATTTATTTATATTAACATGTTAATAGTTAAATGTTAAAAGATATTATATTTTATAATGTAAAGATATTATATCTAATATCTTTATTATAATTTCGGACGAGCAGAGTTACGCCAAGGAGACATCGACATTTTGATGCAGGTTCTAAAAACTCGCACAAAGCGCTTTGCTTCTCCATTCATACTTAAATAAAAAAATAAAATAACCCAAGATATGCCACGCTGGGCCACACAGCGCCACCTAGCCTCAAACTAAGCCGAAGCTTGTACTATGGGTACTAGACAACTGATAAACTTACATAGATACCTTTTTTTTTGTAAATAAATACATATTATACATAGAAAACACCCAGACCAATACAAACAGACATGTTCATGAACACAAATGTTTGTACTGTGCGGGAATCGAACCCACGACCCTTGGCTCAGAGGGCAGAGGTCACTACCAAATGAGCCACCGAGCCAGTCACCTATAGAACGGCTAAGCTATGGAACTCTTTGGCGGAATCCGTGTTCCTCGATAGATAGATAAATTCAGATTTTCAAGGCGAGAGTGAATAGGTTTTTATTGGGTGAGCGCGCTCCACTTTAGACTCTAACATCGTTTAACATCAGGCGAGTTGGGGGGACCTTTGCAAGGCGACCGATAGCTGCATCCAGGCCAGGTTGCTAGGTTTTAGGTTGGTGCTATAGTATGTAGTAGAGTACCATTGACTCGAGAAGAAGAAGAAATATCGTTCAAATATGTTTTCAAAGAAGTTTTTTTTTTTATTAATGAATGGGTAGCGCTTGATCCCAACTAGCCTGTTGTTGAAAGAAATCTGAAGATACTAAGCCTTGTTTGCGTCAAAAGTGTAGAATTTCTAATCACCCCGGTTTCATTTCATAGATGATCATGATAGTCACAAATTTACTGACTTCAGTCTTGACGTCATCTTTTATCCTAGAATGACAATATTTGTTAAAGTTGACGCAAAATTCTCACAGCGCTAATTTGGGGAGTGATTAGCACACTCATGTTATCTTCAGTAGCGAATGAAAAATTCTGCTTAAAGTCAGTCAGATTACAATCGATGTATTTATAAAATCAAGTGAAAATATTTTTAGCATGGAAACTCTGATTTGGGTCTGATTATATTCATCCAATAACGCTGAGGTATATCCTCGTTTAACATATTGGCAGCATAATAAATATATATGTCAGTACGACATTTATAATTATTAATATTTTGGAGTAGAAGGCGCATTATCCCTATCTGCCTAAATTAGACTTAGGACAAAAATATAATGTAGTAGACATTTCAGTGTTAGTTCAACTTATTTTGTAACATAGAAGTTTATAATTTGCAATGGGAATTACTGTAGGTACGTACCAAATTATGTAGGGGCCAACGGGTTTGAAGGTCATTTTGATAGTAAACCTTTGAGATTTTTTTATGCTCGCTTCCTGAAGGTCCCAATGACGTAACCATTAGTTATGTGCAAACGACACGGAGTTTGGTTGTAGGTAGTATAAAAAAAGAAGAAACCAGCCATTTTAAATCGTTTTTCATGGTTTTAGACCATACAAAAACTTGCCAAGGCAGCATTATTGGCCAGTAGGTAATGAATAAACGATTTGAATTTTATTGCACACAAATAGTATCTATAAAGCACAGTTCAGATAGTCGTAAATCCGTCAATGCTATGTTTATTACAAGTCTTCAGTCGTTTTCAACTAGATAGGTATTCTTGGTCGTGTGTTACGGAACGTGGTACCTACTAATTTATGATTTTGTTTACAATTCCTAACAAGGAGGCGTTGTTTTGTATGTAAGCCTGTGTGTACCGTTTTGGAGCGAAACTATTTTGTTTGTTACATCGAGATCTCATAAGGAGTAGCAATTATCCATCCATACTAGTTTGTATAGTTAATCCTTAATTTAATTCTTCCTTTGAAGTGACGGAGCTTCAAGAAGCATCTTCAGAGCCTGGCATGGTGGCATCAGACAGGTGACTGGTCGGTTTTCCTCTCCATCAGTTGTAGGGCAGCCAAAACGCTACTATGAAAGTTATTAATGATCATGCTTTAAATTAACGTGAACACAAGTCTCGAGTGTTTAAGATTATTACTATCTCTCGATAGATCATTTATTTGTTAATTATTATCAGCCAGACGTCCTCCAAGTAGAGGAAATGTACTCAATAGATATAAACATTAGAGTGAAGTACTAGACTAAGATACTCATAATTATTATGCATTGAACTTACTTTCTGTATACTAGTAGGTACACTCTAGAAAACTAATTAATGATTTAACCTCGTAAGGCCCAATGTTCTCATGTGATCCAATTCCTATTGTTTCATCTATTGTGTCTGGAAGTCTGGGTCTTACGACTTTAAATCTCCTTGAATATCAATTATTACATTCGCCATCAACTTTAACAGTCCACTCCAATTGGGATGGAGAAAAATGTCGGACAATTGTCCGACATTGTCTTCAGCCATCTTGCGTAAATCGTCATTCCATCTGGCCTAAGAGCGTCTTACACTTCATTTTGCCAAGTTGTTCTTATTTGATTAACACAGTCGATCATGGTAAGACAAAACATCGAAATTTAAGATGTTAATACAGAAGTAAGTACGTAATTAGTACAGCCCATTTTCGGTTTACCAGTAAAAAGTAGATATTTCGTCTTTAAATTTTTTGTCTAATCAAGTCAGTTACCTCTGATGTTATAGACTTTGTTACTTAAAAAATCTCTAACCATCATCATCAGCCTATATCAGTCCACTGTTAGAAATGGCCCCTCATAATGTTCGCCACCTTAATCGGTACCAAAAATCTCTTAATACCCACAAATTGGAGTCCAGTAGTTTATGCAACGATTTAGATATCAATGTAAAGTAGTAGCGTGTCAATTAACAAATTGTAGGTAGAGTTTTGATAAGTGTATGAATGAAAGTTCACTACACTATATCGCCGTTACGTTTCTGCGTAGTATTTCTCAGAAGTTCGTTAGTAGCGCTTTAAATTCCTCATGTATTTGTTTACAACTTGTCAAGTACTTTCTAGGTCTACGAATAGTGTTGTCATACGTCTTTGTTTAAACGGGACGTTCGGAATTCATTTGTAACGTAGTAAAACTTTGTATTTTGTTTGTTAAGGGTCGGTTCTTATTAGAGAGGGATGAGTAGGCCTAACAGAGTCTCGTCCTAGTTAGGTTGAGTGGTCCAAAAATGTACGGTAATATTTAGGGGGAGGAATAACATTATTATATTAACTAACTAGCTTTCCGCACGCGACTTCGTCCGCGTAAAGTTTTTTTTTCCAAAATAAAATTGTGCCTATGTTACTCGTGGATAATGTAGCTTTCGAATGGTGAAAGAATTTTTAAAAACGGTCCAGTAGTTTTTGAGCCTATTCATTACAACCAAACAAACAAAGTTTTCCTCTTTATAATATTAGTGTAGATAATATTAGTGTAGATTACAACCAAACAAACAAAGTTTTCCTCTTTATAATATTAGTGTAGATAACACCATTGTTTTGTGTTTATAACACAGTTTTGAAGCTTACCCAACTTGAGAACCCAATTCTTCCCAAGTTGTATTTTTTGTTATGTTGTTTATTATTTTGCCAAAAGTGTATGTTTCGTTTCTTTGTGTCATGTGTCCAAATAAAGTTTTTTCTATTTCTATTTCTAAAACTTCGTTAATTACGTAAAGCCTGTAGCGCCTATTTGTCGGAAGGGTCAATTTAAGAGAGGTAGGGCATAGCGAATCTTCGCTCGAATTGAGCCGCCCGTCCGGGGAAGGACCTCCACCCTATAGAATACCGCAGTCAAATGACCTCTGGGTCGTGTTTCTGCCGGTGAGTAGGGTTTCCGGAGCTCGTGGGGGGTTAGGGTTGGGCCGGCATGGCGGTGGCAACTGACAGGTAACTGACCAGTTACTTGCCCGTTGTCACAGCGACTTGGGCTTCTCTTTCGCTTTCCATCAGGTGTAGGGAAGCCATTATGTCGAGCCACTATAAAAAAAAAAAAATTTACGAATGTAAAGGCACCACGGTTGGCAGTGGGTTTAATAGGGATGTTTCCAGCGTCAAAATAGTTACATTAAAATATAAAGCGTAGTCCGTATTTCAGATTAAAAAATTATATTGGACACGTATTTTTCCTCTTTTTATTAAAAAAAATAATAACAAAGATACAAGGCATCAAAATGTAGGAGTCTTTGACGTCACTCAGTGGTGAAAAGACGCGATCCACTCATAGGGGCGTATGCGTCGGCGTTACCCGTGTCCCTACAACTTGCTGCCCACTGGTGACACAGGGGGTTTAGTGGATATGCTCTCCCATTTCCAGGAGGTGTGAGTCGCACACACCATGTCACCTTCCCCCGGAGGTGGCATGACGGTGCCTAATGCAACTCTCGAGAAAAAAAAACTATCTTTATATTTCTTTTCATTCATGTCCCGTACTCTCACAGTATCATGGTAATTGAACATATCGCGTACCTACAATGTGCTAATACGGCTACACGTGGCGACAGTTTGCAATCCGATGCGGAAGTTGCCTGGAAATATGCTGTTCTTGTTATGCCGGCGATAAAAATGTTGCCGTTGAAAAGAATGCGCTGTCTTGTGGGATATTTGGTAGGTACATGCTGTTGTGGTTGTGGTGGCATTCTATTTAGTTATTATAGCTGGTCATACTGTATGTTTATTTTTTTACTGCTGGTTGGTACAATAAAATCTATTGTGCCTACATTGAATAGATAAATGTCTTATTTAGACACATTCGTCATTGAGATTGCGTTTTGAAGTTATTTTTGAGAACATTTTTGGAATTGCTATCTGTTGTAGGTCATTCACCTATCATCTTTTCTCTCCAAGCCACCCTCATCTGCCCGTGGTGCATCCTGTCGAATAACAAACCATCCCAATAGAAGGCATAGCTCAATACCACAGGCCGATGACTAAAGCAGCGTCACAATTTAGGCGGTCTATTCGCTATAAGCGATTTCTTTCGGACTGTAAATATTTTATAGTAATAGTAGGTACACGTATACATGTTTCATAGCATATATCTTCAGCACTAAGCAGAGTACCGGCCTATCGCCAAAATGATAAGCCCTCCCGTTACATAGGAACCTAGGTTAGAAGTCCTCGTTATATGTAGGTAGGAAAGCGGATATTTCAACATTAGATTACGTTTTTTTCTCAGGCATTATGTTGAAGTGACGCCTATCATTAGGTAACCGTTAAGTACTTATTAAATCAAATGCAATTTCATAGAAAAAAATGCAAACAAAACCTTATAATAAGCGCAGTAGCGGAATGTGCAACGTTTAGCTGACGCGCGTAATTCGAAGCTGGTTGTTTTACGAAACTATGTTACTATTACATCGAATCACGTTGCTTATGAACGTGAAAGACTACGGTTTGCGTCCACAAGAAGCCTAGAATTGCGTTGTGTTGCATTTTTTTTATAAAATCAATCAGCAATCACCCTCTTCGTGAGATCTGTTTAAAGAGGTCTGTTAACGACAAGTACACAAGCACAATGCACAAGACTCTGTTCTTTATAATCACGATAAAAAGCAGAATTTCGCAATATTTAATATTATTTTAGGTTAATAAACAGGAAATGCATTATTGTCAGTTTAAGCCTTAATTAAGATTTGTATATTCATTTTGGAAATTCACTGTTATAATTGTTTTTTTTATTACAGGTAATACGCATTCCAGGAAGGGCGTGCCAATTCAAATCGTAAGCATTGATGCATGTAATATTATGTCATTATTGTTATGGATTCCGTACTTGTCACAGGCAAAGGTAATAAAATAATAGAAATATGCAGTTTTAAACGAATGTGCTTTAATGGTATCTAATAAAATACGTGACCGATGGTTGTTTTTATAGGTTTGTTTTGACGTCTGTTGCACATTGCACATGCTATTCCAACATAGTTGTAGGTACAAGTGTGGTTTTGGCGACCTACCTCACTGCACTGTGGTGTGCTTGGCTATAAAATAGTTTTATATCATTTCGTATTGTGTGGACGTTGCAAGGGAGCGGCCTATCATCTTTTCGCTCCAAGCCAACCTCACCTGCCCGTGGTGCATCCTGCCGAATAACAAACGAGGCGCTGGCAACCGACTGGAGGCGGTATAACCATCACAATTGAAGGCCGAGCTTAATACCACAGGCTGATATCCTCCAGGTTTGCCCTAAGTGGCGAACAACTGGAAAGGCATAGGCCTCTGGACATAGGTCCAGCAGTGGACTGCAACAGGCTGATGATGATGATGTGTGTACGTTCTATGCCGCTCCTTAAATATCTCAGGCGTAGAATTTTAGTGCTTTGTTAATTTATCGACATTTATTTGTGACTTTTGGCTTCCACACCGACAGAAGCTGTAAAGTCATTATCTTATTAATGTAATCTAAAAATACGTTTTCACTTCCTCAAAGATTCGTTCAAATAATATTTAATGCACTTTATTACATTGTTTATCAATTGCGTATGTTACAGTCTTGTTTTCTTGTATCAAATCTATATTATTAAAAGCCAGATTGCCAATATTTATCGAAGACAGCGAAGCTCAGACGGTTTATGAAAACAATTTAATGAAGGAAGCAACAACATTAATGATAATTAAATTTAGACGGCGCGCGGGGCAATGTTTGATCCCGGTACAAAATAGCAGATTAAAATAACGTATCATAATATTTTGCCCTCGGGTATAATAATCATAACAACACTGGAGATTCTCTCACATTTTGTAATGTTATTATCACGCCTTAAACGCACCAATTATAATTATGAATGAACGATCAGCCGTAGATGTCTTCTTGTCTGAAGTATAGGTATGAGTATATGTTTATCGTGTCTTTGTACCTTCGAGAACAAAACCTAGTTCTTTTTGGATTGCTGGGCTTAACAGACAAGCCGACGTCCCGTCTGATGTTAAAAGGTCCGCTGAAAGACTCAGCAATACCGAGGCCACAGGCAAGACGCTGCCTACCGTGAAAAGAGAAGTCTCTTTAAACCACGATCTAAGAAGGACATGTAGCGATCAGGGACACCTTTTGAACGGGAAACGAATTTTGCTGTAGTTTTGTGTAGATCAAACGATTAAGGAGTACTAATAAATGGATATCTATCTACTTATCTAGACATACGGGAGCGTGTCAGCTAAGTTCCGGCCAGGAAAGTAGGGGACCCGTAGGGGATTCGTATTAAATCACACCCATGTGTATTTAATACGAATAATGTATCCGTATTCTTTTTAAACACGGTGTTCCTATTATTTATTAGAGTACCTGGAATCAAACTGTGCAATTATCTTTGTACTGTTATTGTGTGACAGTTAATAAGTATAATGAGTAAATTGGCTAAATGTCCCTTTGCCGTGTCGATCGTCAATAAAAAGGCAACGCATACAACCAAGCGTCCGATCGTCACACATTTACACGCACTATGCTCTTAGGTGATAAATCGATAATCGCCGATTACACATCGATAGCTATCGACCATTGTTTAGTCGGAAGAAGTCGGGAAAGTGGAAAATCACCGGCGCAGGCGCCGCCGCGCCAGCTGGGCCGGCGCCAGGCTTTCACACCGTCTAATTGCACCGATTGTTTTGTCATAATAATAGCATTTGCATTCGGGTTATAAATCTTACCGTTGCATTGGAAATTAACGTGCAGTTTTTTTCAAATAAGCAGATGGGTGGCGTTTGTTTCCAAATCGCCTAATGTTAAAGAGCGATGGAGTGCGCTCACTCAACAAAAACTGATTAACTCTTGTCTTGAAAATCTGAGGAACACGGACTCCGGTAAATAGTTGTAATGTTTAGCCGTTGGCACTATGAATCTATGGAAAGCTAAACAAAAACTGACATTAATTTATTTTTTAACCCCAATACAAGCTATCCGATGAAGTTATTTATTATATAGCATAGTTTGAAGAATACTGAAAAGGTACATAAATATCTAAATTAAATGAGGGGTCGGGTTATTTAGAGCCATCTACTTTATTACCGCCCTTCGAACCAACCAACCGGCCGTATTTATATGATGGGGATAGGGAAAGGGAAGTTTTACGACTTCCTTTAGGCTCCAATCGCCCTACTTTCATTTAGGTACTTACTACTATGACTTGTATAGACAAGTAATAGTAGAACTTATCAGATGGATAGCTATCAGGTGAGTCAGTTCTTATGGTTGAAGTTTGCATAATCTGACGACTGTCCGGCTTGCTTATACTACCAGAAAAGGCAAGCTGCTTTTTATTTAAGATTTGAACATCATTCTTTTGCAGTCCACAGCTGAACATAGACCACTCTTATCATTCACTACTTTTCTCGCATCCAGCACATGCGAGCCATCTTGCGCAAATCGTCGCTCCCATCTGCGTCACTACGTTTGCCGAGAAGCGATATCCACTTCAGAACTCAAAAATCTGAACATTAAACATGTACTACCTATTACCTACATTCATTAAATTAATTCAGTGCAGGAAAGAACGTAAAGATTGCGAAGATAATTTAATTATAAGAACTAACGAACGTCAGAACGATGCAACTCGTGGCAGATAGAGTTATTATAAAAAAAAACATTGTTAATTATTTATTTGTAAGCATTTAACATCAAAGGATGCCAGTCTATTGATGTCTTTTTTCACGGAACACGTGTTATGTCATTCGTAACGCTGCGCCATTTGCCACTACTCACTGTTTCAACGTATTGTTGATTTTTTTAATGTTTCTGTGTGACAGCGCATTTGTCCCCGATTCCGACAGGTGGAAAGTGACAATTAGGTCGTGGATGACACACCACCAGGTGTAGAACCTTGAAGACAAAGATTATATCGTTAAGAATGTCGTCGAAGTATGTGAAGTGGGACGTGAAGTTAGTCTTCAGGATCATCAATTTGCAAATGACAATTAATTGTGATTTGGGGGGGGGGGGGGGGGGTCTAGCCTTAGTCACCACGCTTTGTGCCCCACCACCGGCGGGTTGGTGACCATAGTAGATTTCATTTGTACCCAGGTTAGGTATGCAGGCAAACGCTCCTGCCCGTTTCCTGATATTCCCCTAGTCGTCTTCTACGGTACCTACGAGATCAGATGGGTTATATTCTAAATCTGGACACCCAACATTGACGCTTTGTTCTTCTTAGTTCCCTTCAACCACACGGGTGTAGATTTTTTTTTAATTTTCTACCACTTCTCACGATCTTGGGCAGCTTGATCCATTTCACCCCTGCTATTGTCTTGATATCGTCGTATCAATGAGTTTTCGGCTTTTCTTTGTGCATTTTTCGCCTTTCTTGTGGACATTTTCGCCCCACAGACTCCAATCCACCAGCAGCGCTTTTTGGTAGCCCTGCTTCCTGGCTACAGAATTGCCCATTGCCAAATGTAGACGTCTTGTGCATACTGTAGGTACTACCGAAAACTCTATGTAAACCGTTTTGTGTATAGTGCTTTGGCAATCAGGACTATTGGCACTGTTATAACCTCGTCTAGTTAGATAAATGATCGCAGAATAAGACTAGTCTTTATTGTTTTAGGCATTGATATTTAAGCTGTTCCTCGTTAGGAATACTGATGGGTTTAGCACATATGGCGTCGTATTGTGCCTGTCTTTCATAGTTATGTACTTATGTTCATAAACGCTTGTAGGTAGATTGTTACATATTTGATACAACTAACCTTTAGTAACACAGTTTTGTTGAAGTAAACGAAACGAGCTATTTCTATTTTGTATTTTGCAACAGCTACAAATCATGCTGTATGCATGCGCGGAAATTGTATCTGGCACAACATATTTGGTGATTTTTAGCGTAGTTTCAACAGTGAAATTCAAAAGTTCTACAGTACTGTGTAAATGTATTATTTATTGTTCTATTTTATTTAGTATTAATTTGTGTTGATTTATATAAATTTTTAAAATAAATTAGCAATGTACGTCACATTGCAGCAGAAAGTAAAACAACCTTCTTTTTTAATTCTCACTGGTTTGGGTATCAAGTAAGTATTTAAAGGGATCGGGACACGTACAAAGAGAAAAAATAACAGATGAATCACATCTACGCTCAATGGGCGAAAATAACACATCAATCATTTTACACAAAACAATGAACACATTTAATAGGTGAATAAAATACCTTATGTTCAATTGTTCCGTTAAATTATAGAATTAGTTACAACAGCATTCTCTACCCGCTTTCTCTTATCCGAAATTATCAGAAGTCATGGTTCGAACTTTGTGTTCACGCAATTGATTAATACTAGAGTGTGCACATAAGAATTACGTAAGAAGCATGCATCTATGAATGCAGTCACGTTTTCAGTCACATGTAGGGACTTGCATCGTTACTCTATTATTAGAGACGTCGTATTTTGCGGTGCATTGCAATCAAATTGAGATATTATTGTAGCGGGTGTGCATTTATGACACAATATTTTGGGGTAAAGATACAGCATTTTTCGTTGGCACCATAGCTCATGAAATATTATTTGTATTATTGTGTATGCTTTGTCAAATAAATCGCTGTCAATTTAATTCATTTCAATATTATGATGTAGAATAGAACAGGAAAAACCTTTAATCTGCAGACTGCAACCAAACAATAGGCTTGTTTCCATAATATTATTAAAAAATAAGAGATACGTATTTTTTCATTTGTAAATTAGACCCAAAATTACAAAGATATAGCCCGTTAAAGTTGCGCGTGACGTCACGCCGTGTAGCATTTTGTCGCACCGCGTGACATCAAAAACCCCCACTCCTAAATTTTGATGCTTTGTATCTTTGTTATTTTTTGTTTAAATGTAAAAAGGAAAAATACGTGTCCAATATATTTTTATAATCGAAAATACGGACTAAACATAATGTAAGTATTTTGACCCTGGAAACATCCCTATTATAAACAGATGACTATTATCACTCAGAATCTCGGCATTGTACCTACTCATATATAATATCAAAATATTTAATTTATAATCTTAAATGGCCAAAAGCTTATGGGCTTTTGGTTACTTAATCAGCATTTAGCTAAAAGAACAATTAACGGCAATGAGCGTCTCTTAAATTCTGCTTAATAGGCCTTCTACCTACCTAGTAAACTTTTGTGGGGAAACCATTTAGTTGACACGAAAGCTTAACTCAAACCCCTATCGGTCGAATATGGCTGCGAATTAAATAGCTTTTACAATGTGTCTGAAATGCTCGCTTGGTGTATTGGGAAGATTTATATTGCTATTTTGCTTGCTTACATTTTGATCAATGCACTCGGAATTGTGTCCAGCAAAGAGTACTGACGATCGCACCCATGTGCAATGTTATACGAATCATTTAGATATATGTATTTTTCATAGGTTGGTATAGTACGTTTTTATATTTACAAAACGTTACACGTTTATATTTGGAACGTGCTATAATTTACATCCAATTTAGTAGCGAATTTAAAATAGCCCGATATCCCGGCAGTCTATTTGGCTCGATTCCAGTATGAAAACTGTTAATTTGAATTATAGGTACAGCATGGGTTTGATACACCATGATATTTACGACTGCTTTATTGTCTTTGTTTATTATAGTATGTTAATTAAACGTTTCAACTGTCGACTAAACAACACAAATAAATTTATAACTGTTCATAGTGGTTTTCAAGCTACGCGTACGACCATACTTATTTCGTTCAAAAATATTCATCATATGAATGTATGTCCTGGATGAGGTTCAAAGCCACTGCTTTGCCCCTTGTAAGGCACCAAATGAGCCACCTCGCTAGTATCTAAAAGTCGCGTAGATATCAATATGTAACATCGTTAAACATCATTGACTTTGAAATAAGTAAATATCTTGTTCCATTACCAGTTCCCAGTAAAATATTCGCGCACACAAACCTCGCTTCCTATTCATTACCATATATTTCTGGCGCATTTGCTCAGTTTCCCCGAAGCAGGAACTGCGTAGGGTCCCGGAATTACCCCCATTAGGGGCCGCTGTCAAGGACTCGGTGAGGGACGCCGCTATACGAGTGAGGGAGACGGAGGGACAACAAAGGTGACCATGAACGTAAAGCCGGGCAACTCCCGCTGGATCAATATTCCCGAGTTCGGGGCCTGGGGACAAAGTGTAGTGATGAGATGATGTGTTTGTCGAGCTTTGCTAAATATCAGGGAACAGGCAGCAGCGTTTACCTGGGTACAAATAACGTAGTGCGGTCACTAATCCTACCAACCTTGGCGAGTGTGAGTGAAGGCAAATCCCCCCCAAATGGCAAATTCAAATTGTCATTGTCATTCTAGGATGCCTAGGTCCAGCAGTACACGTTTACGGGCTGATGATGGTGAATTTCTAAATCTGAAGGGCTGATTTTGATAAACAAAGAAAATTACGAGTAATCTATTTTTTCAAATGGGGTATCCCTATTACACCTACATTTGCTACAGAGCTGTCAAGGAAAGATGAAGCATTTTATTTATTGCATAGTATAAACCATTTTACAAAGAGCAGACTAAGGGGCAGCGCAGACGACAGACTATCCGTAACGCACTTTTTATTCTGTGATGCAATTATATGCAGTAACGCACACGACGCGCAAAAATCTGTCGCGGATATTTCACAGACTCAACGCACATCTTCGATCATTCTGTCGGCAGACATAGATGCTCTTTTTAAATGTCTCAGACTCAGACTCTATCGCACAAAAAGTCTGTCGTCTACGCAGCCCCTTAATGTCGCATAAGCATTGTCTACCAGGAAACCAGCTGGTCTAAGCTGAAATAATTGTGTAGGCTTGAGTTGCTGAGTGGATTTTTATATAATTTTGTTTGATCTAATAAAACCAATAATATCTATTCATCATTCTTATTCTGGACAAACAAACAATCAAATCCTCCCTCTTTATAATATTAGTTTAGACAAACTTAATTCAGTTGTTCTTTAATTCAATCGGAAAACGATTGGCCTTCGATGGTCATACACATAACAAACCAAATAATGGCCCAATCAGTGATATGGGCGTTTAAATGATAAATTACTTTGTTTGTAAACACGGTCTCAATATACATAAGCGTAGTGTTTATAAACATGTACCATTTTCCTGGTGTGGAGAATATGTATACCCGTTACCTGTTTTGATAAAGTGTATTTTTATATATTACGAATTTTTGACTCATTCCAAATTATTTTATGTACTATACGGTTGATACAGCCCATACAGGTACCCAAAACCCTATAGAATGGGCACTGTGCGTCCGCGAGTCGCATAGTAACGTTTGTGAATACGGCGCTGAAAACTAAACCCATTTGATCAATCTAAAAATATCATCATTATCAAATGTCGTTTCTAAAAATGGTATACTGGTTATTGAAGTTGTCGTAGTAATATGGTAATGTCGTTTAACATCCCATCACTAAAAGGATAATCCTACATGTACACTTTCAGGCGCCGTGTTTATGTCGTCTTGTTAGAAGCGAATAAAGTTCAAATCCGTGTGAATAAAATCTTAGGTACGGAGGATTGAAAGTACTCCTAAGCTTCTGACCTTATTCGTTTGAGATTTAAATACTCGTCGATAAGAGATAGTGAAAATGAGGTTCTATTTTAAAAATTTTCGCTCAATAGGTCGTAGGAATTATATTGTCACATTTTTTCGACTACAATAATAATGTAGTTGTTTCATGTAGTAAAAGATGATGATGAATAATGACAAATTTATACATGAACTTACCTGTATATGTATAAATTGATAGTGATTGGCCGATGGGTGGCATTGAGTCAAATATTGATAAAATATTCTGTTCTCCCGACGACTAAAACAAAGAAAGTTCACACTACTCAAAGAATGCAGTTGATAAAAATCAATAAATGTCACTTTGATGTCAAACTTTTTCTGATTTCACGGTTGTTGAATGCTTGACCACGCACGATTCCATCGTACTGGTATCGTGATAATTCTAAAATTATCAAGAAGTTAGATGTAAAAGACTATAACGAAAGATATTGCACTGTGTGATATCCTATTTTGAGGCGCTTTACTTTAAAAAAAAAACATAATAAATTTCAAAAGCATCCGAACATTATGAAATAAAAGAAATTTGTTGGCCTTTGTCCTGCTTTCGGCCATTTGTACTCGTAATAATCATTATAATTGACTTAGATTTGGCAAAAGAACAAATAGGTGATATAATAAAACACTTGTGTTACAGTTCTGATGTATTAGCGGGAAAAATAAAAATATAATCGGGTCAGGCCACTGTTTGAAATTAATGCTAGGCCTTTTGCACACTATCAGAATCATGCAGGGAAAGAGAAAACCAAACAGCGCAATCTGGGTTGAACAACGCTACATTACCTTTGTAAACGTAACTAGAGGTAAAAGTGAAAATTTAGCATTAAACATCATATCTATTTTCGCGCGATGATGGAAAACAATACAAATCAGTGTGCCATTCGAGTCGCCTAAGGAACTTGTTGAGATTACAGCTTTTCAGCTTACCAGCTAACGGGAATACTCTACCACGTTAAAGTATACCCGTCTGGCTGGCGAACCATGGTACACTGGGTGAAGTACCCGTGAAATTCAGTAGCGTTTCGGGAGCATTCGATGTACAGCCAGAGGCATCTCACAAGCCAGCGTAAAAGCAGTGGCAAATTGGCAAGTCATTTGTCTGGTTACTTGTCTGTTGTCGCAGCGAATTGGGCTTCTCTTTCGCTTTCCATTAGACGACGGAGGGGCACTATCCTATGTAAATAGTTTTATTGCCAACAATGAATTATTACAGCTTGGCAATGCCCTGTGTCTGTCAGACAAAAGCTGTTAAGTTTCACTAGCTTAGTGTATGTAATGGGTTAGAATGATAAAATTAGATATTATTGTGCGTTTAATAAACGCATGTCTAGCGTTGTTAAACGCGTAGTTTGTAACGACCCTAATGGTTATTAGTTAATTGGATCATAGGTCTGGAACAATACAGTAATAAGGCGTATTATGAGTGCAATTGGGACTAAGCTGTAGACATTTGTAAGCTGTGCAAATAATACTAATGCCTGCAGTGAAATCGATTCCCTTTGTTGGGTTTGAACTGTGGTCGTAATAGGTAGAATTTCTTTGTCTATGATTGTGTCTTTGATTAATAGACATAGAAATTGTTATTTTTCTTTCATGCGATATTTACGATCCATCATGACCCTAATCAAATTATTGTTTAATTTTGAGTCATTAATAAAAGCGGATTGAAAAATGTTTCTTTCATGGTTCGACTTTTCTAAATGAATACCTCTTCACATATAATCTAGGTTATTTTTGTTGAAACTAAGCCTTTGTCGCATAGCTTTAGGCATTAGCTACTACAGGTCGTTTGAAATAGCAATTAAAGTTCTTAAATTAATGTTATATAAACTTTACATTTTAATAATGTTTTTATTGTACGCGCCTTTATATCAAACTTTGTATTCGATATACGAGTATAATATTACTTTCGACTGTAACAATAACTCATGATAAGTATTAGGTACTTATAAAATATGTACTTGTTGTTGAATTATATCGATATTAGGTTTGATTTGAAAGCAATTTTCGAATTACGACATTGAAGTCACTACATCCATATTAACACTTCTTTTTTTAGAGGCGTTGCGTAAGCAGTACGCGTATATTTGTCTACCTATATCGAGTTCAGAGTGTCCAATCTTGTTTTTAAGCGGTCAACACAACGTCAATAATGTGTATACCATTCTTATTCTTATGCTAACGTGTTAAGGTTCACAGTCGTGTACGTCGCATACGAATTGCATTAACCCTATTATGCGTCACAGTGCTCCCGCAAAGGTTTTAAATGGTGATTTTGAAGAAGTTGCGTATTGTGTAAACAGTTATGATTTTCGGTACCTATTGTTTGTGTGTTTTTTGGGATACGATACTATTGCAGAAGCTGATCAGATGGAACTTTAAATCCATACTGGTCCATATTTTGCGGTTGACAAAACAGTTAACATGAACATTTCTAAAGTCAAAGTGGCTAAGGCTTAGATTTGTCTTCGAAAGAGTCTCTTCTTTGTAAATGTTAAACTTTTAGGTGGAGGCTTAGATGACGTTAGCTTGATTGAACTTTTTACTGCTTTCTTGCTATAGAAACTATTGCTAAGACTTAATCGCTTACATCTACTATAAAAGATACTTTCCAGTATTGATACCAGTAACCTAGTTCATAGGTTCGTTCTTTTATGGTGCCTTGCTTACATGACCTACTAGGTCTAGTTGTAGTCCATTAAGAGGTAAACAAACCTGAACAACAAAGGAATAAACGGCAGCTTCGAAAAGATAACGTATTAAATTAAAATGTCCAAGCTTCCAGTTTTACTATGAATTTGAACAAAACACCAACTACATTTGTTTACTGTTTACGAGTAAGTAACATGTACCTTTCCAAATGACTAGGTACTATTTGGATTATGAAGTAGAAATCTATATACGGATTTCAGATACCGTTATCAGACCTTAAATTGAATGAGTTAAGAGTTTGTTTTCGCTTCACTTACGGCTCGTATTAATAGACTTTGTAGGTCTAGGACGATGATTGCGTTACGTCATTTGTTGGTTTGATAATGGTTCTGTTATCAAACGACCAATGATTCTCATGGACTTTGAACTGACGAATTTTATGCTTCAGATGTGTTGAGGAATTCGCATCACATGCATCCGTACCACAAAACTACAGTCATACGTTCAGTAGAAAAAGTAGAATTAAAGAAAACTGGAAAAGATCACATTCAGCTGTAACAGGGTTCATCATCATCATCTGCTCGTGTCAGTCCACTGCTGGACATAGGCCTGTAAGAGGATTAAATTGTTCTAATTTGAGTGTAGGTGAAGTGTTTTTCTTTTGTTCGAAAGGGTGTATTTCCTAGTTGGTTCTATTGTCACCATATTGAAATCGGTTCTTTTTTTGCAAAAAATTGCTGTTATTTTTGTTAAACATAATTATAGCTCCATAAGTGTACGAAAAGTATGTGGTACATTTATATAGATAAGAGAAGTCATAGATGTATGATAGTTTAATTAAATAATAAACAGCAGACGCAAAAACCAAGTAAACAACGATTAAGATAGCAGATTCGTATCACGTTTGCTTGTGACTCCATGAATGGTGTCTCCGCTATGAATGAACAACAATGTTGTATTCGTCGTAGGGCTCAACAGGTTGCGAATTGTGAAGGATTTTGTTTAGCCGAATGAAAAACCGAATAAACACGATGACGTTTTAGTTTTGTGGATAAGGCGATAAGCAAAAACAACTTAGTCGATTTACATAATGTGGTTGCATTAGAATATAGATATTCGAATTAAGGGAGGTACGTTTAACGCTGAGCTAATGTTCATCCACGTTAGTCGTTCAGTGGTGAATGAATTGATTGATTGATTGATAGATATTCTGTATTGCCATACAATAGTACAATTTAGGTATTCATTGCTATAACCGATTTATTCTATACAACTTTTGGCTATCTGGAAGAGATTGACCGGGTTTTTGGTTATCTGGAAGAGGTATACGAGTAGAATGTTTGCTGGAGATTTCATTAGAATCGTCAGCGATGACAGCTTCAGTGATGACGGCTTAGAATCCAGCTCAGACCAAAGTATTGGCTCTCCTCTTTACCTATGTTCATCGTAGTGCTGATTTGTATAAAACGAATGATAAAGCAAACAACGAATGGCAAATCACCTCAAGTGAATTGGTCATTGGGAGAGGCCTATGTCCAGCAGTGGATGTCTACAGGTCGATGATGATGATGAATGATAAAGCTACTGACTTTAGGATCGTATCAACGTGCTGGAAGTTAATTATGTCTAAATATTACTCAGCAGTTCTGAGACAGGATTTTGGCGATGATTAAGTGCCGTGCATCAAAAACGTGAGAACTCGTTAGTTTCACGCCAAATTTTTCCCATAGTGTTGAATTTAATTTCGTGTGTCGTTTGCGCACATACTGAGATTAGGTGAAGAGTGGTCGTTATGGCCCAAATTTGAGCATTACTTATGATTGTAGACAGGAAGTTTTACTCAAATTGTGCGTCAAGTCACAAATTTCACTCTTCAGTATACGAATCTCTGTGTATACGATTATGCTTAAAGAAATAAAATTCCGTGTTCCAAAATTAGTCGTTCTGTTACACCCACGGAAACTGGTTTGTTTGTTGACGCACATCATAACATTTGGGTGCTTTTTCGAGGGCAATAAAACCGATTCTATTTCGAATTCCTATTTCTTTACACGCGAGTTAAATACTGCAAGCCTTGATATAACTCATTCAAAATGTTTTGCTTTTCTTTAGGGTAGAGATCGGTTTTCTACCTGATTGTACTGAATTGCAACAAATATTTTTGTGCTATGTACTTTCTGTAGGTCTGTTCATTTTGAAACACCCTCATTTAGCTTTTTGGAGTCTCTTGTAGTAATTGTACGACAAAAATATCGGATAAATTAAATACATCACGAAAAGTAAAAAAAAAATATTTGCCCTGAACAATGAAACTGTTATAAATTTAAAATTCGGTTTATTTCTTGAAACTATTATTAAATTCATGCAATTGTACATTCAAGAATCGAACTTGTTCCGTTCGAACTATTCCTATAATTCTATTCTAAATTCAAAAGTCGTCTGTTCCGTTCGACGGGTCCCGTCTGTTTACGCGGCGCACACGGCTGCGCGGGCGCGCGGCAACAGCACGTGTTTGGCATAAATTCCGCGCGCCAAGGCCGCGATTAGGGTTGCCAGATAAAAAAAATATGTACTAGAGTTAGTTTGGAATTACGAGTACATAAGTAGGTATGTACTCATATTTTTTTTCATAACAGTAGGTCGACACAATGGCTTCCCTACGCCTGATGGAGAGCGAAAGTGAAGCCTAAGTCGCTGTGACAACGGGCAAGTAACTGGTCAGTTACCTGTCAGTTGCCACCGTAATGCCGGCCCAACCCTAACCCCCCACGAGCTCCGGAAACCCTACTCACCGGCAGAAACACGACCCGGAGGTCATTAGGCTGTAGTATTCTTTAGGGTCCTTCCCCGGACGGATACGCGGGCGCGGCTTAATTCGAGCGAAGGTTCGCTATGCCCTACCTCTCTTAAAGTACTCACTTACTCAAAGTACCTACTCATCTCATCTCTTAAAGTAGTATCTTGTCAACCCTACATTGGAATATGTACCAAAGAGGAACCCTCGCATTGGATGTTTGGTAAAGCGATTCTTGTTTTTACTAAACACTATTGTTAACAGATTTATGCGCGAATAGCCGTCAATGGCTGGAAAGTTCCGCTCTATGTTTTCTTAGTAATCCACTTAATTCATTAATGAACCTTGGCGACGCGGTTTAATCCCTAATGATAAAATGTGTGTGACATGTTTCTACAAACTCACTTCGCTGTGTCTACGCGGTTAACAACTTATGTTTTCTTTAATGCCTACTTTTCTAGCCTGTTTTAGATTTTTCACAAATGGACTTTATGTTTCTACCTCCATGATAACGCCTGTGATATGGTTATAAATTAAAAAGAAACTTGAATCTAAAAAAGATTCAAGGACACACATTTTTCCACTTTGGAAGCGTCTCTCGCGCAAACTATTCAGTTTAGAAAAAAAAATATGCTATAAACAAACCTCAATATCATTTTTATAGACTTAATGGATAACCCTTCAAAAAAACCCCACACATATGGGGAACCCCAAAATGTACTGTTTTTTTTTTTCTATTTTTGTATGAAAATCTTAATGCGGTTCACCGAATACTACAGTTTCTACAGTATAGCTCTTATAGTTACGGAAAAAAGTGTCTGTGACATACGGACGGACAGACATGACGAATCTATAAGGGTTCCGTTTTTGCCATTCGGCTACGGAAATCTAATTACAATTGCCATTGGGGAGGCCTATGTCCAGCACTGGACAGGAGTGTGCAGCAGGCGCGGATCCAGCGCTCAAAAAAGGGTGTGGGCACACCTACCCTAAAATTCGATTAAAGCTTAACGTTTATAATCATCATCCTAACGATCTCAATAGAACGTAGAAATGTGATGTCACAAGTCTATTAAGGTTGTGGGCATGCCCATTGTGCCCACAACGGTGGATCCGCGCCTGGTTTGCACGATCCTGCGGCTCCATTTCACACCTCGTTCATGGTGAATGTTATTTCTAATCATAGAGCGAATGACCGTCGTAATTTTGTCGCCCGTAAACACGTAACGCTAATTGTGCGGGAGTGGCTTGAAGTTCATATTTGTCACAATGGCGTTGAGTTATTACCCCTTCAGGCACATTTGGATTATTACATTTGTATTAGAAGGTGTAGTTTTAAACTATGTTTTAAATAATAATTAACTAATGATTAATTTGTTTGTAACTTAACTTTAAGTTAGGAGTGGTGCTCTTAAATCTCTGGGCAAATATTTAATATGATACCTATATTTTCGGATAGAAAATATATGAAAGAGAAGCCTCGCTCTAATGACTATACTAATTGGTAGATAATAATAATATAACCCTTCGGCCATTGTCGTAGATAATAAATAAATCGGCATAAATTCGTTCATAAAAAATATGAACAACTGTCTTACTGTCTCCTACCTACTTAGTTTTAAATCAAAGAATATCAATAGGCTTTCTCCTTTTTGAAATCGATTAAAAATATTTGAATGCACCGCCTCGCCTTGTCCGGGCTCTTACATCATGCCATCGTTAAAATCATCTAGATAAATTGTATTCATAGGGTTTTTTAGTTGAAAATCGTTTTACAGAAGGGGGTAAGAAGTTGATGTGTGATGGATCTGAACGTACTGGTGAGCTTTTTTCAATAAAAACATTTGTAAAAAGCTAAAGAAACTCGTAAATCATCTACAATCACCACATAAACAACACAGCATTACCTAATTGTAGGTATACGAAAGCGGTCGCTTAATTTCCGTCGCAGCACCGTTTTGCGGGCCTCGGAACAATAAAATATTTAAATGCTAAATTGATTATACGTTCGTTGTTATTGTGGATTGTTTGTCCGCGCTGACTCATTGTCGCAACTGTTGTTATTTAATGGTTTATTAAACAACGCCTGCTGGTTAGCTACGCATATGCCGTGTTGGTTTACTGATTGAGAACATTAAGAGGTTTCACTTTCAGGTTTAAGTCCAGTCGTTTGCCAGGAGAAACAGTTGGTACTGGGGCCTTCTACGTAGGATCTAAGTTGATAAGCGACAAGTTACCGTGCAGTGCTGGAAAAGAATACAAATCACCGATCCATTTTCTCACGTAGGTGTCGTAAGAGTCGACTACGGTATTTCTTGAGTTTTCAGCTTCTCTGCCGGGTTTAGCCGACTGGCGACAACTCAGCGAAACCTGCGAAGTGACTTTGGTCGCGTTTCGGGATGTAGCAAGAATAGTCTTACAGGTTATTTGCCTCGCTGCATAGGAAAATACATTAAATTATATATATATACCGCAGCCAAATGACCTCCGGGTCGTGTTTCTGCTGGTGAGTAGCGTCGGGCCAGCATGGCAGTGGCAACTGCCAGGTTACTTGCCAGTTGTCACAGCGACTTGGGCTTCTCTTTGGCTTTCCATCAGGCGTAGGGAAGCCATTATGTCGAGCTACTATAAAAATAAAACATTCATGTTAAGGACCGATCTAAAATACCTTCCCGGCCATCAAGAAGTATCCGCAGCCCCCTCATCGGATTATGGGACTGACGGATCGGGGAGCACACCTGTATATGAGCACACATTCGGGTACTATAAGATCTGCCTTTTAGCTACGGACATTGAAGTCTCATTACAACTAGAGGAGTATATTTTCGCTAGCTGAAATGCTTTTTCTCTGAAGACAATTTATAGTAATTCTGCTTCACGGGAAACGATTTGGCACTGAAGCATTGTATTTTTATATACAGAAATCTTTGCGTGCTCGAAACTTAGTTTCAAATACAAGTCATGACAATACTTTTATAAAGACCGGGGGGGGGGGGGGGGAATTGTTTCTGCTTGTTTGTTTTTATCGAAATGTCGATGCTGTCAGTTTTAACGATCATTAGCATATGCGTATTACACAAACAAATGTTTCATAACCTTGACTGCCCGGATGGCTCAATTGCTAGTGACCCCTGCTTACTGAACCAAGGGTCGCTGGTTGATCCCCACCCGGGACAAACATTCCGGAATGTGTTTGTTCCGTGATAAACACCCATCACGTGTATTAAGTATATATTATGGTACTTTCGTTGTTCTGATACCCATAACACAAGTTCTTATGCTAGGATCGGATAATGTATGCGATGTTGTCTGATATTTATTTTTATAACCTAAACCTTGCAGCCATTGTAAAATAACTTCAAACATAAAATGTACTGCTATATTTACCAACCTGTCACGTTCTCATGACCTACGATAACAAAACAACTTCTCAGAAGCAAACTGTTTTCGTCGGCACACTTACTGAAATGTAATAACTTCGCTTATTTAGAACAATCGTTGTTTTCGTTGGAAACTTTCCTGTAAAGTGCCTGCTTTGTAAAATAATGAGGTCTGTGTGAAATAACATAATCAGAGGTGTTAGATTACCGCTTGTGCATTACAATATACTGTAACCCCATTCATAATTTTATTAATGTCGTAATTTATATGCAACGTACAGACAACAACGAGGCATCGCATTCATGTAAACAAAGTTAAGAAGTCGCCTCCTACAATTGGCAGGGATACTTCGGTAGTATTCTAAGCCCCTTACCGCTGAGCCCAACAAACGCTTACTAGACCAAGTATGAGCCTATAATAAGACCTGTTTTTCTTTGGATTGAACAGACAATAGATCGTGGAACTATATTGTCACATAATGGTACCTTAGTCATGTCTCAGATCTGAACACTTCGAGGCAAAGCCGGCATAAGCTGGTATTAATTAGGTAAGTAGTGCACTAATTTGAAGTTGTGAAGAGGTGGTAATTGTCCAATCAGAGCGTGCCTATTAATGTCCACTGTAGACCAAAGGGCTTATTAATTGCTGGTATTCTTCCGTATTTTGTAGTACATAGTACATCCTTACTTGTGTCGTGTGTGTGGTAGTGGGTTCTATCTTCAAGCGGAATATACTTTAGTTAGGAACGGAGTACCTTAGTTGTTCTGATACCAATAACACTAGTGCTTAAGCTATTTACTTTGGAGTCGGAGGACGTTGTCTGATATTGAATGTGATGTTGTCTGATATTGAATCACGTCACGTCCCAGCTTCCGCCACTCGGGGCAATAAGGTTCAATCAAAGTTCCTGGTCCGCTAACTCTATTCCGAGATGTCCTCCTCCAGCCAATGACTGCTTTATTATATACGGGATGAGTCTTTCAACGAACATTCGCTGTATGAATGCTCGGGGGTATTATTATTAGCTATTCATTTGTTTTTTTGCTCAGCTGTTCTTTTAGATACGTGCCAGACCACAATATCAACAGTAGCCTATAACGATGCCGATGTACTAAATTGTAGGGTGACTACACTTTGAAATTTTACACGCATTGATTATTATCGCTGGATAAAGTATAAGAGAATGACTGAAGGTAATACGACTGATGAAAGTCATGTTTTATTCAACAAGAACAATAAGATTGAAACATTAGATCAATTTTATTTACGAGTATTTAAACTTTATTGCACTAAAAGCAAACTAAATGGTAGGGCGGGTGCCCTACCATTAAGTTTGCAACATGGGTATGTTCAATAGCATACTGAAATATACACGGTACAAGGATTAATGACTGATTTGTACTTAGGTGTCTGATGGAAGCCGAAAAAGAAGCCCAAGTCACTGAGACAACGGACAAGTAACCAAATCATTCATTTATCCATTTGTCAAACTACGTAGTAGTAGTAAGTAGTGTTACCGTTAGGAAATCGAGTTCTATTGGTTTTAAACGAATATCTTATTCATTGCTGGAAATTCGTCGTAGCATTTGCTACGAACTACGAGTTGGTGCGTTTGAGCTTAATATTTTATCTCGACCAATATTGTTGAAAATCCGATTGATTTCGTAACTAGTATTTTATTTATTTCTGGAAATTCTTCATAGCAACGCTACAATTGCTACAGAAGTATAGAATCTTTTGATTTCATTAGCTTGCAAGTTTGATTTTTTCACAGTTCCAAGGGACAGTAGACCTGAGTAGTTGATATGAATTTAAGCTCATTTAGTGAATGGGTCTTGACGGTCAAACGGTACGGACAATAAGGGTTTAGTTTCTTGCGTTTGAAGTACGGAACTTCATAAAATAGGGCTTGTACCGGGGCGACCAATCATCTTTTGGCTCCCCGACACCCTCAGCTGCCCGTGGTGCATACTGCTGAATAGCCTCTGACAACCGACGGTTTAACCATGACGATGCAAGGCGTAGCTGAATAATAACAGGCCGACGACGGGTACTCACCGGAGCGAGGAGCTACGCCCTGCGATCGCCAACCCGCCTGCCCGGCGCGTGGCGATTATGGGTAATGATAAATGTTTGCGCAAAGTGGCGAGGCAATTAGAGAGGCCCTATATCCAGTAGTAAACTACGATAGGCTGATGATAACTTCATACAAACAGAAGCGTTTCTAGCCTAAATGAATGTCCTTTATTAGAAAACAAAAGCATGCGCACAGACCGATCGTCACGCGGCGATCTCCCGAGCTTCCGAGTTGATCAAGGCCACCTATTTTGGCAGAAAGCGACGCACGATGTTGTACAACGGCCACCGATCCGACACAAGTAGGTGTAGGTATAGCTACTCACGCACAAATTATCGCCCGTAAATAAACTTTCGATTGGAATCGAAACACTATTTAGATACGTAAGCGTGTTTCGTGTGTTTTCGTGATGTGTTGCGTTTGTATCTGCGCTTTTCTGCGGTTTGGTAATCTCGAAACTTGGCAGCCTCGTTGTTTTAGTGGTTTGCAAAAGCTAGTTAAGGACTGACAGGTCTCGTTTTGTGTCCCGGGTTGTCCGAAATGCGGTCAGGAGAATGTTATAAGTCTCGAAAACACATTGGTGTGGGAAACACTAGTACAAAATAAATAAATATGTTAACACAAGACACGCCACGCTGGGTCATACTCCAAAATAAGCCAAAGCTTGTAATGGGTACTAAATAACAGATAAACTTAATTGTATACTTTTTTCGTTAATTTTTTTTATAACCAAGACATGCCACGCTGGGCTTCACAGCGTCGTCTAGCACGAAACTAAGCCGCAGCTTGTACTATGGGTACTAAACAACTAATAAACTAACCGAGATACATTTTTTTTTGTAAATAAATACATATACATAGAAAACACCCAGACCAATACAAACTTACACGTTCATGCATACAGATGTTTGTACTGTGCGGGGATCGAACCCACGACTTTTGGCTCAGAAGGCCACTAACAAATGAGTCATCGAGCCAGTCATTGTTGTGCATAGGAGATTTAATTAATATCGTTTATGCACTTCATGAATGAGACACGATTTCAAAGAGTGACAACGAGAACCGGCTTAGATACGCATGTTAATAGCTAAACCAATACTGCCAATGTTTGCGCGTGCATGTATGCTCTCCATTTTCTTCACACGCCGGCGGTAAACGTGATTCCTGAGAGGCTGATCTTGTTTTCTGATTATATTATACCAACTTGTACTGTATCCAAAGCACTAGGTACTTTATTGCACACCATACAATTGACATAAAACTAATTATATAATAGACGTTTGTTGTACAACTTTTTTTGTCCTCTGTCCCTGAGAGCCCTCTCTTAAATGTAAAATAACGATAAATTTTATAAAATATGTAACATGAAATAAAATTTAAGGTGTAAAATAGTTTAGCTCTATAGCTACTGTTAAAGTTTTTTTTATGATAAAGATTTACATACTTTGTCCATTCATTCGATTTATAAGTTTATTGGTAACAAGTTTATCTAAAGCCCAAATAATCTGACACATCTCCATCATGACAAAATGATAAACGTAGATTATCCTAATACGCAAAAAAATATTGCCGCATTCATAAATTAATCACGTTTATTTCCACAGCCTAAAAGACACATTGCTTCTATCATAACAATATTATTATACCGTATTTTATATCGCGTATGTTGTAAGCAAACAAACAATAACTATTAAAAACAGCAATATCCAATTATCAAAAGTGCCTTGAAAACAAATGGACGAATAGTCATGTACGAGTATAGTGGTCCTGTGTAATTGTTGTATTAACCGTATTATGTCATACTTAAACCAGTACTCATAATGTTTGGGTAAAATAAACGAAATCCATCCTACATATTATTTACACATTTTATCTGTTAAATAAATATTTAGTTTTAAACTAACATGTGAGCTCCAACGTGAGTATACCTAGATGATAAAGATATTTGAAGTGTCTTGAAGAATGTAATACGACTTTTGTGTTTAAATTTAATTACTTTAACCCGTCCAATCCCAGATAGGTAACGGTGAATTCACCCGTGGAACAATTGTCTTTTTTTTCTATTTAGGATATTTGAAGTATGTCTTAAAAGTATGTAGTCAGTGCTAATACTGATTGATACTTGAAAAGTAACACCATCCAGTAACACACTACGTCATCACTATATTTTGCGGAGGTCGGGAAGTTAGGAGACGATATCTGACAGTCGGTGCTTATTCAATAGAAATGAATTACAAATTCATAGAAAGATAAGAAACAATTTGTTTTCGTACCATCGCTTGGGGGAGTGGCAGAGTATGTCGGACTCCCTTGCCTCAAGATGTATGTGGAGGCACTTTATGGGGTGGTTCCATCGGACCTTCGAACTGGCACAATCAATTTATGGCCAAACGTGTCATATGTATATCGTTTACAATCAATATCTCATATCTGTAATCAAATATTATGTTTCTGCTATTTGTATCGAACAAGGTAGATATTTTGGACAAAAAAATTATCGATTTGCACCAAGGGCAACCAAAACGATAATCTCTATTTAATTTTGTCGTTTATATACACATAGTTATACAAACGCGTAGGTACTTATAAACATACAAGTAAGTACACTTAACGTTTGGTACAATCAAGTCGTTTTTGCAGACGGCTCAAATATTGAAATAGGCATACAATTCGCGAGACGATAAGAATGTTTGCAGTATTCCGCTATGATAAGGCTGAATGAAGTCGTTTGTGGGCGAGCCTTGCAAATCTATTAGCCACTTTGATTTGAATCGATACTTGTCCATTAACGAGCGGTCATGGATCACTCACATGTCAGATGTTCATTTCATTTGTGTATCATCTTATACAGGAAATGAAATTGATGATCCGACAGTTTTGTATCGTACTAAATATCAAAACTTTTCTGTTTTGACTCGCAGCATCGTCTACCTGGGTACAAATAAAACTTACTGCGGTCACCAACCTGCCTGATAAGCGTGGTGAGTAAGTTAGGACGTGAAGTAATGAATGATGATAGTTAGTGAATTTTATGACGCGTTGCTTATAATGTTATCCGTGTAAACTATCTGATAAATAAACATATCTGGTGAATGTACTCAGAATACCTACCTAGAACAATAAGAAACATACCAACAAGTGTTGGAACGTCATTATACCTATCTATACATTAGCGCAGAGCAAAGTCTTTTTTTTAATATACATACTTTATTTGCACACCACAGTTGACTTAGAAATAAGTATAGTCTTTAAAAATGATAAGGAAAACAATACATGTAAAGCAAGTAGGTATGTATTACATTGCAATAATGGGTCGAATTATGTCTAATAATAAAGGAATCTTAATCATTTAACATTATAACGACCGCAAAAACCACTCACGTTCGTTTAAACGTGGATTGTCTGTTGACCAAAATACAGCTGTTACAATATTTCGTTTGCCGATCTTTGGGCGATGCTGAACCTAAAAATAAAGCGCGGTAGCACTCATACATAACAACTTCGTTTTTTATAACCGACTTCAAAAAAGGAGGAGGTTCTCATTCGACGGAACTTTTTTATTTTTTTGTGGTATGTAGATCTATACGTTACGAGATATCTCCGAGAATTGTGAACCGATTTGAATAATTATTTTTTTGTTTGTACACCCTGTACTTCCTAGTTGGTCCCATTGACATTATATCGAATTGAGCTGCTCGTTCGGGGAAGGACCTCCACCCTATAGAATACCGCAGCCAAATTACCTCCAGGTCGTGTTTCTGCCGGTGAGTAGCGTTTCCGGAGCTCGTGGGGGGTTATGGTTGGGACGACATGACAGTGGCAACTGACAGGTTACTGACCAGTTACTTGCCAGTTGTCACAGCGAATTGGGCTTCTCTTTCGCTTTCCATCTAGCGTAGGGAAGCCATTATGTCGAAAAAAAAGTCAGTTTCTTTTTTTTGTAACAAATTGATGTTTTTTGTTACTCAGCATATGGCTCGTCTGATGTTAAACAGTCACCTCATAGACTCTGCAATGCCAGGTCACAGCTAAGCCGCTGCCTGCCGAGAGGAAAGAACTCTCTTTAGACCACGTTTGAAGAAGGACAAGTCGTAGTAGCGTTTAGGAAACTCTGCGCCTGGAAGCTCTCCTGCTTAGGTAAGCAGGTATGTAGGTCATGTAGGTACATATACACGGAAAAAACGATCATTGAAAACGAACCGTTCTTGATAGGAAACTTCAAGATGATAATGGTTCGCTTAAAAAATATTCACGTTTGGACGCAACGTGGAAGTGTACCTAACTAAAGTGTCAAATCATGCTCTTTACTCGTGTCTATATTGTTCGAACAAACACCATTATTAGCCAAGTAGATAAAAGATTAAAGACTTAGCGCAAGTCAGAGCTAAGCTTTGTGATAATAAACAGTCGTATACTTTGAAAGGAAAAAATCTGAATGGAGATATTTTTTTTGTTTAGACAGACTTCTCTAGCATTGTTTTTTTACTGTTGATCTGTCTTAGCGCTAGAGTTGAGTACTTTGTCCTAATAAATGAAAATAGAGGTAAGATAGTATGCTGGATACAAATTTGAAATCTTAGTTTCTAAAATTATTCCTGAAAATGAATCCGTCAGATTATTCACCATATGCCTAAGCAAAGCACAAGATCGATTAAAGTGGCGAACAAAAGAGAGACCTATGTCCAGCAGTGGACTGTAAAAGGCGATGACAAAACAAAACCTCCACTACTTAATGCACTACATATTATGGTACAAAAGTGTATTTCTTTCAAGCATTTCAAAACCCAGGAAATTAAAACTAGCGTAACGCGTAACTCCAAACACATAGATGGTTTGGGGCAAAATGATAGATTATCACGACTGCTGACGATAAACTACGAGAAATTTATGTAAAAGAAAATGGAGTTTAGTCTCAATAGGTAGATAAATACACTTATTGCACACCATACATTTGACTTTAAGTTATTTGACTTCTAGTATAGGTAATAGACATTAGTTGTACATCTGAATATTATATTTCTACGTTCATTTGCTCCTACGAAGAAGACACTGTAAGGATAGTAGGCAAAACAAATAGCGAATGTAAATTAGTATCGTCCCATCATCACGTTTGTTTACGTAACTAATTATTAACCACTGCGTATTGTTCTAAGAATTACAAGCGCAAACTGTCTTCGAACGTGCTTGCCTTCACTTGTGATAGAAGCCTGCAATAGTCTAACTAATTGCAATTACCGCCTTGGTTCACTTGAACGACTTTTAAAGCTGGCGTTGGTGATAGTAAACTAAGTTATTAACGATGTTTTTGTAAGTAATCTTTGTGCCAATGAAGATTAGTTTGATTAGTGTAATGGTTGTAAATGGTTGATTCATTCACAGGATGTAAATAAAGATTTGGTGTTATACTGGACAAACACTTGTAATCTTGGCTTATAGTCATTGAGCTGTTGATAAATAAAGTAAATATATACGCCCGACAATGTCATGACCACCTCCTGTCAGAAAGTAATGCCTTGTGATCTGTCAGATCTGAAGGCATCTCCCAGGACAAGCAGAAAACTGCCAATTTGGAAGTGAGCTTTACCTAAATTGACGCTATTCATCACACATTGAAACCGAATCGTCTCGGCGCCTATGGTATTCTTTCTCTAATTTAATTCACTTTTATATCTTTTGGAACATGAGTTCCAATATCACAGTGATTATACTGTGACATTTTTGTGAAATTGTTGGATCAATCTAAGCTCTCTGAAGTATTTGATAATGCATAGTAACTGAATTAGATGTCCTGCTTACATATCGCTTCTGAGACAATGGACTGTAGGACGTCATCGGGCTAGATTGAGTTACGATTTACGTATGATTGTTGGGAGGACCTGGATTCGAGAGGCCCATGACCGTTCAAAGTGGCGAACAATCGGAGACGTTTATGCTAGCAATGGATTGCTATAGGCTGATGATAACGACGACGAAACGAAGTTTTTGTTGTAAACCTTATAAGATCGTCTTCACTGTCGTTTCGCAGTGAGAGTGCCACAATGCGCCTCATATACAAGGTGACTTTTTAATCACTATCCAATTTTTTTCTGGGCATTAGGTATCGTTATTAGAGCCTATTGCTGCAGAAATAAATACAGTTAATATTTTCACAACAAAGTTATTGTCCTCAATCCATTATAAATTTCGCATGGTTACCATTTCTGGCATAAATATTTAGTAGGCAAAACGTTAAATATCAATGGTATTACGAATTAAGGTACGAGTTAAAGGTAAGACGGTATTACCGCGAGTACTACGAAATGGTAACCATGTGAAATTTATAATTGGTTCGGGACAATGAATTTGTTGTAAAAATTTTACCTATATTTTTTTGTTTTGCACCTTCAGTCACCTTGTATTATGTAGATGACTACCATATACAAAACGTAATCAAAATCACGATCAATCGGAGCTAGGTCAGTCCTCAGATACCAAGTCGCTTTTTGTTTTAACGAGTAGTAAAATTTACGGTTGCAGTCGGTCGGTTTACGAGCGCTTATCGGCGTAAGGTCAAGGTGTGGTGCCTTGCCTGAGGTCGGCTATGTTGTGGCTCAAGAGATGCAAATTTCCCTTGATAATACAATCGGTCAGTAAAACCATTGTTAGTCCCGCCATATACCAGAGCCACTGGCCATTAAGAAGCTGCATAAGCAAGAATAATAGCGTAAGCAAGAATAGGTATAAAATGAGCGTCTTCTCTCCAACTGCAGGACCCATTAGACCCAGGGTCTATCTTAGATATACCTTAGATAGAACATCTTGTAAATACATCTGAAATTTTTACACACTTCCCTATCATATATACCATTATACCTAGTAACAAACTCGTAGAGAATACCTTAGTTAATACTCTTGTCATCTCTCCGGAGTTTTGAAAAGTTGTCTCAAGTTCCAACCTTGGGTTCTTAGTCAACATCATTACTTAGTCGAACCTAGTACACTTCAGCTAATATTGTCATCTATGTACCAATGCCGTAAAAAAACATAAAATCGTGTGTCTACCTATTCGAGTTCAGTCACGTGCAATAACACGTTGAAAACGCAATTGTTAGTTTATAAACCCTAGTGGTTAGCTATTCTTGCCTCGTATTCTCTAAAATGCAGATACAAAAGTCTTCAAGCACTCTTCAATTATTAAAAAAGTAGAGTGGACGTTCGAATTTGTCCGTAACTAGACATTTGAAATCTGGGATATAGATTTTTTACTTTTATGACTGTTTATAGTGAAAGAGTTTGAATTTCCCTTGAAAATATCATTTAAGAGAGTTACTTCTCAAATCATTATCATTGTAGTTTATGGCTTCTTGGCAGAATATTACCTAGAAGAATGATTACCTATGACCTATCAAGATTTAGTTAAGTACGATGTACGTATTGACAGTGCTCACGTTTTTAGACATTTAAATTTTATGAGCTGCAATCAGTATTTTATGGAATCCGGATATTAACTCCTACTAAGTAATAAAACTATCAGATTAGCAACAAAATAACAAATAGTTGCAAACGTTATACTATCACAACATGTATTTTTTGCATATCACTATTTCACATAGTAAAATTTGTAAATAAATTCTTATACCTAAGTATCAAAATATGTTAGACGTAGTAGTTTAGTTCGGAGTCGGTGTCCAACACACGCTTCCGCACACCGACACAAATAATATCGATGTGTTTCGTATTCGGCTCCCGCGGGCTTGACTTGTTTAAAAATTGCCAATAATGCCAAAAATGTAAAAAGTAATGTCGTTGCTTCGTAGAACTCTATGTAAATTGCCTGTACCTCGATGCATTAACAAAGTAGTTACTGTGAAATAAGGCTAACACGCAAAAAATAAATATTGCAATAAAATGTAATTACCTCGTTCGCCACGTTTTGTTAGGTATTTTTCCTACAGACCACGTCATGGCTTATCATTTGTAATTGAAACTGAAAGATATAGGTCACGCAAGTGTTATCAGCATTGTGTCGTGGCTGTTCGCTCATTATGTTTATTTGTTGGGATTTTACTGCAGCATTATGTACGTTTTACGTTTCATAATCTTGAAAAAGAGTAATAGGCTCTGCTAATCCTGTTTGTAAGAGTTTATTCCATACATATTAGTTGCTATTAGATAAAACTCTGTAACACGGGGTATCCCAGTACAGGTTCTGCTCTCTCACAATAGCTACATTTTAAATGAAATGTCTTAATATAATTTATCTTAATTAAGTTGAATATTGTAAATTATCAGTGTAGTAAAATTGATGTTACGAATTGAAAGAAAAAGAATAAACGCCTTTTACTAATGAAATTAATTGAGATCGTACACAAGTATTAAATTTGTTCAATTAACGTTGAAAATCAACAACTTAAGTCACTTGTAATCTAAACGTAAAATAAAACGTATTTTATAAAGTTTAAAATGCAAACGCGGTCTTAATATTGTGCCTTAGGGTTCACACCATTTTAATAAGAATATTTGCTTGACCATTTGTTAAAATAATAGTGTTGCAGTTATAACGAAGGCCATGTTAATTCAGAATAATGATAGAATTGATGTAGTTATCAAAGATACACAATTAAAAGCTTCTGAAAAGTTTTATTACTTTTATTTATTAATTATATTATGTCTTATCTTAAGGATAGAAACGTATCCTATGATAATATAGATAATTAAATTGCTTAATTAATTTAAATATCATTTTATACACAATAGTCCCCAAATGGTAAACACATGATATCATTTCTTATTGTATTGAAAAACATCTACCAAATTTGGTTCTGTTTGTTATCGTTTAATGATTATGTATTTGTGGATTGTTTTAATTCAGCGATAATAACATGTGTTTAGCCTTGCCCATCTGTGTTGTGTGTGGCATAACATAAGAACAAGATAATTTTTGTTGTTCATCTTAATTTTTTGTCACCAGATTACACTTGTACTTGATCTAATGGATATCACATGTGTGTCTCGTTTTAAGTAAATACATTTCTTAATGTTTGATATTCATATTACTCGTATTATAATGATTCAAAAATTGCAAACATCCTTCGACTTTATCTCTAACTGCAAAATCGTTATTGAACATATTGATAAAGTATCTGTTATCAAATAAGCGATCTGCCCCCGGTAACAGTTGGTTCTGTACGCAAAACGAAACACAATACATACCTTAATACATCGGCATTACCATGTACGATGTCATGCCGATAGCATCTCAGTTAGAGAACATATAAGTATCTTTATATAACCAATTCATGGCCAACCTGTCTGACATTGGCTCCAAGGTTCGACGAACTCCGTGCCGGTATAACGTATTTATAACCAACTTAACTGGGTTAGTTGGGTTAATGAGTTTACCTAAATTAGTTTTCGATGTGAACTAACGATTCCGATTGGCTGTTAGTGCACCGCCAATATTTATCGGAAAATATAAATATAGGGTGCCGTCATTTGTTTTTGCTGTACTATAAATCAATATTGATGTATACCTACAATTAATTCTTCTTTTTTCGAGTCGTTGTTACCTTAGTACGAGTAATAGGTACCTACTATTATTATTTTTATAAATTTTCGGAGGATGATAACT
The DNA here is from genome assembly GCA_031163375.1 of Conogethes punctiferalis. Lineage (NCBI taxonomy): Eukaryota > Metazoa > Arthropoda > Insecta > Lepidoptera > Crambidae > Conogethes > Conogethes punctiferalis. The sequence goes on along the minus strand of CM062096.1, from coordinate 10,109,348 downwards.
CTTCAGATAGAAAGGTACTTTGCATCTAAGTGTACATTTGTATGCAAAGAAATTGGACTTAATTTTATATTGGTCAATTATCATGGTATCAATTTCTGTATTCCAATATACAGCGAAACTGGTGGATTTTAGCAGTCAAGCGCGCTATTGCCCTTTGGCGTCTGTTATGAAATCAATCGCAGCTGTGAAACGCATTTTTTTGGCCATTAAAAAGCGCCAGTGAGGCTGAGATGTTAGATTGAAAACGTATTTGAAATTAAACTAACAAGATATGATCTTATCCAGAATAAGCAAGACCATTGCCTGCATCCTAATCACGTAGAGTATATTTCTATATAATTAGGTCGATCGTTGCTTGAATTTCCTCTTTTCAGATTGTGTAGAAGGCATTAGCCGACTCAAAGTCGCCATTTTATTTTGTAACGCTATCGTTGCCTAAGTATGCGTAATGCACTTTATGCTAATCGCAACATTTCTTTTACAGTCGTGTACTGCGACTACAATGGGTCAGGGCGCGCTCTGCAATGGATCGAGGACTATGTCACGAGGGACGTCCTGCCCACTCACGCTACCAGGTGCACGGCCCTCTCGTACACGTCGGGCCAGAGTGAAATATACAGGTGAGGATTGCTTTTTCTCCTTCGGAAACGTCTCCGCTCAACAAATACATAGTCAGTAAGCCTCGACCAAAATTTTGCGACAGAAATTCCGTAGTCAGTCGCACGGTAGAGAGCCTCTTTCGAACAAGTTCGGGCACTGGAGGACAGGCAATCAGACGTGACATAGTTTCCTTTTGATATTGATTCTTAACTAAGTTTCTTAAATTTAATAAGATTAGTGGACATCAATTACCAATATTATTGCCAATGTCCTCCACAATAACTTATTTAACCTCCTAAGTTTTAATGTTCCCACATGAATCCCATCATCCCATCCCATTGTTTTATCTATCGTGTCTGGGAGTCTGTACTTTGTTTACGACTTATGTGGAATTACTTAATGTCCACTGTGAGATCATAATAGTCGGCAGAGGGGAATCATAAACATTAATATGGTCAGCTGTGGCATCAATTAAAACATTATAAACAATAACGGAAAGCACACATTACAAACATTTGTGTGCTTGAACATGTCTGTTTGTATTGGTCTGGGTGTTTTCTATGTATAATATGTATTTATTTACAAAAAAAATGTATCTAAGTAAGTTTATCAGTTGTCTAGTACCCATAGTACAAGCTTCGGCTTAGTTTGGGGCTAGATGGCGCTGTGTGGCCCAGCGTGGCATGTCTTGGGTTATTTATTTTGTCTTGGGCTTTGTGTTAATCATTTAATTAAAGTACAAAAAGTTCAAAAGAGTTCAGGTACCTCAAGGGAAGCAAACCCAGGGATCACGGACGCCAATTATCCTGTAGATAACGTAACAGACACTGCGCAGTAATTGGGTGGTAACGTTGTAACTTACACTCGTTCTGTAATTGGTATGACACTAATTTCCCGGATACGATAGTTTTCTTTTTTATGACGGAGAGGGACTTGCCTGAAGGTTAGCGGTAGGTAATTGTTCATATCGATTCATAGAGAGAGAGAGAGAGAGAGAGAGAGGAGGATACAAGAGAGTTACAGGGACATTACAAGCTCTTGAGAAATTTGTAGACTCGCCTTTTGCGAAGTCATGTTCTTTGACAAATATTATAAGAAAAATTGGCATTGAAAAGAGTAACTTTCGAATTTCTTGCCAGTTCTTCTCGATAGAGGCTGCATTCCGAATCCGGTGGTAGTTTAATTCCTTTTAATTTACTGCATCGACGATTTATAAGTGCTTGTCTCAAGCCTATATGAATGAAGATATTTTTGATTTAATTGGCGAACGCGCTCCATCATAGTGTCTAACGTCGCTTAACATCAGTTTGGGGTCAAGTTAACCCTTTTACTTATATTAAACCCTTTTCCCCCCAGATCGGAGTCCAAAGCGATAATTCGGCATGCAGTGGGTGCTGGTTCGGACGATGTGGTGATTCTGGGCGCCACTCTGCCCAGGTTCCTCCGAGCTCTGAGGCCAGAAGGCGTCGCCCTGTTCGTATCCGCCAGGGAGACGGAGAGACAGCTGATACCTTGGAGAGAATGTGGTGCCGAGGTGAGAAATTATTATTATACTTAGATTTTTACGTAAAATGACAGCGAATAACGTTTTAAGGTTAAAAGGTTAATTGTATGAACCACAGAGCAAGCTACGTAGTAGGTATGGAGGCAGACCGTGCACCTCATAGCAGGTGTACATACTTCTGTCAATATTACTAGGGCAGAATTTTGGCCTGCCTATAAATTTAGCACTCACAGCACTATACTATTTTGGATACATAATGCCTTAATACTAGACACATAAGGTAATAATGAAAGGGAAATTATAATGTTATAGGTAGAACCATCATGAAATTTAACTACTTTTTCTCACATAAACATGTGGTTAGTGTCTAATACATATCTATTATTATCTATATACTATTATAATTTGAACTTTAGCTACTTACTTTGTTATTGCTTTTATGGACCGTATGTATCACACCTTCAATTATTTACTTTATATTACACAGCATCGTCTATGTTTTCATAATTATTTAGAAGATTTGTTCAGCTTTATTACAGCCATAGTTATTGTTTGTAAAATTTATGACAGACTCATAAAAGTTAGTATCTTTGTAAATTCATTTAGCCACACGTTAATTCCTAATGACAAATAAATTTAAACTTGGTTGCCATTAACCTTCATTTTATTTACAAAACGCGTGTTCTATGCAAATTCATTTGATGAATCGTACAAAATCGACAATTAAATATTCAAGTAAATTAATATTTATTTCGTGATTTCACCAGCTCGTTTCAGTAAAAGTGTTATTTATTCTTCAATTTACATACTTTTGGTCTGATTTTTTATGTATTAATTCGTTTTGAACAAGAATGTTTTGATCATGGAAGTATGTACGTAGTACTTCCATGGTTTTGATACGTGGCCGAATTCGGAACTAACTCCCGCCCGCAGAATGTCAGTTTAGACGTTGATTTTTGACATTTTTGTCTCACGCTTACGCATAAGTCATGTCAATGTCACCCACATGTCAAAACACCTTTGTCGATCTGTAGGTATCAATCAGCCCTTTGCCATCCATTGCTAATCGTAGGACTCCCAAATAAATCACCAACCAGCCCTTTCCTGGACAATCCACATCCATTCTTTACCAGCTATTTTTGTAGGTATTGTGTCTTACAATAATCTAATAATCTAATATCGTCTGGATAGCTTATTTTTTTACAATATCCAACCGCGGAACCCATGTATCTTTAATAGAAGCCAAATCAATTAGATTTGCTCAGAACATGGTTTGTTCAGTTGTTACAAAGTCAAGTCTAATACTATTTGCCATACGAATAACGCATGCAAATTCAGTTTGGGTCAATGTAATCCAGTTTAGAATTTATGTAGCTCGTATGTAATTAGAAATAGTGCTGAATTTCTTTTTCTTTATTGACTATTTAATATATACCAGGTTTGCAAGATTGTAAATGTAATAAAGTAGACAATGATAAAACAACATAAGTAGTATTGTCATGTGTCTGTTGTAAAATACAAATTTTAAACATAAAAATGTTATTGGTACAAAATCTTTACTTAAAAGTTAACGCATCTTTATCAGAGCGTAAGTTGTTTTTGAAATATTGTAGCTTGGCGATAAAAGACTATTTGGCGATTGACAAATCAAACCGCATCCCTTCGTATTATTTCTCGTCCTCGAAATGACCTTCGAGGTTGCGTAATACGCATAGAGTTTTACTATTAACTATTACGATAACGAGGCGGAGCGAAATGCATGCGGTGGGTATCGGCAAATTCCTGCTGTTATCGGCAGGACTGCGCCGGCGCACGCTCGCCGCCACGCGACACGTGATGCGAATGCACTTGTTGTTCGCAATGCGTAGGGTTGTTGGCATCGGTCGGGCGTAATCCTCTACATTACTCCGAAAACTCATATATTAATCCGAAATACAATTGACGTATAAGAGTTTAGTTCAAATTTTGGTCCAAATCCTAAAACAGATATTTAGATATTTAAGTATTGTGAGTCATTAAAGCAAAGCCAGTAGCGAATGTTATACTAATATTCGTAACGAATCATACCTAGCTACGGCTTTAGAAGCGTTTATGTCGGTTACACGGACGCAGAACCTCACCTATTTATTTGGCATTACATGCCTATGATGACATTGCATTGTGTGCTCAAACACTCAAGGGAGTTACAACCCTATCCTTTCATTGGTAAGTATGTAGGTAATTACCTCAATAAACTTAATAAGCCTAGTTTCGATTTTAAGTATGATTTATCCATTCAAAATAGGTTCTTTGTTTTTGTCACGCTTCAACTTACATCATTTACTTCAGTAAAATTCTTTATCATCATCATCATATTCAACCGTAACAGATTTCAAAAGGTCCGTCGAGATTATCGAAAGGTCAACAGCCAACAATTCTACTTGCTATGTGTCCTCCCCACTGCTTATTATAACTCTCTGAACTATATACGTGACTTTAGCTCTCTAACGGATCTCATTTTTGATTCGAACTCCATAACTCGCTGCGCAACTCTAAGGTAAAAAACCCTTAACAGTTATAATCCTCTAGTTTCCTAGAAATAATTGGATTGAGTCAATTGAGAATGACGGCTTATGACAGATTCAATTGGATTACGACAATAGTTCGCTATTGTGCTTCTTTATTGCTTAGTGCCAACCATTAATATCGTTGGTCATGCCGTATCACACGTGCCTCAATACAAAATAGGCAAGTATCATTATGCTGTATGTATAAATAACATTTAATTGTCAATTTAAATCGAGTGAAGTGTGAAGTTAATATTCTGTTTCAATTATGGTAATAAATAATGTATAGAATTGATCACATAATTGCTATTGGAATGTGGAAACGATGTTAATTTTATTGTGATGTGTAGAGGAGTAAATTGATCCATTTTAAAAAGAGGGAACAATACGACTATAATGTTTATTTTTCTTTAAACTAAAACTTTGATATTAATACTTACACCTTTTTTAAATAGATAAATTAACAAACGTTTTACACTTTTTTTATTACTATTTTGTTTATCTTAGGAAATGTTTTTAGCCAACTGAGTTTAAGAACATTCACTTTCTTAATAGTATACTTATCTCTCCTAAATAAGTCCTTGTGATAAATGACTTTTCCTTGAGTTAATGTCGGTCGGTGTTAGTCGTAGGGATGAGTTTCCCATATAGGGCAGATAATCAATAAAATCTGAATGTATCCACGGAAAATACATCATTACCTTTTTCGTAATAGCTTAGCCGCATAATCGAGAAGCGTATTCAATAAAGAGGTCTTTCAAGGGGAACAAAAAGTTACCTGTATGTAGGGTAGGTAGGTTACTAGTTATTAGTGTTGGGTAGGGGGGTCAACTTGAAATAGAGTTCGCAAAAATGTTTCTCTCTTCCTATAGTTCACTCACGGAGAGTAAGTGATTGGCGTGGCATTAAATTTTAAGTACATAGCACATATTCAGTACCTACCCTACGTGTTGAAATTTTGAGTCGCTCATACACTATGACTTCATCTACCTACGGGACAAATGTACTGGCCTTTGTAAGCCCTGCTCTACACTATTATGATGTCAGTTTACCGACAATGGCGTGGTTTGAAATTTTGAGACGCTCGTCCAATTTAGACTTCATGTACCTACGGGACAAATGTGCTGGCTTTTGTATGTACACACAACACTACTATGATGTCAGCTTTCCGTCAATGCAGGCTGGCGTGTCTGGGGATCCTTACATGCCGCCCTTGAGGGTCCCGGGCTGACATAACCAGTCTATTTTAGTGGGCTACGCATTTATTTACGAATCCGTTGTGAATATTGATCCAAGTACTTTTCCCTTTGAGTATTGGGTAATTGTTTTTCTAGTGTCACTTTTCTTTGCTGCTTTTATGTACGAATGGTACTTAAATGGTTTCCATCCAATTTTGATGAGTGATGTGTTGACCTTAACTGAAGTAAATGCTCTCGGCTTTAATAGCGTAGGCTTGTGTGTTGGCAGCTGAACTTTTACCTTATTCCTTAGTTATACTGTCCTAGGGTTATGTCTATATATTAGGTATTTTATTGTAATGAAATAAATAAATAATCCAAGATGTACAACGCTGGGCCACACAGCCCCATCTAGTCCCACAATAAGCCGAATAAGTATTATTCTTAACACCCAGACCAATTGAAACAGACATGTCACCCAAACTATGGAACTCTTTGCTCCCCGAGACGATCTTCAGGTGTCCTGAGCAAGAGTGAATCTGATTTTTTCTGGGTAAGCGCGTCCCGTTGTAGGTTCCAATATCACTTAACATCAGGTAAATAATGGCCAAGCGCAAACCCATAACTAATAAAAATAAAAGACATCTTCAAGCATACAAATGTCCCCATGGAAAGGCACCCTTAAAATTCTCATCCTTTGATTTTTAAAAATCTCACCCCTAACAAGCATTACCGATCACGTTAGGTACCACTTACTACCATAATGTCATTCACAGTTCCTTGTAATTCCGTCCTTGTGCAGGATGACATAACGACCGTGGCTGTTATTTTCGCATCGCCACGCGGGAACGATGACGTAACGATGTTTTGCGTCGCCAGGCGCCGCCACTTGAATCAACGCGCGAAATATTTGCCATGCCCGCTTCATTGCGCTTTGTTCGAAATTATGGAATTATCAAAGTTATTGTACACATGAATAGTAGAACATTAATAGTTCTGTGTATGACAGAATCGAATAAAATGGTATACTACGCACAGAATAAGTCAAGTAGGTAGGTACCTACTACTCTTAGATGGAATAGTCTAAATCTGACATCGAATTCAACGATAACATTCGTAGTGTAGAACTGTATAGTTTTAAATAAATAAACTGGGCCACAAAGCGCCATCTAGTGCCAAACTAAGTCGAAGTTTATACTATGAGCCAACTAGACAACTGATAAACTTATTTAGATACTTTGTTTTACATAAATATACATAGCAGATCAATACAAGCAGACATGTTTATGCACACAATATTTGTACAAAAAGAATACAAATCACACTTGAATATTGGTCCAGAATGGGACTCGAAGATGCTACTCAAGACAGAGATTATAAAACCACCAGCAAGAGAAAGATTATGCGATGTTTTTCGTCGAAAAATTTTGATAAGACGAAATCAATTAAAATATTATACGGTTTGTAATATATCTAATAACATGTCATTACGATACATTTAATGTCTACTAGCATAGATATTAAAATATGCTTGTTGGAAAAATTCCAGATATCCAAAATATAATGGCTATTCTAAGAGTAGAAACATTTTTCTTCTTTATAATAACATGCAAATTCAAAAGCTACCGTCATAAGTGGGTGAAGGCTGTTTTCACTTATTAATGTCAATAGAATTACAAGTGAAATGCGCTAGAAATTTATATTCACATTAATATCGCAAGGTTTTTCACAATTAATCTTTTTGTCATCATTATTTCTTCATCTGTCTCTTCCGCCTCCATTTCTAGATGTTACAAGTTATTAGTATGTGAGTGAGTATGTATCTAGTGCAAGGTTTTCATTTTCCAGACTGCATTTTATATTCATTGGCAATCTTCAGCAGCTACTTTCCCGTCACTGCAGTCGCTTTGAGAGTCTTGACGAGCAAGATAGAAACCTAGTTTATTTTAAAGAGATAAATTCTATCTTCAATTCAATGTGTTTGAAAAAGTTTAAAAGACTGAAAAAAGTAAAGATAGCACATTCCATAATCGGAAATTTGGGTGTTATTTACATCCTACTAATTTGTTATGCGACGGATGAATGAATGTTTGATCTAACTTGAACGGATTCCAATGAAACTTGACAGAAATTTATAGCTCAGCTCATTACATCATAATTATAAATACGTATGCTGTTATTTATAGGATATATCAGTTAATAAATCACCGATATTTACATTGCTAAAGCCGCAGGCTGCAACTAGTACTAAATATTTAGCTGATAAATTTGAGACTTAGTTTTATCAGTCTGAACCATTTTTGGGGTGACCGACTGAAATACATACAGTTCAATAGATAGACGTAGACTAAATCACGAAAGTGAATCTGTTTTTGAAAATATATAATATTTATATACGAGTAATTACCTACCTATGTTCAAAAAGATTGGCGGAGTCTAGGGAAGAATGGAAATTGCTCCACCGATAAGAGCGAAGCTCTTATATTTTGAACGAATGAATGAAAAGAAAATTCAGTTTGTTTAGCCTTCATATCAGGCATCTCGCCTTGAATATGATCTATGAGATTTGAGGATGAAGTTATCAAGCAATGTGCGTTATTCTAAGCGCATAAATTATTCGGCTTTATCAAATTTTACTTGCAAATCATCTTATCATTCATAGACGTCATCTAACAAGGGCTAATTTACATTTATAGACTTCGGTTTTGTAAATCTGACATTGATTAGCAAGATAAATTGATGATACTAAGAACAATGCATTGCTTGAAGTAGGTGGTTGGGGGCGCCGGCTGAATATTCTCCATATTAATTTGCTCATTAGACCAGCACATGTCCTGAGTGCTTTCCGTCTACCTGTCAATTAGTGCACTTGATGCGATAATGCATTATTAACCCACATGACCGCTAAGACTTCATTACAAGAGTCCTAATGTAGGTCTTGCCGGTGGCCATTTTAAAACAACATCAATTTTAAGGCTTTTCTTCCACATAACAAAGTTGATCCTATATAGGGTATATTTGAGTCGACTTTCTTTTCATTTGTTGAAAAGATCTGGCTTTCAAGCAAGAACTGTTGGATCAAAATTAGTTTCTATTAAATATTTGCATCGAACTGCCAGTATCGTCTAGACATTGTACATCAAAACAATCAATACATTACTCTCTATAGGTAGACGATACCATTGTTGAACTCCTTTAGACACGAAGTTTTATCCAAAATGGGTATATCTATGCATCGCGATCAGAATGTGGCTAATATACTGTAGACTGTAGTTCATAATACTATGGCGATGCAACATTGTAATGCTAGATTTGCCTAGATATGCTCTTGTCACGTCGGACTGAGTATTCTGTCCAATTGCTTTCAAGTCGTGTTTCTCAAAGTTGCGAGACCGTTATCTTTTCGTCGATTTGAACCTAAATAGGCTTTCTTAGCTGAAATACTAGGGCGGGATTGCTTTCCATTCTCCGTTAATGTTCTAAGTTATTACTCTGTCCCGATGCTTATTTTGTTGCATTTATATAAATACGGTCGGAGATATGAGATAGTCGGATCAGATAAGGGCAAAGGCCCGTCATCTCTACTCGGATGCACGAGGAAGGCGGCTGTGAGAGAAGAATGGCGGCGTTTCGAAGCTTGCCACCAACGCCTGAAATGACAATCACGACGATCAGAGTGACATCGACGAAAAATAATATAGGAATACATACGAAAAAACATCATTGCAAGCTTTAACACTTATGTACTCGTCCTTCCATTGCTTCTTGCAGTTATTCCAATGCTCCGCTTAAAAAGCGTTTGCACATTTCTGTATTCATTTAGGTACAATTATGTACATTCCTCACAAGTATTTGGGTCAGAAAAGGTCACTTATTTCAGTGACGTATCACACGCAACGTTCTGTGAGGTCATTCACCTCGCAGTTATTAATGCAAGCCCCATAGCTGATATTGTGGTAACTAATTCAATCGTATGCAGATCAGTTTGTTCGACGAATTTTGCACAATACAAAAAGTTGATGCTACAGATAGGCGAGTGTTAACCTGTCCAAATGGTAATCTATTGTCAGCCAAACCTGATAGGAATAGAACAAATGTAACGGGTATTAGTACATTATGGAATAGCGGATGTATTAGTCTGTTATAGATCAACGAATAGCTACGCCCATAAAGAGAAGAGATATAAATTACCTCGTATGGTTTAGCAATTATTTGCTTGGTATACTGAATGGCTACGTTACAATATCTGCTGAAATGGTTTTAAAGATCTCAGTTTAAGAAATCAACATGAACAATTATAAAACAATATGTTCGTAACTGCGTCAGAAACAATAAAATATATTAATTTACTGAACAGCCTTGTTTAACAAAGGAGTTCAGGATTGTAATAACTTATCGCAATAATTGCGCCTCAACTTTAGGCAAATTTGCATCCGATCCCTAGTTATAGCACTATTTATGAAAATGGTTCCAAAAAACTAGTCACTTGTCTGGTTGTCCTTCACTTCGTAAGGCGCAATGTCTTCATGTAATCCAAATCAGATTGTTTTATCTATTGTATCTAAAATTCTGGGCCTTACGATTTTTAAATATTCTAGCGTATTAAGTTCAATAAAACCAGTATCCATATTAACAGAAACTTTTCTTTTTTGCAGATTGTCAAAATCCCGGAATCCAAGGAAGGTTTCATAGATCTCAATAATCTAGAGCACAAATTGCAGCAGAAATCCAGTACTGGGAAAAGTATGATTGGATTCTTCCCTGCTGCGTCTAAACTGACCGGAGTGTTGGCTGATGATGTGGCCACGACGTTACTGCTTCATCAGTATGGGGCTTTATCATTTTGGGACTACACCCTTGTGGCTCCATCGTCAATTGTAGATATGAACCCTACCTTTCCCGGAGTCGAAGAAGAGATGGTGAAGAAAGATGCTCTTTTCTTCAATTGTGAGAAATTTGTTGGTGGAGTGCAAGGCCCATGCGTGGCTGTTGTGAAAAAAGAAGTTTTCAAGAACACTCCTTTTTATTGCGAAGATGTTGAGGTGAGTCAATCATGAATTAAAAACAAAAAGAAAACATTAAATTGGATTATAGTAATTAAAAATGAATGTCAGTCGTACAGTTGAATCCAAAGTGATTAAACAGTTCATTAATTTAAATAAATCGGAATCGCCATGAACGAGATCAATTCCTTCAGAAAACAAGAAACTGTTAAACACTCCTTTGTCTTATGTAATCAATGGATGAAGTACCTATGGATGTTTGGGAGATGCTTTTAAAGATACTAAGCTCACCTTACAAAGGAAATACTACTTTAGTTACATGCACAGGTTACATGTTAATAATCTGGCTCATTTATTTGTTTTTAAATGGATATAAAACTGTAAGAGTAATAGGAAGTAAAACAATGGAAATAAATGGAAAATTGATTAACAGTAACAACAGGTGTTGTTACTAAATGAAAACGGGCAGTATCAACCTTATTAGATCTGATGTGCTGTCTGATGTACAGATATCAGAGGCGTGGTCGGTAGTGTCACAAGACTAATGTTAGAATGGCGGTCGCATCAAAATGAACTTATGCCAAGACCGTTGCTAATTAATCAATCATAATAAGCTTTTGATTAAGTAATTTTTAAACGATTGATGAATAGATCAAAGTTTACTGTCAGGAATGAGAACTGGTTGAAAAGAATGGGAACCCGCTTAATTTTTATCATGGTTCTTAGGAATCAGCTGCTACCTGCGAATTTTACAAATAGATACGACTCAGGGACCTTCAAAAAGCGAGCCTACAAATTTTTCAAAGACTGGCATCGCATCTGCGACTCAAGGTGTTGCCGTGTCCATGTCTGAAGAGATCAATTACCATCAGGTGACCTTCACGCCCGTTTGTCCCCAGTGTCATGAAAAAAGGCATGTTGAATAAGTGGCCCGGCATAGTGGCCTATGGTCGTCTGATGGAAAACGAAGGAGAAGCCTATGTAGCCGCAGCAACGGAGAAGTTTGAATATCAGTGCGATCTTTCTGTAATTAGTAAATGTTAATCTAACGTTTATTTTGTATACAGGTCTTATCAGAGAGAATTGAAGAGCAAAAATCGTCGGAAGCGGTACGAGCCGCCATAGTTATGCAGTTGAGAGATGCTGTCGGCCTGCAGAACATAGCCGAGAGACAAGATCATATCACCAGGTATGTTTTCTAACTTCTACTCCTATACCAGTAAGTTTATCATTTGTCTAGTACCCATAGAACAAGCTTCGGCTTAATTTGGGAGTAAAATACGCTGTGTGGCCCAGCGTGGCATGTCTTGGGTTGTGTTTATTTATTATACAATTTGCGGAATTAAAAATCAAATAAGTACTGATGGAACTCTAGTATTAGATAATTACTATTCCTATAAACTTATTTTTTTAAGTACCTGTCCAACTAGTGAAGGTTGCCAGTCATTTCCGTATCTAGACTTAAAATTTGGGCATTTTATTCCTCATCATTTACTTACATAAAATAAGCAGAACGGCTTATTGCAAGAACATGACAAGTTATTTAAATTTCTGAAGCAAGGGTCGTGGGTTCGATTCCCACCCGGGACAAACATTCGTGTGATGAACACTTGTGTTTGTTCCGTGTCTGGGTGTTTATATCTGTATTTAAGTATTTATTTGTGGTACCTTCGTTGTTCTGATACCCATAACACAAGTGCTTAAGCCATTTACTTTGGGAAAAAAAAATTCTTACTGAAAAATTTAAACAGATCAAAGCCGCATTTCAAATGTATTAAATATTAAAACTATCCAGCAAAAGAACGAATAAAACTCCAGGAAATGGCAATGGGCGTTGATGTAATTTATAGAAATAATCACAGAGTTCCTGCCTGCGTGATGTTAGAAAAAGATAGTCCGATAAATCTAAAGCATTTTGTATTTCCGCTATATAACTGAAATGTGGCAAAAGCAATGGCAAAGTTATTCCATTAACAGAGTAATGTAAAGAATAATAAGTGTCTTAACTCAATTTTCTAACGGTTAATAAGAAATAGAATGCAAATACCTAATGCGGAAGGAAGACATGTAAAAGTACCATATAGGTTTAATCTTTGTAGGTAGTCACCATTTGTATTCTGTCAAAATGGCTTTTATCGCTTTGCTAGGTTCTTATCTGCGATAAGGATTTATGTAACAAATTATATTTGTTTGTTTACTGAATTATTATTTGTTTACGTAAACATATGATATTTAGTTGGTATAGTGCTCGAATTTTTAACCCTAACTGTTCCTATATTCTTAATGCACTGCAATATGAAATGCAGAAGGGTTAATTACGTCTTTTTAATTTGATGTTATAATGCATTATTATTCATAACAATCATAATCTAAGCCTGCAAACGTTCACTGCCGAGTAGACCTAAGATTTCCCCAATGATAATTGTCTTTGGCGTTAGTCACCACGCTTGGCAGGCATGTTGGTGACCGCAGTAGGTTTTATTTGTACCCAGGTAGTCTGCTGCCCGTTTCCTGATATTCCCTTATTCGTTGGGACGCATATACATGACATGTGATTACTTACTCAAATTAACTGACTTATTAAATCTTGTTGTGACATGTGAAATTGACATAAAAGCATAAACATTAAAATAAATCAGTTTTTGACATTGTTTTTCATTGAAATATATTATTGTATGTAAACATAGATGTTTAAAATCAACATCGTCCGATCGAACCCGTCGGATGTTTGCCGTTCGGCTGGGACCGAGGCCACGTAGAAGGAAATTTACCGACTTAGTTCATTGGTCAATAGTCAACAACGCGAACTTGTGACAGAATTTATTTACGGTGTCCATTGCAAACATGGCAGTGTAGTCAGTCAAGATCGGTACTAGTGACAACATAATTTATGGGTAACTGATATGTAGGTAGATTCATTCAGATATGAAATACGTTATATTCCGTAAAGGATATAGAACTGACTTTTATGTTCGAATAAAATTAATGGAAAATGTTTTTTTTCATCATCATCATCATCGGCCTATATCAGTCCACTGCTGGACATAGGTTGAGTCCTATGATGCTATTGGGAGAGCCCAATGCTCGCCACCTTGTTCGATCTTGGGCTTCTTGCAACCAGCACCTGCCAGCCGTCCTGCGATGTTTCTTTTGTTTGATCTTAATTAATCTTTTGAACCCTAAAAGATGTAAAACCAGTACACTAAAGCTGAGGCGGAGGTTGCGGAGGTCTGATGGCAGTCGCTCTGTGTAAAAGCTTAGCCCTCGCCAAATCTTTCAGTTTGGGAAGCCGACCCTGAGACAATCGGGAAAAAGGCTAGGATGATGATGATATGTACGAGGTACCTAACGTTTATTGGACATGAAAAATTAGAAAACACTATTCAGAAAGCATTTTAGTAATAAATGCCGTAATTTTGTTTAGAAAAGGAAGTAATATTTTGTTATTAACGTGATGACAGTAATGCAATCGTTTCAATAACTTTCCCTTAATACAATAACGACCTAACTAACTCGAAATTTTCCAAAATGTTGAGTTAGGTCATTATTAAAAGTGTGATTATACATACATAGCTTATGTCTGTAGTTGTCAAAAATCTTTTAATACCTTACATTACATATAAGCAAACAAATCAACTATTGTTTTTGTATTTCTTTGTTATTCCATTATGTTTTATGTATACGGCAAAGAGGTATTTTTATGGAAAATACTTTTATACCATAACATGTTGCGCATGATCGAAAATAAAATTCATTGAGGCAGGTATTTTGTTTTCGAACGTTTCCGATAAACGGACGCTTGTTGTGAACACTACTGAAATATTGCATTAAAAATTCATAGAATACTCGCCGATGTGGCTCCATCCATATTCACGGTATCGAAATGACCTAAATTGTATTATGACCGTCGGTACACAATGGAATATATTACAGTGAGATATTTTTGCTAGAGTCACAAAGTCACGAACTCTAGGTACCTATGTACTTGCCATGAATTGGCGATCTTAAAGAACCGTTAAGTTTTAGTAACAGAATATGGTGCATGTATGACAAAACTTAAAATAAACTAAAGATTTTCTTAAAGAACAAAGATGTTAAAAGTTAAAATCTGAATAAAACAAAAGATTCAATTAAATTATTGATCATAATTTTTAACTACTGTTACATAAACATTTTAATGTATCATCACAGGTTAGTTCTAATGTTTCTATTGTTTGGCTTTACAATTTGTTGTACCAATGAACCTATGTTCAAAAAACAATGGACTATAATTTGTCTTAGGTGTGTGTATTCTGGGAGACAGATTTGGTTAGACATTTGGAAGTACGACATATAGATAGATATTCTTTATATCACACCATAGGTACAGTTTACTATACCTACAGAAAGCAATACTCCCTACCTGGTATATCGAATTTGGTGTGTTATGGTCGCATAACGTTCCGCCAACGCCTGCCGTAATGCATCATAAATATCGTGTCTTGTAAACAAACCTTCCGAGCCTTATTGGGCCGCTTGTCAATCCGGTCATGGTCAATGCTCTTTGGCATTTCCAAAATATTTTATCTTACATTTGTCAATTTTTTTTTTGATTGAAAATGGGTTTGCGCTTGACTGAAAATCACCTGATAGGAAGCGGTGTCGCACTCTACGATGGACCGCGCTCACCCAGTAAAAACAGCAAAAGTCTGTTCTTTCTCGCCTAGAATATCTGAATATTGTCTCGGGGAACTTCTTCTTCTTCTTCTTGGCCATTCGTCTCACTTTAATTGTATTTGACTGTAGCTGATGGATCCATTTTGTTAGCTAGAGTTATGTTTCGGTGGCATTTCCAAGACGTGGTAACCTTGAGCTAGTTTTGTTCTAGTCTGTGGGATATTCAACCCCTGAATTTACTGCCGACAGGTAAGTATAAGGTATTTGGGCTTATAAGAGTATTAAAAGAAATATTTATTATACAATACAGAAATATGTACAAAAAATAAAAGACAAGTACAATAACATTCATCTCTTTAAGCGATCTCTACCTTCTGGAAGCAAGCATCAAATAATTACTATTTTTTTTTAAAGGCTAACCAGTGAGCTTCTTGCGGCACTTCTTCTCAATAGGCCATACGTCGAAGTGCTGGTAGGAAAAAAAATTGACGCGCAAAAGTAGTTAGTTATTTATTTATTTATTTAATCTTTATTGCACAGTAAAGTAGTGTACAAAAGGCGGACTTAATGCCACATAGGCATTCTCTACCAGTCAACCATTGGGCTAAGCAGAAACTAGCAATAGGGTAGTTAGTAGGGCCGAATTTCGTATCTCGACGCCGGAGCGCCCATTTTGCGTGAGGCTTGAGCTCAAGTATTACTCTATTGTGAATCTATTTGTAGAAATAAATTTATTTTAGTTTACTATTACTTGAGCTCCGGCCATATCGAACTTTCGCCGTTCGACTGCGTGCCATCTTTCACAGCCCTTGCGCGTATTAACCTTTGTTCTTATCGCAATAGTTGGTGGCGCGTGCGGAAGGCGCCGGCGCACTGTATCTGCCAACTCCATTATGCGTCACTGGCATTCGTGGATGCGTGCACTGCGATCCGACTTTTGTCTCACAATCGTCGTTATTCGGTGCTTTGCTTATCATCTTCAGCCTGCAAACGTTCACTGCTAAACATGTACCATAGACCTTTCCCAATGACAATTGTCAGTTGAGAGGATTCGCCTTAGTCACCACGCTTAGCTGGTTAATGTATCCAGGTAAACGCTGCTGCCCGTTTCCTGATATTCTAAGACACCCACAGGATAAAATGGGATGGTCCTATTCTAATCATGCGGACTGCTTTTTTATAATTCTTACCAAACTCCTCCTTCCTCTAACTAAAAGTTAAGCCTGGAAGGGATCGCTTAAAGAGATAAGAGCGCCGAAATTGTAGAGAATATGTGTATTTGTATTTAAAATGTTAGGTGTGCAATAAAAACATCTCTCTGTCTAATCACCTCTTATATCAAACCCCTTCTGAATTAGAGAGCATATTATTTTAATTCCTTTGACATCATCGCCATAGGGCATGTAACGGGGCGACCTATCATCTTTTGGCTCCAAGCCACCCCCATCTGCCCGTGGTGCATCCTGCTGAATACCAAACGAGGCTCTGGCAACCGACGGTTTAACCATGACCTATGAGTGATACACATACGTACTTAGTACGAGTATGTGTAGTTTTCATTCATTAAGTTACGCCTATCATCATTATCATCAGCCCTTCGCAGTCCAATGCTGGACATAGGCCTACGCCTATAACAAAGGATAAACAGCGATTACGTCTATTGGTAACAATCCGTAGTACTATACATACATGCTGACCAGTTCGTAATGACTCTCAAACTAGCACGGCTCTATAACAAACGGTGGCCACTGCATGCAAATGTGTCTGGACAAACGTTCACACTACTTTATAGATCCGCGACGTTTATTGACTCGAAGACCTCGCCTAGGCGCCAATACATGCTCAGTTTGTTCAATAGGCTCAGATTCTTTGCTCAAAACGCTAGAACTGTGAACAGTAAACTGCCGCTTTAATGTTTGCCTACTGACAACTTTGCATGATATTTGCAGGTGGTATTTGAACAGTTTGAATTGTAAACAGTCGGTGTAATTCGCTGTTTATACTCGGGAACTAGGGCAGTGTTTGCAGTTCAGCGCTAACTGCCTCAGAAGTGCTCTGATCTGCGGCACTTTAGATAATTTCAGATGGTTCATCTTATAATAATAATGAAGTTAATGAAGATTGTACCCTAGAAAAATATAAAGAGTATATAGTATATTTAGCTGTGTTATAATATCCAAGCTTGTAGCTCTAAAATAACGGTACACACCCCCACACAACATTTTATCCCCCCTTGGCTACCGATTACAACCTTCCTGCTTTAAAATTAGCCTATATCCCTTTTTCAAGCTCTAGGCCAAATTAGATAGTGTTTAGGTTTAATAGTATTAGTGTGAAAGGGAAATAGACTTACTTTTGCAAGAATTTTAAGTCACACAAATTAAAAGAAAGACTAATGACGAAAATGTAGCCTACTAAACCAAGTTACCAATGGCAAAACTTGATATTATTAGAACACGATAATGCTATCTTCAGAAAAACAACATCATACGAATCCATTTTAGATAATGGATAAAGCCAAAATCCAGTTGGAACCAGATTTTTATCGCCGTACAAACAATAAATCAATTGAGAAAATGAGCCATGAATATACAGACGAAAAAAGTATCACTTTAACTGTTCGAGTCAGTTTTCTAGGTCACGAGTTTTTAAAACGGGCAAATGGCTCGGAAATCAGCAATCAATTAGGAGAGCACTATAATTGATCATTTCCACAGGGAATCTTCGCGGGGGCATGTAATGGGGAGGAAATGATTACAACGGATGCTCGGAACTCTGAAAGAAACCGTTTAGCCCCTCCCGGGAGTTGCGCTTCCTTCCTTATAAAGATAATATTCGGCAAAAGGTTTTCATCGTCTAAATAAAAAGTGTAAGTCGGAAAATATCGTATGAATTTTATCTGATTCCTTCTATATCGAGGGCATTTTGAGATGCTTTAACAGATTGTGACTTTCAAACCTCGTAAGGCCAAGTGTCTCGTAAAATATTATCAAAATCCCATTATTTATCTATTGTGTGTTAGAAGTCTACGCCTTACGATCTTAAAGAAGCGGGGCGTGAAGAAGTAGCTAACTAATAGGTGTAGGGAAGCCATTATGACGTGATATCGATAACCATGGAAAACAATAGGATTTAAATTTCGTCATGCTATGAAAATTAACAATAATCGCAATATTTTATCTCATTGATATGGTGATAGAAAACAATAAACAGACGTCATCATAATAATATGACTGCGTTGATTTCACCGTATCAAAAGCACACGAAGTTGTTTTCGAAATCAGCCAATTCAAAGAAACTTGTTGTAAGGATTCTGAAATTTCTCTTGATGAACTTTAAAGAGGAAAAAGAGACAGTACGAGTATTACGTTACTAGCTAGTAGTATAGCATTGCTTATTGAAATCAGGTCATTGGGAGTTGCGTGTCTTCTAAATAACAGTAAATAGGTCACGGGGCAGCGGGCAGGAGATGACAGAAATAGACGCGGTTGCTATGCGGAGCGAGCGCGTGCGATCTGTCAACAAACATTGTCATAGATCTGATTTCTTTTCCTCAGTTCTAAATCTGTTTGAAGGAATTTTCGCAAGATCTTTACTTACAATTCACGTACAATGTGCAAGTGCTATTATAACTTCGACGGAAACTTTCGTTTTATTTAACTTTCTTGATTCACTCTGTATGCCAATACGTAAAATGAAATTTTCTTCATACAGGTTGACAGAAATTACTTTTATACTATAGGAACTTCTGAATCAAAATCTACTTTTTCTGGATGCATATTATGACATTTTTAATAATATTTCAAAGGTTTCCAAAGATTGCGCCCCAGCTCATGTAGCTGATTATCATCCTTCCTTTTATTTGACGTATATTATGGACGCCACGATAGATAAAAGTTTGGAAACTTCTGTCTATATTATGCAATGTTGATATTGTAACAGCGTCTATAAATATTAAATTAAATTAAATACTGATTCTACATTTTCTTCTCGTGTCAATAGGAAACCAAATTATATAGATCCCATCCAAAACTTTTTTTTTTCTAAATGTTATTAATATGTTTGTGGTTTTATTAGAAAATGGTTCAAGTTGAAGTCCAGCTGATACAATGTACAAAAATCTACACATAATAGGCTCGTACTTCAAATAGTAAGGGATTTTTTATTAGAACTTTGCACCGTTTTTTAGAAAACTGGTCATATTTTTCTTGTTTGAAGTAGTTATGTTGTTGTTGTTAAAACCCTCACCTCTAATACCACCTAAATTTTACAACAAATGTGTGCCATGCCTTGTTCTAAGTAAATTGTTATGGTGTGCAATAAAGAGTCATGAGCTAGTCATTTGTCTGCCAAAGAGCATTTTTAATCAGAATAAAAATAAGTAACAGATGAATTAACCAGATTTAAACTTACACATATTGTTCGTGTCAAGAATATTAATAGTGACCGGAAAGCAACATTGTATGCAAAGTTGACTTTGTAAAGTCTTTTCGGTCGTTCAAATGTCGAGCAACGTTTGGATCGGAATGAAAAATGCATTTTTTATAACAAAATGAAGCTACAACACTGAACGGAGCTAAAAAACAGATGCTCGTGGCGCCAGAATCATAAATTTTATATAAATACACACGGACCATGTCGTTAAATGTGGATAAATCGCATGAACAGACTGAGATAACGCTCCTACAAGCGATGGCCGCACAGAAAACCGCAGGAAATGAAATAATGAACCTGAATTTTATTAAACCGTAACTGTAATACCTTGTCGATGAGATGTATGATGATGAGATGTTGATGTTGTAGATTTGCAAACTTCCGAAATAGTGCAAATGTATCATAGTCGACAAGCGATTAGTACCTAATTAAAATAGACTTTGTTAACCATTGCCAAATATGACAAATCGACAACAGCCGTGTAAATCAATCAGGACACGCACGTGATATAGATAGACAAAGAAGTAATTTGGCAATTATTGCACGAAAATATAATGTGTGTCAGTCTCGTTCTAATAAAGAAAGCCTTGTCTCAGGGTCTTGGGCTTATCTCTTGCTGTCCATCAGTCGAGAGAGACCACTTTGCTGTACCATATTATGTAAGGTCAAGTGAAGTAACGATTTGAGCAGGAGGCTGGCAAGTGCTATATTCGAGAAGCCCAAATTCTATGCAAATAATATCAATATTGTCTGAATAGATTTAAAAACGAAATAGGAGGCGTGATTATTCCATGGACTTATAAATAGCTACTTAGACACTCAATTTGGGTGGGTCAAAAGGGTTGTCGGGAAGATATAGCTCATATAGCACACATGTATATCTAAAATTATAGGACATTTTTGCAACTTATAGGTTGTGTATCCAGGTATTTTCAAATCGATGAATGTTAACTACTATTCTTACAAAGCCGCAGAGTCTTCAAGGATCAGTCTAGTTAAGTTCTTAAGCGGCTTCAAAAAGTTCTCACTTTGATTGTATTTTATATCGCATCATCGTATAGCAATTGTTTTGCGAACTCGTAATTAACAGTAGATATTGAACTAATTTTTGCTATACCAAGTTAGGTGCTTAAACCTAAATCGTAATTTGTGACACAAGCTACGAAATTCACAACATTTGGCAAAGCACCAAGCAGAATAAAGCCAGGAGTTGAGATGTAAACTGACTTTTGTTTCCTTATCCGACTTGCTTTATGCCTGATGTGACCTCATTTGCAGCACATTAAAATGCTATTGCTAGAATTTTAGGTATCCCCGTGGCATTCGACGTCTTGCTTTGGTTGGAGGCAAACAAAGGCTTATATTTATAACTACTATACATATAAGGGTTTGAGTTTGGTTAATCATAGTTTGCTTTGATGACACGTTATAGTATAGGAATAGACAGCACGTACAAAATGTTGGAACCTGTTTAAAACAAGGATTGTTATTTGAACGATAGAGTTCAGAGTTCGTTAGAGGTCGTTAAGTTCTTAGAGTCAGGGTGCATTGTCCAGGAATTTAACTATTAAAGTAATTATTTCAAATGAATAAAAAGCTCTATCTAAAAATAAAATAATAGTGGTATTTTTTAAAGTCAAAAGCCAGTTAACTGTCAAAATCGAAGATGCATTGCTAGTAGGTACATATTAAATTTGAAATCCACAGCTTCTGGTTGCACAAACTCGCTTCTTATCTGCCCCCTCAACTTAATTCCTACTTCTCTATAGAAACTGATACCATAGAGTTGTATGGTCAACGGAAAGCTGTTGTTTTGTGTTATCTATGTTTGCCGATATTCTAGAATAGAAAACGTCATCTGTATTTAATAGACTTAACAAGCACTTATCGTCTATACTACAGCCGGATTCTGAAAGTTCACAAATAGAATTGAATGCATCATCGTATTTTGTCGTTGAAAAGTTGTCGATCTTAAACTGTCAAGGTGATATATGATAGTGTTGTTCGACTTTCAGACTCCTACATTGTTTTAAATATACATCGAGGTATCAAAGTTAAGGTCACTTACGCATTGGGCATTCAAATGGCATCGCCGACCGCTAGTTACTTCCGTCAGTTCCTTACAAACAGGACGCGGTGAGATTATCTCAGCTCATTATTGTATGCAATAAAAAGTTTGTGGTCTTCAAGAAAATACACTTAGGTACGCCCGTCAATTTTAGAATGTTTGCTATATATTTTTAAACGTATAATTTGCCTTCTTTTATCCTGCTTTACCGACCAATAATTTTTTTTTTGGAATAGATTTAGACGAATAGTAAGTCGATCAAGTGGAGATGCCACTGTTATAATGTATACTCACAGGCTTTTTGTACAAAAAGAAACAGAATTTAATATTTTTCCCGTTTCCGTTAAAACAACATAAACAATTCATTGGTTCAAAGTTATTTTAGGAAGCAAAAGGTAGCCTGAACAAATATACAGCCCATGCCACTGAAAAAGCATGTACATATTTTATCTATATGGTTACGGATAAATAATACAAATCACGACCCCATTTGTAGGTACACTCGGCGAAACTCCGACAATAGTGACTTTTGCCACGCTTTAGAATCAATCTGGCAATCAGGTAGAGTAACGATTTGCGAAGAATGGCTGGCAAGTACTGGATGCGAGAAGCCCAAAATCGATCATAATGTCAATGAATTGGATATCAGGGGATGTGCATCAGGGGACTGCAATAGGCGGATGATGTTCTTACTACTTATACAATCAATCTATCAAATCAACAGCCTTGGTCCGTCCACTGCTGAACGTAGACCTCCTTTAATTCACGCCACATTTCTTCCCCGATCTAGCAATCGTCTGCTCCACCTATTGTCGGCTCTTCGGCAGACATGACCGGCCCACTGCCACTTCAGCGTTTAACTTAAACAATTGACATTCGTTTATTATTTGTTTCAGACAAGTGTTGTCCCACATAAAGAACATACCAGAGCTGATATTGTTGGGCAACGACACACCGACCGTGAGGAGGCTACCCATCTTCTCCATTATGGTCAAGCACCCCAGAGGGACCTTCCTTCACCACAACTTCGTGTGTGCGGTCCTCAATGATGTCTTCGGCATACAGGCGAGAGGTGGTCTCAACAGCAACCTGAACTACGGATCTGATATCCTGGGGATTGATCAACAGCTCTTGAAAGAGTATGAGAAGTTGTTGGATGTGGAAGCGTGAGTAACAATTTCTTTTTCTATTAGTTCAGCTGCGTTTGCTGGCTTAGCTTCTAAGAGGAAGAGGAAGAGGATCGTCTCGCCAAGAAGGGGGACCTAAGTCGACCTTAGATCGACCTAGGTGTCGCTGGAGAACGTTGTTGGGGCTGATCTGTGCGATCTTCAGGTCAACAACTGACAGGAAAACTTGACAGTACAGGATCGCCAGAGGTGGCGGTCTCTAGTTGAGGAGGCCAAGGATTCATTTGGGCCACTGAGCCAGCGGAGTTAGTTAGTTAGTACCCGTCTTTCTCTCCTGGCTTAAATCTCCCGTCTCCATCGCCTGGCGGAAAGTAAAACATAGCTCAAGTTGCCACTGCAATGCCGAAATCGACCACCGAATCCGAAATGCGACCGAAGATGGAATTGAAAGATGAAAATCGAGTTTCATAAGGGTCATTAACAATACATATACCTATACGAGTAGAAGGATAAATATTTAACACCTCGATATAAACACGAATCAAACTTTGGTAAACAAACTAATGTCGGATAATATGTTTCACGTCGTTAAATCATTATATGATCATAATTTTGTGGTTGCTATTAACGATATGAATCCGAATTAATTGTATAATAGTAGTAATGTCTACAAAACAGCACATGAGTTTTGGCACGCTTAATCCATATCCTCTTAAAATATCGCTTTCCACTGCCAAGTTTCTTGCATCTAACATGATATAGATTAATAGATAAGACATGCCTTGTCTATCAGTGAACAAAAAGTTCTTAAGAGCGCGCATACAATTTTAAGCAACTCGATACGCACGTGGGAGCCGATTCCGAAACACACATAGACATCATTTGTGTCTGTGTGGGTGAGCGGCGTGTCGGACGCTAACTCCGGCGGACGAACATATTTTGATACTTAACAATTTATTATTCATCTAAATTATTTGAACATTCTTTTATTGCTAAATATTTTATTAGTGTAGGTGCGTACTTATTAAATTGATTTAAACACTTTAGAGTACATTATTCTTAAGTGTTTACTAATTAATGTTTAAGAAAAATATAACAATATTTTTGTCTTTCTATCTTTATATGTACCAGGTACTTACCTATCCAAAGGTATTGTGTGAGTGATTGACATTATTAATGTTGCTTGATAAAAATCAATAATCCCTACTGTGTTTAGGAAAACGAATAGAAGGCAAGGATGCCTTCTGATCATGAGTCAAAGGTCGTGAGTTTGATTCCCATCCAGAACAAACATTCGTGTGCTGAACATTTGTGTTTGTTCTGTGTTTAGGTGTTTGTATTATTATTTAAGGAAAGAGCAGTCTCCGTGGTTGCCACGATATAACTCTAACCCGTTTTATATTTTAACTTGTAAAAATTACTTTGTTCATTTTCACTCGGCAGAAATGGATCTCACAAAGAGGCTGGTTGCCATCATTCAAAAAAGATTAGTTTGTAAACAATTTGTCAATTTGAATTAAGGTCCTAAGTCTTCTATGCACTGATCACAGAGATCATGTATACCTACTGATGCTTGTGCTGAAAGTTGTGCTTGTGTTTCGTAGCAGAAACCCCAAATGGCCTACAACAACTAAAATCTGGTTCCTATCCAGCTTGACCAATCCATCACTTAATCTCGGGATGAATATTCGTCATGACCCGAATCCTAAGGGTTACATTGAAGGAGTCATTGACTACTGCAGCATTCTCTAAATAGGTGTCCTGAACCTGATTCTGAAAGAATATATCACGACTGACCAGCGCTGTTTTTTGTATAAGGCACAAATCTTGCGTAGAATACTGCTTTTACGCAATTTTATAAATGACTAGCTGTGCTCGCGACTTCGTCCGCGTGAAATAGTTATTTTCCCCGTTTTTTTTTACATTTTCCATTATTTCTTCGCTACTAATAGTTGCAGCGTGATGTTATATAGCCTATAGCCTTTCTGGATAAATGGTCTATTCAACACAAAAATATTTTTTCAATTCGGACCAGTAGTTCCTGAGATTAGCGCGTTCAAACAAACAAACTCTTCAGCTTTATAATATTAGTTAAGATGCAATGGACAGGTTACAAAGGCGAGCTATCTGAATAGAGTATGGTGAGTCCTCTTGTATATATTCAAAAATTGTCTAGGATCGGTATTTTGAAAATTAAAATTAAATACAACAGCAAGTAAAAAATGTTGTCATTATCTCATTTATTTTCTACTTTACGGTCTAAATTAAGAAGACTAAACTTGTAGGAAATCAATTTTTAAACAATTTTGGTTCCTTCCTTTTCCCCTAAAATCGATATTTTGGAAATAAAACTCGCAAACCGCGACATATTCAAAACTGTATCATTATCTCCTATGTTGTACTTTTTACGGCATGAATGAAAAGAAACAAAGTTCTAGAGAGTCAATTTCCGAACAATTTTGGCTCTTACTTGGCTGGGGGAAAACCCCAAAATCGACATTTTGGAAATTAAACTGAATTAATTAATTACTTAATAATATTTCGAATTTAACATAATTCCAATGACGGCGACGAAGCAAATAAAAGAAATAACAATACCTATTATGGCAAACTGCTGCACTAATGAGGGCGCCCATATCGCGTGTGAATTCGCCACCAGAGGTGCTAGTGTAGCGTGAGGTATCCGAAATGTCAAATTACATAGGTTCTGTGGGTTAAACGAGTTTATTTCGGAAAATTAAATAATTTTGTGCAATTTTGACCACTTTGATCGATTTAATTTTAATCGTAGATACTTGTTATTATTGTGACACAAAGATTCACTTATTCACACTAAATAATTAAGCGACAATTTCAAAATTGGATTCGAAGATCGATTTATCTAAATCTAAATATATCAATTTCGTGTATACCATCAAACATTTTATCATCCATCTTTACACATATAATTTTACTAATAATAACTCGACTATGGGATTTCTAGGACTTTCAGCTTGATTGAATGCCTTTATTTATAGTCGTGAACATGTGACGTAGATTCCTTAAATGCTCCCAACTCAAATGAATCTCCTTATCAGTTTCTTCATGGAAGTTGTTTCTGACCATTGATGTTAACGAGCATAATAATAATCATTGGAATAGCCTTACTTTGTAACTTCATTAGTGAACTAATAAACAAATATCATATTAATTTTTTGAAATATTTAGCAAATGTGGTTGTAGATAATAATAATTATAATAATCCTGATGTTTGTATTTGATACTCATGACTAAACATTAGGTAAATCATTTCATTAATTTAGTATGTATATTATTTTAACTTAATAAATTTTCCATACAAAAATAATATTACAAAGTATCAAACTCGTGGAGTTGCACTCGCGCAGAGAGGTATACGCTCATAAAAGTGGTTGTGCGTATGTGTGCGTGA
The DNA here is from genome assembly GCA_031163375.1 of Conogethes punctiferalis. Taxonomy (NCBI): domain Eukaryota; kingdom Metazoa; phylum Arthropoda; class Insecta; order Lepidoptera; family Crambidae; genus Conogethes; species Conogethes punctiferalis. The sequence goes on along the minus strand of CM062096.1, from coordinate 10,082,802 downwards.
GCGGAGCAGCGAGCGGCACGTCCTCCCTCTGGGATGACCCGATTTGGACTGAATCGGCAAGCGCCGCGCGCGTGGCTTTATAGTCACTTTTAAAAAAATCGTATAAAATAAGAGGCATAGAATATTAATAAAATAATAATTAGGTGCACTTAAGAAAGACTTCTTTTACATTTACACAAAATTTCAACTAACAGAAACAGTGTTTTCTACTAGAAAAACACTGTTGAAAAGTGTGAATTGAGCTTATTTTGAAAAATTATTTTGGGCAATTTAATAACACATTTTTGAAAGTTTTTTTGTCTAGTGCACTAATAGACCATATAAGCTATTGTATAAACATATATTTAAAACATATGTATGTAATGCAATTGATATTAAGACTTTCGAAATTGACTCTGACTCGCATTTTTGCGAATCGGCTTACGGGAGATCTTTGATAAACAAAAATATACTAGTAAATGTTGTATTTTATCTAGCCTACGCACTGCTTGAAGACTTTATCTATATAAAAAACTATGTTTCTTATTTTAAAAAAATCGTTTTCTATGATAATAGCTCGCCCGAAAATACCAGTTTCGCCGCAAATACGTCGAATTCTGTATGCGCGCTCTTAATCTCGAATTTTCTATTTACATCAGAACTGTAACATACAGTTAAATTTTTCATGTTATTAAAATTGCAGTACCAAACAATATTTCACAATCCTTCAATTTCTAGGGTTGATATTCTTCCGCTCCTTTGCTCCGCTCCGTTGATATTCTTCCGCTCCTTTTCTGTCCGCTGATGATGACAAGGCCGCCTATGCTATCATCGTAGTCATTGAGAAAATAATCCAATTCTAGATTGGCGTCTTTATACGGCTCGGTGGCTCAATTGGTAGTGACCCCTGCCTTCTGAACCAAGGGTCGTGGGTTCGATTCCCACCCGGGACAAACATTCGTGTGATGAACACTTGTGTTTGTTCCGTGTCTGGGTGTTTATATTTGTATTTAAGTATTTATTTGTGGTACCTTCGTTGTTCTGATACCCATAACAAAAGTGCTTAAGCTACTTACTTTGGGATTAGACCAATGTATGTGATGTTGTCTGATATTTATATATTTATATACTGAGCAACAGTTATTAGGTTTCATATAGCTACGAGTAGTAGATAATTTACGTATACTTATATCGACATTGGCCTCTTCCCGAAATAGTTTTAGTCACGAAATTTCTATTTCTTGAAAAAATATCTGGTACTTCGTCTAGCCGTTTTCCGCCTATAGGAAAGCTACTTCCTGGTGTACTTAAAGTTTTTAATGGATAGTCGCAACTATAATAAGAATATGAACTTTTTCCATATGATAAAAATAAACTTGATGATAAATGGCGCTACTGTTTTTTGCATGGTAAATTACTAAACATTTTTTTTGTTTTTCTTGCAGACAAAAAGAAATTGCCCGAGTACGGAAACTAAGCGACGTGAAGGCACCAGAAGTACCAATATACAACGAGCATCTTCGACCAGGCTTTTGCAGAGTTTCGCTGCCGTTCTTCATGTCTGAAGCCGAGCTAGCCTTTATCTTAGAAGCGTTGAAGATGGTAGCGACAGAGGGATGGAAGATAATGCCACAGTACGTCATCAACCCTCAGACTGGCCAGTGGAGGCATCACAGCTGCTCTGTTATAAGAGATAAGAAGTCGTTGTACTCGCTTAGATTCCATGACGGAAAAGTGACGTCGCACGAAAGACGTGTTTCTGGTAAGCTTTCACAATTTTTCAAGCATCGACTGGATTTAACATTATATTCATAAGTATTCACTGGTGTCTCTTCTTTTATCCAGGACCGGGAATATTTCCGCAAACCTACACGGAATGTTTACAGACTGCGAGGAATTTGTTCAACAGAGCTAGAAAGCTAGCTATGAAATGTACAACCGCTGAACCAGAGGTCACGTTTAATCCACGTATAGATTATTTGAGATGGTTCATGTTGCCGAAGGAAGCGCATGACCTTTTATTGGGTCGCTCAGGAAATGTTAAACATATTGTGCCATTTGACCCGTCAGGGTTTACAGGGGCTCGAAAAAGTCTACACGTTTCGAGGTCCTGCATAACGTCATCGCCAATATTAGGGACATCGGCGAGGCACTTCAGCCTATCCGCCATTGATGATTGCCAAATATTTAGACTGAAACAAAAACAAAAGTTCTTCTCCAGAGAGTCGAGTCTCAAAGAAACGCACAAAGAGGAGTCGACGGCACCACATCCAGTGCAGTTTGCCGTCGGCGAATCTGTGTCGCCATTGCGAATTATTCCTCCAATGAAGAAGCCCATACTTATGCGGTCCAGATGTTACAGCTTAGGATCAGATAGCCCACCGGTCCCATTAAGTGCACAAGCTAAGCTAAATCTCGGATTGAAAGAAACAAGCCCGAATAATGTTATTGAGAAAGAGAGCTTGTTTTGTAATTGCGGAAGCCAAACAGATCTCCAATCATTGGATGATCCTATGATCTCACCCGGAAAGTCATACCCCTACAGCACTCAGAGTAGTACCTCTGCGTCCGACTGTAGCCAAGTAGGGCGAGTGTCGCCCACGACCTCACTGACGTCACAGACATCTGAGGATATCCAAGCTTACGTCAAAGAAATGACTAAAGAAATAGCCACCGAAATTAAATCAGAGATCCGTGAAGTGATTTCTAAAGTTGATGATATTTTAGAGAACTCCGATGCGCTTGAACAGTCAAACACAAGCATGACCTCTATATCTAGTCAAAACGATAGAAATTCCGTGTCAGTCACAGATGTAGCCCAATACCTAATGGGCATGTCGAGAGAAATGGCGTCCGAAGTCAAGCACGAAATTCGCGAGATGGTTAGTCAAGTGGACGAAATGATATCGCCTGATTACACAGGATCGAGTTCAAGAAAGAGTTCCCCACCTCAAACGGGGAGAAGAAGAATTGGTTCTGGTCCGGAATTGGGATTGGATTTACATAGAGCGACACAATGTCTAAGGAAGTGTCCGACTAGTCCTGTGCTTCCAGTACAATACAGTAATGATGATGACTCTAGACTGAAACGTTCACCGAGTAGCCAGTCCCCAAAATCATCTCAGTGCACGCCTTCACACGAGGCATCGGGGCCTAACAGCATCAGCTTCAACTCCAGTGAAACATCGACGCCAGACACCATTATCCAAGTTGTGACCACGTCGCAGAATTCACCGGTTTTTCCGAAATCTTCGAGTTCAAATAAGCTATCAGACGATGAAACAAGTTGTAATGACGTCACTTGTAGACACTGCTGTATCAAGAAAACATGGTGCCAAAACCCTTCAATTAGCTCACAAGACAGCGGCATTAACTTGTCATTCACAGAAACCGATTCTTATATGGATTTTGGTAAGTTTCTAATAATTTTACTTGTGCTTATCTATAACTCATACGTTATACTTTAACTGGTATGGGGGTCACCGGTAAACGCAAACGATACTTTTTATATTGTGTTTTTACTTTAGTAGATCAAATCAATCAATAAAAGGTGATCCAGTAGTATCCTTCTATTCTTTCTATAGCTACATTTATGCTCTGTATAACCAGATATTATATGTACTTTTTTTATTTACAAGTACCTCGTAAGTCATTTCATACTTTTGTCCTTATTCATTAATCTTTTATAGAAATTTTATAGCTTTCTATCTCAGCTCGGTGACATTAGTGTTACGAGCAAACCAATCAAAGCAATTCACAAAATGACTCCACTATGAAAACTGTTTATTGTTTTGTATCGTTTACGACACAAGCAATTTTAAGTCAATGGTCCGTCATCATTTCCAGTTTTAAACTGAACGCATCCAGTTGGCAAATCAAGATATAAAAAGCAGATGAAACCTGCATTACATTATTCTTGGTGCGTGACAATATGTCACAATCACGGTACCGGATATTAGTTGAATGAACTAGAGTTCGTTTGGTATTGTTTACTAGAATTGAATTTTTGGACGATGCGATCACGCGATGTCTATCTGATAGATTGTTAGGACAAAATTTGCAAATACAGGTAAGTATTTCTAGCACTCTGTGAAAGATTTGTAAGCTATGATACTCGTATAATTTTCTTTATTTTCGTATAATTTGTTCTTCAACTCCCTGTACGTCAATGACATCACCTTTTTCCATCAACTGTTTGGTATGTCCGTCTTGGCCGACGTACAGGGAGTTGAAGGTGCTAGCGGAGTCCAGGAAAGAATGGAAATTGCTCCACCGAAAAGAGCGAGGCTCTTATATTTTGAATGAATGAATAATTTAATCATCGAAGCTAGGATATTTCTAGGATAGATGCCATTGATCTAAATCTAATTATTACCAACGTCTTTTCAAGCTATGATAAACATAAAGCCTAAGATTAACAAGACTTCTTCTGTGACAATTTCAGTAAAATGGAGAACTTCCTCAGATCCTACGACGAACAAAGCGAAGAAACTTCAAGGGCGGCTCCGAATCTGCCAGAAGTATGAGAAGAGCGAGGTGCCGGACATCATCGAGGGTGTGCCGGTGTGCTCCGGAGACCACGTCCGGCAGAAGAGGTACGACGAGACTGGCACTGACACTGGAAAAGTGGCTTTCCAAATACCAGACGACTCAGAAAGGCCGAATAGGTAAATTTGATAATTTTTAGATGTTTCTTTTGACAGTATTTGTAGTGTGGTGTAGGTACTCAACCTTAATAGTTACTTTGGAATCATCTTATTAACAAAACAAATCAACTGGAAACACAGGCATCATCATAATCATCGGCCTGTAAACTGGACGTAGGCATCGTCATCCTAAATTTTTTTCATACATTTTTTTCTTTTTTTTCTCATTCTCCTTCTATTGATGTCTTTTGTGTATACTTATTACATGTGTATTGTTTTTGTTTGTGCTGCCAATAAACGTATTTCATTAATTCATTCATTCATAAATTCAAACCTTCGCTATAATCTATATTATGCACCTTGCAACAACCATGTTACTCGATCTTTAGTAATCTTATGATAATCCTGTAGAAATCGTTAAAGACTATTTAAGTAAGATATACCAATATTGTTCAAAGTATTATTAATAATAAGGATATGCCATTAAATAAAACAAATAAGTGAATAATAAGTTCAAACTTGACACGAAGTCTAAATATAGCAGACGACTTGTCAAGTAAATGTGTTTTTAATCACTAACGATTAACACTAACCGATTCACAAGAAGTGCACATGTTGTAACGATCTTTAGTCAGACGATACTAAATATGACCTCTACAAAGGTGAATAAACTCCTTTAGCATCCTTATAGTATCTAGAACTTGGCAAAACTGTCAGTTATACTGTTAATAATAACTCGTGGGTGTTTCGTTGGCAATTACTCAAATATTCCGCTGACCATAATTTTTCATTCGGATCATTTTTCATGGCGACATTTGCCGAATTTAGCAATTAAATTTTAATTAGGTTCTCTTTTGAATTAGGTACGTGTTTAACAACGTTTAAGGATCATTAATCATGAAAAATTAGCTGTACAAACTGATCACTTTATTCAATGTATATTATGGACATAGCTATAGGTATATGAGGTGTAAGGAACAGTGCTGGAAACGAGAACAATATATTCTGATTCTCTAAAGATTCTTTTCGTATCACACAAAATATGATTGATATGAACTCGATAACAGAATACTAAGTGAGGTACATGGAAGTAAAAACACACAGAGATTATGTATTAAAAGTTCTACAATACAATATTGTCGGTAAATAGGTATTAGATAATCAAAATTTAAAAAGCTTAATGGACGTAAACGTTAGGGAGGTATGCCTACCTACGGAGTGTTAGGTACCCAGATCTATTGGATAAAGATAACTACTAGCTAGACCGGCGATAACGGGTGGATCCGCTTGTTATGTATTACATAATAGATTTCCTCTTTGACACGACCAGCCATATCTAACTCGGTCATCTGTACCCGTGACATAATGAAATATGCAACAGTAAAGCATCTCCATTGGAAAATTGCATTTTTATTCCTAATTTCAGCTTTTTCAGCAACCATTATGTTAGTTTTTTTTTTAATATTGGGTTTTACGGCTCTGGGAGCGTGCCCTTTTAAGCCAGTCTTCGTGCTCCATTATGTTAGTAGTCTGTATCCTTGCCAGAGTAACATTAGTTTCATTATTTATTACAACTAATTCTTTATAATTTCTTCTTTTTGGTACTTTTGGTATTTCATCCTTATAATTATTAAGCGCATTAGAATTTAACTAGCTATGCTCGCGACTTCGTCCGCGTGGAATAGTTAATTTTTCCCCGTTTTTTTCACATTTTCCACCATTTCTTCGCTCCTAATAGTTGCAGCGTGATGTTTTATAGCCTAAAGCCTTCCTCGATAAATGGTCTATTGTACACAAAAAAAAATTCAATTCGTACCAGTAGTTCCTGAGATTAGCGCGTTCAAACAAACAAACTCTTCAGCTTTATAATATTAGTTTAGATTATTTTGAAAGAGTCTTACTTATCTGCTGATATCATCAACTTACGCTTCAAACTATTAGGGTCCTAGTAGGACTGTAACTTATCTAACTAATGATTTTAGTATTAATCTCTGGTGTAATTAGAATTAATTTTAAATTCATAATAAAATCAAATTCTGATATCATGCCAGTGTAGTATTACCATTAAACCACCGCAACAGTGCCACGCCGCAATGCCGATAAAATATTAGCAAATAAAGATTCGGCTGACCTATCTACTCATACAATTATTTAAATACATAGTGATTATTCACTGTTCCGTTCTTCTTCACGTACTCCGCCCGTGACCTTTCAGATTTGCGTCACTATGACGCCGAAGCCACATTACGATCAAGAATCGTTTGCGGAACTGTGGCAGTTAAAAGAAATTAAAATAGTTTTGTCGGTACATAAAGAATTTTCCAGCGCTTTGCTGCTCAATTTATAATTTTTTAACGATTGCTTTTATGAGTACTAAGTTCGGGTCTGGCACTAATAAGAGCCAAACTTTCTTTTAATTTGCGAAATACTTTATTATTTCGCTTCTAACTATTTAATTCACACTTTTGGACGTTTGCTTTCTTTCCGGGCTCTGTTTATGAAATGTTTACATTATTCAATTAATCTAAAGTGATGTTCCTTGATAAGTTTAGGCATCTTTAGTTTTTTTTATTTCTTCACGTACCTAAACATTCGTTTTTTCTTCAGGAGTCGGGCTATCATCCATTTTATTAGTAATATCCAGATCAATGTTCTTTTCTCTACCTATTCTGTCCTACTGCTGTGCAAAGGTCTCGCCTACATCAATGTTGTGTTAATCAATTTGCCACGTTTGGCCATTACTTTCTTCCACGGCTTGATCCTAAGATCCTTGACTATCCTCTCGGAGTAAGATTTTTTAAATCTTAAGGATGCGTAACGGAACTTAACTCAGATCTGACTTAATTTGTTTTTTGTTACCAGGACTGCGATATCAGGGACCGACTTCAAGAGGTCCAGTCGTTCGTCCAACGCGTCATCCAGCTGTTCCGACCGCAGCTCCCGGTCGAGTGGGTACGGCACTGATCAGCGCACGTCATCAAACGAAGAACATTTCTATGAGAGAAGGTATGTGTGAGTTTGTTTACTTCTAGGATACACAATGCATAGTAAACTGCTCTTGAATTGACAAGCACTGTATAGGTAAAACAAAACTGAATCGTAGTGTGAAAAATGGTAAATTAAGGAAGAATGAAGGAGTTTAGGCTTTTGGCCTCTGACAGAAGAAGCTTTCATGAACACGTGACCAAACCATCAAAGTCTGTGGAACTTTGGACTTACTGTAATTATATTAGGTTCAGCCACTAGGTTTATTATGTTATACGACTACTCACTGATTGACAACCAGTTTGGTTCAGGGGTAGCAAACAGTGCCGTAACTAGGGCGGTGCCAGCGGTGCCCAGGCACAGGGCGCAGACCCTGGATGGAGGGGCGCACAAATGACCAGACCACATTTTAAGGGGCGCAGTTTTGAAAGCTCTTTCTTTTTATAGTAGCTCGACATAATGGCTTCCTTACGCCTGATGGAAAGCGAAAGAGAAGCCCAAGTCGCTGTAACAACTAGCAAGTCAGTTACCTGTCAGTTGCCACCGCCATGCCGGCCCAACCCTAACCCCCCACGAGCTCTGGAAACCCTACTCACCAGCAGAAACACGACCCGGAAGTCATTTGGCTGCGGTATTCTATAGGGTGTAGGTTCGATATGCCCTACCTCTCTTAAGCTAGCACCGGGCGCATAAAAGGATAGTTACGGCACGTGTAGCAAACGCTGCTTCTGACACAATGGTCACGGGTTCGACCCCCCTATTGCAAACATTTGCATGCATGAACGAATATGTCTCTTTGTATAAGTCTTGATGTTCGCTACCTATGTAGTTCTCTAGTATCCATAGTACAAGCTGTGGCTTATTTTAGGACTAGATGGCGCTGTGTGACCAAGGGTGGCATTTCTTGGGATATTTCATTTATTATATAAATTTTCCTCTTACAGCGAGTCAGAATGCCGCTTGTTGAAGGAAGAGTTCGGATGGGAGGAGGACGATAGCAGCGCGTGCAGCGATACCTCCCTTACGGACTTCACCTTCGACGACGAGGGCAAGTGGCACTGCCCCCCCAAAGCTATTTGGAAGGCCACTGTTGAGGTAAGATTTAGTTTTATTAGATTTGCCCGTGTGATTTCCAGATTTGGAATTCCCCCAAATGACAATAGTGATGTTTCCAGGGTCAAAATAATTACATTTAGTCTGTATTTTAGATTATAAAAATATATTGGACACAATTTTTTTTTTAATTAAACAAAAAACAACAAAGATTCAAGGCATCAAATAAATAAATAAATAAATAATAAATGTCACCTAGTGGCGAAAAAACTCCCACTCTTTGACGTCACGCGTAATTTTAATGGGCTATTATCTTTGGCATTTTTGGTCTCATTTACAAATGAAAAAAAATACTAACCTTTATTTTTGAACAATCCAAAAGACGGACTAATTACATTTTTTCGGCAACAAGCCTATTGTCATTGACTATGTCCAGCAGTGGACGTTGGCAGGCTGATGATGAGATTGAAAATGCATCGTTCACATAGGCCTTAGAACTCTGCTCTAATTCGTAATTAAACTCAATTTAACTTGTAAAAATGGTTGCAGGCGATTCACGAGTTCAACATGGTGCGACCTGGTGATAAGGTCCTGGTGTGCCTGTCCGGTGGACGGGAATCCATAGCGCTCCTCCACACTATGCACCAATACCAGTTCTACGCAAGATCTAAGGGGATACACTTCAGTATTGGTAAGTTTTATATTAATTTTTTTCTGTATAATATACGATAATATTTGTCAACTATCTTTTTTTTTATTTTTAAAAGAACAGCTTACAGGATGACCTCACTCCACCTGATGGTAAGCGGTCGTGAGGTCCAAAAGTTAGGTCGACAGGCAAAATAGAACAAACCCATTGCGCCTGTCGCCCTCACCCTGAAGGCCCATCTTTTTGCTTCTTTAGTGAATATATTCAAAAAAACATTAAGTAGGCTAGAACAGGAATCTAAAAAAAATCGTCTGTCTGTTTGTACACGCTAATCTTTCGTCTGAAACATTTTTTTGAACTATAAGAGATTGGCATTACTTTAACATGTATAGGAATGACGATTTTGCAAAATTGTACCGCCTGGTGAGCATATTCTGTTGGACCATTTAATGTAGTATCCGCTAATAGTAAAACAGTATAATTGGTACTTTTGTTACAGGTGCATTATTCGTACACGAGGATAAATCAGAGATGGATCCTCGTTACCTGATGGCGTACTGCAGAATGCTTGGAGTCAAATTTATCTATCAAGATAAATTGGACGAAGATGAGTCAGAAAGTAAGAAACTTTTTAAATTGCTAATACAAACAAAACAAGAACACGGAGTTACCTTAATGACTAATTTGTTAAATTGTAAGGGGTAACCTCCCGAGGTTAGGAATATTTTTTTAAAATCGGTTCAGTAGAGCGGGATCTACTAAAGCGATTTTAAAAAAATCTTTTATCAATAGAAAGCCACGTTATTGCTCATAGGTTATAAAAAACTGAAAAATAAAAAGGCTATTAATATTATGCACAACGAAGTGGGCACGGGTCATAGTAGAGATATTAAATGGAAATAATGAACAATGCAGATTGCCCAAGATCGGGAAGGTTGGCGACCTCTGGGGAGGGAATGAACGGCTATGGGCTGATTGATTAATTGATAAACTATCTATCCAGGACGAGGCAGCACATCTAGCAAGGTGTCTGAGCTGCACCGCTGGGCGACGCACGCGGTGCGCCGGCGCACGTACTCGGCTGCGCGCGCGCACGGCTACGGCGTGGCGGCCGTCGCGCAGAACCTCGACCACGCGGCGAGGGCGTTCGTGGCCAATGTCTTCCATGGAGGCGCTCTGAGGACCGTCAAGGCGCATTATCGTGTTGGGTTAGTTTTGAGGACATTTTTTTTTATTGTAGCTCGTCATAATGGCTTCCCTACGCCTGATGGAAAGCGAAAGAAAAGCCCGAGTCGCTGTGACAACGGGCAAGTAACTGGTTACTTACCTGTCAGTTGCCACTGCCATGCCGGCCCAACCCTAGCCCCCCACGAGCTCCGGAGACCCTACTCACCAGCAGAAACATGACCCGGAGGTCATTTGGCTGCGGTATTCTATAGGGTGGAGGTCCTTCCCCGGACGGGCAGCTCAATACGAGCGAAGAGATATATAAAGCACTAGCTTAAAGTTTTTTTTATGCTACTGATGTTAAAATGCTTGCTGGCCCGCCTGATGGTAAGCGGTCACCGCAATTCATGAACGCTGGGGTATGGCATACGCTTTGCAGACCCTTTAAGAACCAAACTACTTTATACTTGCCGTGCCCCATATTGTATTCCCCTGAGTACACTTCATAGGAGATTGGTTTAAAAAGAATTTATTGATTTTTCTAACTATTTTATTCTTATTAAAATAGCAAGTTAATAAACAATTACTTAGCAATTACTTACTGCTTGTCTGATTTAAATATAATCATCAGCTCCTGTTTGTTCCCATTGAGGCGATCAAGCTTACTTTTAACTAGGGCCGTAAGACTTTAGTCAAAATCAAAGCAGGCTATTCTTATAGTCTTGGGTCTTTTACACGGGGCGTGAAGCGGCACTTATGCAGGCAGTCATAGTGTGTTCGATCCACGTCACACTAACCAGGTGTGATGAGGATCCGTTACACTTTTTGGACTTCGTCGTTTGCTTAATATCAGGCAAGACGCAGTCATTTTGAATTGTTAATATTATTAAAAATAAGACTGTGAAATCCATGAAATGTACGCGATCGTGGTCAGTATAATGTAAATTAGATTACTCTGCTTCTGATCTTAATTTAAGAGAGGTAGGACATAGCGTATCTTCGCTCGAATTGAGCTGCCTGTCCGGGGAAGGACCTCCACTCTATAGAATACCGCAGCCAAATGACCTCCGGGTCGTGTTTCTGATGATGAGTAGGGTCTCCGAAGCTCGTGGGGGGTTAGGGTTGGGCCGGCATGGTAGTGGCAACTGACAGGTAACTTTCCATCAGGCGTAGGAAAGCCATTATGTCGAGCTACTATAAAAAAAATTACAAAGTTTAAGTCATCTAACAGTTACCATATTATTTCAGGGAGCACGACATCCGCATCATCCGGCCGTTCATATACGTGCGCGGGCGGGCTCTGGAAGCGTTTGCGAGGGGGGCCCTTCTGCCTGACTTCCGCACGCCGGTGCACGAAGACGACGCTGACGAGAAGGAGTCACCGCCTGCCAGCCCCACCACCAGCGAGGGGGACGGGGATAATGAGTAAGTATAAGACTTTCTCAGTGGAAACCGCGTTTCGTCAAACGTAATGTAGGACGCCCTCAGGTGGAGTGACGATTTGCGCAGGACGGCTGGCAAGTGCTGGATGCGAGAAGCCCAAAATCGACCTAATACACAGCACATGTCCAGCAGTGGATTGGCTCGGGCTGATGATGATCATAAGACTCTCCATTGTTTTTGTGGTTTTTGATCACCGCAGTCCATTATCCGTTTGGTTTCCGGATTTAGAATAGGACCATCCCATCTCATCCCGTGGATGTCGTAGAAGACTTAAAGGAATATCAGGAAATGGGCCACTATCTGCCCGCAAGATTTTTTATCAGCTCGTTTTAAAAGAAACGTAGATACAAAACTAAAAGGGGTAAATATTCCAGCTAAGATTATTCTTAAGAATAAGAAAGACGCAGTCATTTTGACGAAAATTTTGACTTAAGAATAAGAATAATCTTAGCTGGAATATTTACCAGCTCTTTGTTCTGGTCCTTCTGGACAAGAACAAAGAGCAATTTAGATCGGAACAATGAACTCGTGTTTGATAGAAGTGAAGTCTGGCAAATATTGTCTTGACTAAAGTTGCAAAGAATTCTCCTAGGAAATCTTCATTTATAATTACGTTCAGCTACCAAAACCTTCTGTTCATCAGTCGAAATACAGTGGAGTGCAGTATTGCATTGCTTGTAGAAAACGCCAAAGAGGTGCAAACTATCCACGCATTAACGTTATCATGCTCCTTCATTATGGCGTCAGTCTAACTAGCTTAAAGAATCACTAAAATCCTTTTATTAGTTTAAGCGTGAGAGTAATAAAACAATTCATCCATCCATTTAAACAAAATTTCACATTTATAATATTACTCGTAGTAGGTATATTTGGATGGTCACATTTAAATATACTTTCTTTTCCTTCCAGCAAAGAGCCAGCACACATCGAGCGCTCATCATCAGATCCTTGCGGCTCCTCAGACAAGCGGCCGAGCATCGACTGCGCGCTCGGGCGGCAGCTGTCGGAGCCCCTCGACCTGGCTCGAGGTCTCCTCGACTGCCAGGAGCGCCTGTACCCGTATCTGTTCGCGAGCCTGAAGAACGCCCTGCACCCGCTTATAAGTGCTAGGTGAGTTGGTTTAAGATATGAGTGATTGGGCATCTTGACCCCACCATACAGAGCGCGTGTAGCGGGCCACCGTCGTGTTTAATGGGTTTTCGCTGCTAGAAAGAAATGAACCCCACATAACCCAGATATCCTGTATCTAGGGTCCTAGTGCATACGTCATCTAAAAGGAGTCTTTACCCTTTTAGATAAAAAAAGATATGGGTGATAATGAATAAGTCGGATATGGTTTGAAAACTAGGTTACGGATGGTGAACATCAGGTACAGTTTTTACGACTATTGTTAGATATTTGTCATTCAGTCCCGAGTTAATTTAGAATAGCCTGATTTCTAAATTGACTCGCTAGGAAATTGAAAACTTGCTGGAAATCTATGGTCAAATTATGGCAAATTTTCATGATATTCAAAACCTTATTTAAGAACATAAAGATTGATCATATTACCAAGAAAATTTAGTATGCAATTAATTAATATAAAAGATGGTTTTGCCTCGGAGAAAAAGCAGCAAAGATAAATTGACGTTGTGACTTTATCACTTACTTTTTACAATTTGTTTTGCAGAAATATCGAAAAAGATCTGAAAGAGCACAGACACAGAAAGAAGTCCGTGATCCAGATGAAGAACGGCGCCCCAGTCTATGACTCTGAGGAAGGTACCGACGAAGAACCAGTGCCATAAACTACGCGACTGATGTGTGATTGCTGTGGCAAGTATCATCGTAGTACCAGTTATATCTGAACGTGGATGTCCTTTTTATAAGTAAATAGGTAGCGCTTGACCCCAACTCGCCTAATGTTAGGTGACGTTAGAGCCTACGGTGGAACGCGATCACCCAACAAAAATGAATCGGCTTTTGATGGGTGTCTGTCGCCTTGAACATCTGAAAATTATATCTGTCGGAGAATACGGACTTCGGTAAATAGTTCCATAGTTTAGCCTTACGCACTATGAATGTGCTAAGCGCTTAGAGCGACTTTTTGCAACCTGCACCATAAATCGGTGTCTTCTAGCCGTGTCCCTGCTCTTCCGATGGTGGTCCTTTCATTTCAAAGACTTCTGTAGGCTTTTGATCACGCTTCGGATTTCTGACAAATTGTGTTAGTGTAGTAATGTTTATATGCTAGTTCTGTATGATGGTTGCTTCGGCAGCATGTGACTCTATAGTTGCCATTTGGAGCACTGAGTCCAATAGTGTAAGATTAAGTCTTTGGTTTAAGGCCTTCAACAGCTTTTGAAAATTCCACAATGATGTTTTTTGATGATTTTATAGTTTTCACCCACACGTACGACGTTTACTGAACCCAGGGATCGTTATTCGTTTATCTTTGGTTAATAAAATTAGGGGCTAAACGTGCAGCGACTTTTGAGTTTTTGAATGAATTTGCATTGGTGGAGGATGTTTCCAAGTCTTGTACATAAATCTGAGTAGGTTGTCTGCTGAATATCATAAGTGTTTGAACCCTACTGCATGATAAGTACAGGATTTGGCTAACCATATATCCGTTCGTCGCTTAATTTTTAAATAAATAACAGTAAGTGGATGAGGAATGTCTTGAGAATCTTCGGATTGTACTTGCCACAGTTTTACGATACTTTGTGTTAAACAGACCAATTGTGATTACTCAGTGATTGTTTTGTTTGTGATGAAGATATTAAATGTTGAATACTGACGTTATAGTCGATCGCCCATTGTATGGCGCAATTATTTTACTTTTTTTTGAGGTTATGTATGTTCGGGGATGCCATATTGATGAATATTGTACTACTAATTATATTATTATTATTCACTATTGAATAGTTGTGGAATTGAAAACAATGTGCATTTGTTACAGTCTGCTAATTATGTTGTATCAGTGTTGAAGATTGCATGAGTGTTGTATGGTAAGATATACCTACATGAGGAAATTAATATTTATTCTGTCGTGTTGTTCGTATTAATAAATCTAAGGCATATTATATGTAAGTGGTTATGAACTTCAGATTTTTATTACAAAGATCTGTACAAATGTAACTATTTTGATGAATATTAACGGTCTATTAACTATGATGTTATGAATGAAGAATATACTTTAATGTTATACGATTTTCAAAGAAAAAACATCAAAATGGTTATTTATACAACGGTAGTAACCTAGATATAGTAGAGCCTATATGAGAAGTTATATTGTTAAATGTGGGTGATGTGTAACAATGACATGTATGTTAATATTTTTATTTCAGTCACATAAATTATATTTTATGCGACATTATGTTATAATTGTTTTTACAACGATTAGTTTAACTTCTTTGAATAACTATATTTAGGATTGTGACTTTTTGTATAGCAACATCAAGAGTCAGGTTTCAATTTGAGAAATAAAGTGAAATATGACTGTTGATGCGAGACTGATTATACTGTTTATATTATAATTAATTATTATTAATCTCGTTTCAATCGACGAGTTAAAATTATTAGTTCAACTTATTAAAGTTGTTTTTATATTACTTTTTGTTTCATTTAACAATGTGGATGTTAGATGGCCATTATTTTTGTATTGCTGGATATTAGCGGTAAGCAAATTCCTGAATACTGCATAGATTAGTTTTAAGGTTCAACGTTAACATGAAATGTGAAACAAAGTCCCATTAATTGCTTCCATGATAATCGTATTCATATACATTTTGTCCTAAAATAAATATGGAGTTTTAATAAAGTTTTGTTTTATTTCAAAAACTTGAATCGATCCTATATTTAGTTGTTACTACTGTAAGGTATTTATTAATAGTTGGTGATGACAAAATAAAAAAATACAACACCTATGGATGGATCCAGGGAAGGACACCGTCACATCGCTTATAAAAAGTAGGTAGACGTTTTTGGCTCATTGGTCTGGCGCGATTTTTTTTTTAGATATTTGTAGGTTTTAGTACTTTATACTAAAGATGGATTAATTAGAAGCCGAATGATGTAAAAGGCGTCATCATCAGGCCCTGCGATCGCCAACCCGCCCGCCAGCGCGGCGATTATGGGTATATCCTCGAGATATTTGCCCCAAGTGGCGAACAACTGGAGAGGCCCACGTCCAGCAGCGAACCGTGATAGGCTGATGATGATGATGATGATGAATTCGCCAGGAAAATACAGGTGAATTAGTGACAGAATTATGAGATTTTTTCAATTAATGGCAAATATATTTTGTTACGTGCACTCTAGGAATATGTTAACATTACCCTTATGTAAAGAAAACAAAACACTATATTTTTTGTACAGTACTCAAAACACAACTCCATGTACATCAGGAGGTAAACAGTACATAAAATTTAGGAGTGATGCCTTACAAAAGCCAGGTTACGTTATGTTTATGCTTATAAATTTTTTACATCTAGTCGTCGTCCTATTATATATATTATATATATATATATACCTATTTATCTATATTTATATGCATTTATTGATTTATATTGTATTTATTAGTATATTATTAATTACTATATATTATGGTTTTATGCATTGTCCCAACAATTAAGTATGTTTATTATTTTTAATTTTTTATTTCGGGGCATGTTAATATTAATATATCATATCAAATGTTTCCACGTAAATTGAGCAGCACACTACCCACTTAATTGTTTCTGTTTTGCCTAAAGGTTGACTGGTAGAGAATGCCTACGCGGCATTAAGTTCGCCTTTTGTACTTTATTTTTTATATTGTGCAATAAAGATTGAATAAATAAATAAATAAATAAATTTCTTCTCGAGCGACGTAGACACGTGTGCTCCTCTTGCTGGCTTTCCGGGGACTGAGTTTAAAGAGATGTTGCAGTCCACATTGACGTCACAATAAACTCACACTAACACGAACTGTGATCTACCGCGCCAGATCAATTAGTGCTGTTCCGTTGGACAAATTTAAAATTACCGTATCTTTTTTCCTGAATGTTGTAATCACTTAAACTGTTTATTCTATTAATGTTAAATAATGCAAGTATCGAATGAAATATTAATAAACATCGATATCGGTGTTTTTCTATTTAAAATATTTTTTTAAAGTTAAAAAATTTGCGTTTGGACGCGCCAGTAAACTGAAAAATCGGGTGTTTAACAATTTTTTTAAAAAAAAGTATACATATTACATAAGTATTATATATTGGCCATGGTAGATACCAATTTTGTCTACCTACTTCAAGTGAGAAATTTTAAGAAATCGTTTAAAAACATGTGTTCTCCGGCTCTGGACACGTTTTTTTGTCGTTTCGGAGAATCGCCCGTGTAATGGTTGTCATCCATCGACATGGAAGTGGCAAACTCATATAGTGTTTCAGGAATAGGGCACTTTAGCCATCAATTTGTATGTGTGTGCCGATGATAAGTTCATAATTATTGGTGATATCTGTTTTGACACTCCATCAACAGCTGGGTGTAACGCAGTGGTATCAAGCGCGCGTTACTGTTATATAAATTAAATATATAGGACTAAAATAAAACAAATACACACTTTATGTTACGCTCTAATCATACACTACACATTATAACTATGTCTGTGTGCGTGCTCACATACATTTCCTTAAATTAATGAGTATTATAAGTACTAAGGATTCTCCGTTTTCATTTTATATTGAGAAAAGCTTAACATCAAACACTGAATGTGATATAATATTATTAGATACTACACCTTATACAGAAGCTAAAAGCAGAGACGAATTATTGGACTATTCTAGAGAATATGCTAAATATAATAAGAATATTCGTAAAATTACATTATTTAACACACATAATTCTAATTACCACCTAGATTTTATATTTAAATTTTATTTCATGACCACACAACATTATTTCTTTAGATGATTAATTACTAAAATATAGAATCTTCAGTAAACTTCTACGACATTGTAATATACGTATAGTGAATTACACTACTATTTATGCTACAATAAATATAGATAAAATGCTATATAGTGTAAAATAGAGTTTCATTTAGGGAAAAGGTTTAGGTATAGAGTAAGGCCGAAACATTATTTTTTTCCTCCCGCGCAGCATGGCTTACCCCCTGCGAACAAAAGGTTGCAAATTAATAAAGATTAAACAAAATCAATTATTTTTTATGATAAAAGGTACACAATGACGGGCTCGGTGGCTCAATTGGTAGTGAGACGGGCTCGGTGGCTCAATTGGTAGTGACCCCTGCCTTCTGAACCAAGGGTCGTGGGTTCGATTCCCACCCGGGACAAACATTCGTGTGATGAACACTTGTGTTTGTTCCGTGTCTGGGCAGTGCCGGTTTTAACACTACCAGCGCCCTGGGCGAGATTTCGACAGCGCCCTCCAACTTCAATTCAATCCCATACGAAAAAACCGGCCAAGTGCGAGTCGGACTCGCGCACGTAGGGCTCCGTATCACCGATTAAGTGAAAAAAATTAGGTAATTTGATATATGACGCTTAAAAAAAAACTACTGTCTAGATTTCGTTCAAACCAATTTTCGTTAGTAGTTTTCATAGTAATACACATCATATATTTTTTTTTCACTTTTATCATGCCTATATTTTAGGAGTTACGAGAAGAAGTTACACTTTTTACCACTTTGGCAGAGTCTCTCGCGCAAACTATTCAGTTTAGAAAAAAATGATGTCGGGGATCTCAACATCATTTTCAAATACCTATCCATAGATACCCCAAACGTATAGGTTTGATGAAAAAAAATTTTTGAGGTTCAGTTCTATGTATGGGGAACCACAAAAGTTTTAGATTTTTTTCTGATTTCATTTTAAAATCATAAAGCGGTTAACAGAATACATCTACGCACCAAATTTCAATAATGTAGCTCTCATAGTTACGGAATAAACTGGCTGTGACATACGGACGGACAGACAGACAGACCAGACATGACGAATCTAGAAGGGTCCCGTTTTTGCCATTTTGTATGAATCGTGAAAACTTAAGACTTAATAATAAACACTAAAACGCTATTGAGCGAGGATATCACTTTGGTAGAAGACGTTGCCTGAGGGCGTGGGATGGCGGTGTATCACCGCGGCTCGGCGGGTCCATCGGTCACGGTTCTCGTGGCCATCGGATAGGTCCATTTTGGATTGTTCGCCGGGCAACCTGTTTCCCCTCGCAGGAGGGACCAGGGGGCTTGCCTTAATTGGCCGGCCGGAGTGGAGCAAACCACATTAAAAAACCGCCTGTTATCCCGACTTCGGTCGGGACCAGGAGGCGCGAGCTCAAGAGGAGAAAACCACAATAAAAATCCACCCTGCGGCGGCGGCTGCACGCCCGACGGGGTTCCGCGAGGTCGGCACGGGGGTGTCGGCCACGTATCGCACGAACCCCGTCCTTGGAGGAGGGAGACGTCCTTTACAGGACTGATCCCTAGGCTGCCCCAAGTGGGGGGGCCAAGCCGAGTCTGCCTAGCAGACGAGCGCTGGTGGCTTCACGGAGTTATGGTGAAGGACCCGTGTCGCCACAACCCAAGGCGCATTTGACGGTGGCAACCAGGGTTTTTTAGTGGGTATTCTCTGCCGACGCGGAGCGAGTCCCACATAACCTGCTGCTCCCCCGGGCAGCGGGTATGCGTAAACTGCATTTCTCCCTGGTGAAACAAAAAAAAAAACCGGCCAAGTGCGAGTCGGACTCGCGCACGTAGGGTTCCGTACCACTGATTGAATGAAAAAAATTTGGTAATTTGGACATTTTACCACTTTGGAAGAGTCTCTCGCGCAAACTATTCATCTGAGAAAAAAATGATGTTAGAAACCTCAACATCATTTTCAAATACCTATCCATAGATACCCCACACGTATGGGTTTGATGAAAAAAAACATTTTTGAGTTTCAGTTCCATGTATGAGGAACAAAAATTTTTCTGATTTTACTTTAAAATCTTAATGCGGTTAACAGAATACATCTACGTACCAAATTTTAATAATGTAGCTCTTACAGCTCTTCGGAATAAACTGGCTGTGACATACAGACGGACAGACAGACAGACAGACATGACGAATCTATAAGGGTCCCGTTTTTGCCATTTTGGCTACGGAACCCTAAAAAGGATAACAAACACGCGCTATATTCGGGATAGCAATTTTTACTTATATTTTTCGAACTTAGTTCCCGTGTATAGAAATAAGGTCGTAAAATTAAGCTAACGTTGATAAGGCAGCAAAATATTTGTGTTTTGTGAGAGTCCACAGATTTGTACGAAAAAATCACGATCATCAACGTATGGGAATTAGACATTTTTAGAAGCCACATATTTCTCCGCCCGCCCCGCGCCCAACATTTAGTTAAATAATAAAATGTTACCTCTTTATTATAATAACTAGCAGCCCGCTCCTCGCTTCGCTTCGGATAAATCAATGGGCTGTTTCCGTAAAAAATGTAATTAGTCCGTCTTTTAGATTGTGCAAAAATAAAAGACACGTATTTTTTCATTTGTAAATTAGACCAAAAATGACAAAGATATAGCCCGTTAAAATTACGCGTGACGTCACATAGTGGGAGTTTTTTCGCCACTATGTAACGTCAAAGACCCCCACTCCTAAATTTTGATGCCTAGTATCTTTGTTATTTTTTGTTTAAATGAAAAAAGAAAAAATACGTGTCTAATATATTTTTATAATCTAAAATACGGACTAATTAAAATGTAATTATTTTGACCCTGGAAACATCCCCATTGGTTAAAAAGAGATAGGCAATGTGTGTTTCATGATCGGGGATTCCCGATAAAATGAATTCCGAACGAACAATTGTATACTTCGTTAAATTCAAGTGTTGCCAACATAAAGTATTTTCGCTTAATTATGGGATTCCTCGAACCAAGACAATGGGCCGGATAAAAAAGGGCGCCTGCGGCGCCCTTTTTTATCCGGCGCCCCGGGCGGTCGCCCAGCCTCGCCCTACCCTAACGCCGCTACTGTGTCTGGGTGTTTATATTTGTATTTAAGTATTTATTTGTGGTACCTTCGTTGTTCTGATACCCATAACACAAGTGCTTAAGCTACTTACTTTGGGATCGGAGCAATGTATGTGATGTTGTCTGATATTTAAAAAAAAAAAAAAAAAACAATAATAGTGTGTGACCTAGTAGAGAACCAATGGCAGGCAATTGCTTAAAAAAATAACTCGTTGTGGTAGGGGAGCCCAAGGGGGGATTTCGGGAGTTACTAAAGCGCGGCAGATTAACATATAGGGAGATACCTTGTACCCGATTAAATACTTCCACCAAACATGAGTCCCGTAAATGCGGCCGCCCGTCAAGGATAAAGGATCAGATTAGTAAAAAAAAGTTGATCATCAGAAATTCTTGAGCGCGTCAGATTAAGGTAGGGTGAGTTAGTTACATGCTAAAAAGTATATATTCCACTAATCTGACAATTTCCGATTGTCGATAAAAAGTTACTGGGTTACAAACTTGTAAAAAAAAAACGTCATCTCGACTTTCTCGAGCGTGGCTAAATTTTTTTTTATTTTGAAGGAAATAATTCAACGTTCACAAAAAATATATAATCTGACGATTTCCATAAGCCGAAGTAAGGAAAACTAATTAATAAAGTTTAATGCGTGCAGCTACGTAATCCCTGTATTCCCCACTCCGCGTTTCTATTCCTCTCTCACTTTTTCTCTATCTATGACTCTCTCACTCCGTCCCCACTCTGGTTTCTGTTGCCATGACGCCATGACGCCAAAGATTTGAAAAAATAAAATAAAAAATTTTTCAATTGTCAGATTAGGCGAATCCCTCTAGATAATCGTCAGATTATGAGACAGCACGTCTAGGGTATATAGATGAACCATATATATCTTAATCTGACGCGCTCGAGTATTTCAAAATGGCGATTTTTTTTTACACAGTTTAAAAATAGCCGCGAGTTTGGGTCACATCCAAATCGTCAGATTATTATGTAAGAGCTCTTTTTTAGGTTCACTTAACACCCCCTTAGAAAATCTGACGCGCTCGATTAAGTTTTTTTTTTTATCGATTTCAACCCTTACGTATGACTACCCCCACCATGGAAACAATCAGATTAACATACGTACATCTTCCAAAATACGTAAAACATTTATTCTATCAATATCTGACGCGCTCCAGTATGTCCATGCATCGGTTTTTTTTTACATTTTTGAAAATTTATAGCCGCTCCCCCCACCAATGAAAGTGTATATATTATATAACATTTTTTTCTTCTAATTATCTAAGCTTCGCAATCGAATAGGTCTCTATAGTGCTCGAGTAAATCCCGATTTAGCATCCCGGGCTCCCCTACTATTGTCGCTGATATGCGAAGGTTCACAATCGCTGGTAAGATTTTTGCTTAGGTAGGTTACAGGCGATTTATTATGCTCCCCCCGTGTAAAGGTCGATGTGACACGAAACGGAACATTTAGGAACTTTACGCTAGATTCGTTTGACAACACAAAATCATTTTTTTTATTGTACAGATCCATAATAAAAAGAGTGATTTTAGGTTGTTTTGGCACGTGATAGAAATCGAAACTCGAAACTAATGAACGCTTTCATACAAAGACAAAATGTCACTTTTGACGTCCATTTTTGACATTCTTGTTTCACATGACAATGTTACCCAAATGTCAAAAAATCCTTCTAAACTGTAGTGTTTTATAACTACAAAACGTTAAACAATTTTTTCATTTCATCATTACACGGCATTCAATTCATACTGTAAGTAAACGAACTGACAAATAATATAGTTTCATATTCTTTATCAAAAGCCGCAATTAACGGTTTAATACAATTAGGGCAATTATCCACACGCCGCTTAAAACTGCTTTCTCTGGAAAGTGCATACAGTCAGCAGAAAAATTAAATGATGTTTTTAGTCATTCTTAAGTCAATGTCGTAAGAACCATTTTTGATGGTCTCTCGATGTAGTACAGTGTAACCTGCTCTGATGGAACTAGAGACTGCATTGCGGTTAGCGGAGATACTTCGAGGTATGTGTGTACATAAATTATCGAAATTTATAGCCGTTTTATTACCTACCTAGTTAATATTAAATCCATCGGATAGCTCTAAAATCGTAAAATATATTACTCAGCGGGTAAATTCTATCTGCGACGGTTGTAACCTAGGTTCTAACTAGCGGTTTCAATATATTGGCTTCTACTCGCTTGATAAGTGGAGAAGTGGGAAATATTCTGATCAGTTGCTACTGACATGCTGGACCTTAAGATACTTCACGGCTCTTCTAAGGGAAGAAGCATTAACATAGTTCCTCGATTCGAGGGATCTTTTCCCCTTAGAAAGCCCCAAAGCTCAAAGCTCAAGACCGTTCGGTATGGCCTTTGTTCCCTTACCTAACTGTTCACTTAAACAATCCTTTCAGGGATCCCTTAACTAAGTATACCTTAATTGGTGCCAGCCGATCCCGTCTTTTTATAAATGGGTAGCGTTGGCCCCAATTCGCCTGCCGTTAAGTTACGATAGAGTCTACCATGGATGGATGCAGCCACACTATTGCACGAGGTCTGTCTGGGGAGCAGCCTATTGCTTCCCAGAGCCGGGGGTAGGGTTATTTGCTCTCCCCGGACTAGGAGTGCCGGCGCTACCTGTGACCCTGCAACTCTCTGCCCACTGGCGACACAGGGGGGTTTAGTGGGTATGCCCTCCCATTTCGGGAGGTGTGAGTCCCGCACACCATCTCACCTCACATGACGGTGCCTAATGCATTCCTCTCTAGAAAAAAATGACTCTTGTAATGAAGTCTTAGTGGTGATGTGGGTTAATAATGCATTGTCGCATCAAGTGCACTTTGACCGGTAGACGGAAAGCACTCAGGTCGTAGTGGGTATGCCCTTCCATTTTGAGAGGTTGTATGGGTGAGAGCTTTCCGCTCCTCCCAACAGTCCGGTGATGATGACAAGGCAGCCCTGGCCTGCTGGCCATCATCGTAGTGATTTAGGAAAAAAAATTGGGAGGTGTGAGTCCCACATACCATGAGGCATGAAGGAAGGCGTCTAATGCATTCCCCTCTATGGAGCGCGCTCACCCAACAAAAGCACCGTACCTGAGGGCTTGCCATCGCCGCACGCGCAGTTCGGGCCGCACGTGCAGTTGGCGCCGCACGCGGCCGTGCCGCCGCCGCACGTCTCTGGAACAAAACGACACTTAAATCACTTATGACACTCGTCATCATCAGCCTGAAGGCGTCCACTGCTGGAAATAGGCTTTTTTTTCATCTTGAATGTATACCCCCTAAACCCAATAGTGGTCCGCTACAAGCACCCTAAGGGTTCGGGACCCCAGAGGGACTCGACACAACCCTTCATGCGCGGCAGCACTGCGTAGCCCAGCATGGGCGACACACCTAAGGATGACAATGTGGTATCCTCCCCCGACCATCTTGTGAGCAGACTGACACCCGATTAGGTATAATAATATAAGCACTTGTATCATAAATTAAAGGTTACTTAATTGGTTAGAACTGATAAAAAAGAATTGAGTAGATGAGTATATTTTTTCTTTATTTCGATATAATTATGTAGTCGACTTATTTTCTATGCCTAAGTCTACTTCTCACATAAATAAAAGAAAAGAGATTCAAAACATCCTACGAGTAAGTATACAACATAACCAAGGTAATACTGGCAGGAATTTTCCGATTGAAACTGAAATCACTGTTAAAAATAAAATAAAAAACAATACCTACCTATTCCTACTGCGTCATTCGCACAAAAGCCGGTCAAAACAATAACAAAACCGTCCACGTGTTCACCGCTTCATCAGAAACCACAAAACGCCTAACAACAACAGAGCTCGTTTAAAAATTTGAATTTAGAATTAAGATTGAATTTTTTGAACTTACCTTTACAGCCATCACAAGGCGCAGGCATTGCGTGCAGACAGCCTAGGTCGGACTAGGCTGGAGTGGCTTCTGTGGGGTGCGCGCGCACTTTGCCGGCCCGCGAGCGAGCGGCCGGGTCAATAACTGAGTTGCTACGTGGGGGAATCGGACGATCGGGCTCCTTGCTGTCATGCTCCAAGGGATAGCGGCTATCGAATCAAAGGTAATTGGATGACGATTAATTAATCAGTGTAATTTTTAGGTGCTTTGGTTAACGCTGCTTGTGAGTTAAACGACCTCGTGGGTGGCGATGACAAGGGATATCTGGCAATCATTATAGTCATTTAAAAACATCGAATTGTCCAATATCAAGTCTGTCGACGACTGTAGGTTTATTGTCTTAGGAAAAAGGAAAGAAATAGTTTTGACAATAGGTAGGCCTAGGTAAGTATACCTTCTTAGATTGACTTAATTCCATCTTTGAACCTTAAGCGTATCACGCGGGTTTTTGATAGCATTCAGAAAACATTTCGAGTCCTGTTATACCTATACCTATTTGAGTTTTTACGCGCTGGTGCTGCATTCATACATAAACAGCCACAAGTGACTACTTATTAGGTAATTAAACCTTCCCCTTGAATTCCTCTATCTATTAAAAAGCCGCATCAAAATTCGTTGCGTAGTTTCAAATATATAGGTAAGCATACATACATAAGGACAGGCTGAAAACAAAAGCGACTTTATTTTATACTATGCAGTGATTCTTGCTTCAATAACCTATCCCCGGCACTATATTAAGATAGTTAAGTAACTTATAGCGGCTACGTGGCTGGGGCTACAATAAAATGATCGGAGGCCGTAAACAAAAACAGTCCGAGAGGGGGGAGGAGGGGGAACCGGTCCCAGTCGGATGACATCGGCCGGCCGAGAAATGGTGCTGTTGGCGACCAATGATATCGGCGATGATTTAAGGCTGTTTCCAATTAAGAGTTTAATTAATGAGACGCGGATAAACGTGGTACATCGATTACTACTTAAAGTATTAAGAGATAGGTAGATAGATATTCTTAAAACTTTAAAGTAGGTGTTATGTTATAGATTTCATTTCATGTAGGTACAATTATTTTGACTGGCTCGGTGGCTCAATTGGTAGTGACCCCTGCCTTCTGAACCAAGAGTCGTGTGTTCGATTCCCACCCGGGACAAACATTCGTGTGATGAACACTTGTGTTTGTTCCGTGTCTGTTTATAAATTGTATTTAAGTATTTATTTGTGGTACCTTCGTTGTTCTGATACCCACAACACAAGTGCTTAAGCTACTTACTTTGGGATTAGAGCAATGTATGTGATGTTGTCTGAGATTTATTATTTATTTACTTATTTAATAAATACTACTTACCTTATAAATAACTACGTATCGTTACTTGCCCAATGTCTCCTCTGGTAGTGATCCCTGCCTTTTGAACTATGGATCCTTGGTTATATTCCTACTGGGATAAACATTCGTGTTCGAGATGGGAGCTATGTAGATACGTGATGTTTTTTTATTGAGACTAGATAATCATTGCAGATAGGTTAGTTACTTTACCTGCCTAGATATTTTCTCTAACTAACTTAGATACTCGTAGTAGGTAATGTTTATTTTAAATTTTGTAAAAATTCAAAATGTTTGGCAACCCTTTAAAACGTAAAAATTGTTACCCTTGTCGTGTAATAATGCGAACGATTTTTATATGGGCTTCGCGATGTCGCCAAAGGTCGAAGATCGGCCGCAACAAAGTTCGGTTAGGAAAATATTATTATTGTTTCCAGTAGGTATGCCGTGACGTGAATGCATGAAACGCTACTTGTAAATGCAGTTTAAATACCCTTATACCTCGTATCAACCACGTTTGAATGCAATGGAATCACGCTAACGTCCCATATCAAAGTGCTGTGAATTTTCATGCTGAAATAGATAATAGATAAATAAAAATAAATAACCCGAGATAGGTATGCCACGCTTTGCCACACATCGCCATCTAGCCCTAAATTAAGCCGAAGCTTGTACTATGGGTGCTAGACAATAAACTTAGTTAGATACTTTTGTAAATACATATTATACATAGAAAACACCCAGACCAATACAAACGGTCATGTTAATGAACACAGATGTATGTACTGTGCGGGAATCGAACCCACGACTCTTGGCTCAGAAGGCAGAGGCACTACCAAATGAGCCATCGAGACAGTCGAAACACTAATACCTACTTACCAACTTACTATTTTAATGTCATAGAATGCATAAAATATATTACAGCTATTGTTTATGTCTGTAGATAGATATTGACTAACTTCGTGGTGCATTCGTAAACAATCAATTTCCTTTCTGGATCGTGGGTTTCATCAGTTAGATAAATAAATAAATAACCCAAGTCTTGCTATCCTGCTGGGTCACACAGCGTAAAACTAAGTCGAAGCTTGTACCATTTAGTATTAGACAACTCATTAACTTACTTAGAAACTATGTTTTGTAAACAAAATTTAGCAATCCAGATATTACTTATTTTGGGCCTAATTAAATCTGGCAAAGAGATCAAAGTTGATATGTAATCAATTGTATGTTAAAATTATAAGAGCCATCCACACAATCGGTTATAGAAACTTTCACATTTAATATTTTAGAGTGAGATTAAAACCAAATGACACACATACGTTGTGGCGAGAGCCCAAGCTCGACGCACTGTTCCAGAAAGTTCGTCAACTTTAGTTCTTGCCTCTACGGGCTAGAGAAGTACTTAGAAAATGATAGTTGATAGCAGTGGCACAGTACAAAAGGGTAGCAGTAGCGCATATAAATTAAAATTAATCTTCGAAATGTACCTATGTACTCCCATAACTTTTGAACGACTGCAACAAATTTTGTTTTATGCCCTCATCTTCCTATCATCCTCTTCTCTGTGTCCCCTCATTCGTTATAGCTAGGACAAAGATAGTGTAGTAATTAAAAAATACAAAAATAATATTTTTAAAAAATTGTTAAAATAAGTACATGGCGATACTAAGTACGCCACCGGGTCAGATAGTTTTAAATAAGTAACAGGGAGATAAATAAAGTGTTATTACTGTAAAGCATGATAAATATAATTATTCACTTTTCATATTCTAAATGAAAACCATTTGGAAGAAGATTGCAAGCATTGCACGGTGCCATGTTACAGATAAATAATTCAGTTAAGTAATTTTTTTTTTATCCAGAATTAACTAAAAGTCGTCCATCATTCCTTGTGCCAAGAAACGCCTTAGACCAGACAGTACCTACATACGATCGATCCATACTTGGCTCTAACCCAATGCGGTATGTAGCGAAGTTACTGCTTCGTGAAGCTTGTGCCATTAGAACCGCAGTAGGAGTGGTGGAGGTGTCGACGACCGCTTGTTCCGCGCGAATCAAATGATTCATAGTATCATTACATTTATACTGCCGAGAATTACTTACTTACCGACCTAACGTGAACTTAGCAATGTTTTAAGTGCAAAATGTGAGCAATTGTATTACTTTTGCAAGTAATAGCTGCTGGTTATGCGATTTTATTTGGTTGTAAAACGGGTTGGGTTGTTGAAAACTCTTTTTGTAAAAGTGGTACCATTTTGTATGTGCCATGTATAGTTTGTTAGCTGTACCCGGTATTTCAATGCTATATAAAATAGTGGTAGGTACCACTGTAGGTGCATAATGTAGATTTTACGTAAATAATAACATTGCAAGTCCTCCTAGGAACATCCGCGGGCGTCCCTTGAACCTCCTACGAAAGTTTACTTATAACTTTAGATATCTTTTCTTTGTCCAATTGAACTATTTGAGTAGTAAGTAAGCTGAAGTGACAGTGGGCTGGCCACATCAGCCGCAGAACCGATAACCGCTGAGGTAAACGAGTTCTAGAGTGAGACCGCGTCTCGGCAAACGTAGTGTAGGACGCCCTCAGGCCAGGTGGAGTGACGATTTGCGCAGGACGGCTGGCAAGTGCTGGATGCGAGAGGCCCGGGACCGATCGAAGTGGCGAGCATTGGGAGAGGCCTATGTCCAGCAGTGTACTGATGTGGGTTGTTGATGATGATGATGATGATGCCACTATAGTAATGTGTGTATATTACGATAGTGTTTAAAGAAATAGTTAAATTGGGCAATATCATGTTTTCCGTAAAACAGACGTGGGTAGATCATAATGTGCGATTCACAAATGTCAATTATTATGTGTTTAAATCAATGTTGTTAATGCCTATTTTGAGTGAAACTCATTAAATACACCTACTTTTGTTTTTTTTTATTAGCAATAAAAATACCTGTGGAATGCCCACAGCTATTTATCATAACATTTTGATTTATGTTGCACGGTGACAATACTGCCAAGTCTATAGGTACGATTGCATAAATCAATTATTATTAGTATTGTAACTTTGTCAAAGAAAACTTTATCAATTTTCTCGACATTGACAAAAGTAGATCACATGTTAAGGTCTGTGGTCATTTATTAAAAACAATATAGGTACATAAAAGGAAATCACAACAAAATTATTCTTTATGTTACTTATCTGAAAATTCCATAAGTGAATCAAGATCATCGACCTCATGTTGACTAAGAGTAGGTAATTGCCGCAAAAACGTTTACGTTAGTACTTCCGCGTGAATCGAAACGCTGCAATTTAAATATTAAGTAAGTTACTTGTAAGAGATATATTTACTTAGGTAGCAGTTTATAAGTTTCGCAAAATCATTACAGTATCACACTATAGGTATATCTCTATTCTTATATTATAAAAAAGGAAAGATTTGATTGTTTGTTTACATTGAGTTGGCCCCGAAACTACTGACCATCAGTCGAAAAAATGACCATGTACATAAGCTAAGTATCTGGTAGTACATACCTAATATTGTTTTACCAATTAATTTAAATTCTTTAAAACTATGTTACACTTTGCTGGTAGGTGGTTCTAAAATTTATTGGATGAAAATTATGATGGCCGATAAATCTTGGAAAGAGATAGAGAGCCTAAATTTCCTATTACAGAGAATACTTCTTTCAATATCTAATCCTACATGAATATGTGCGTACTATTTTAAACGAAGGATGAAATCTAATTTTACGGTAGGCTATTAGCATGATCTAATAGATCCCTGCCCATTACCACAACGACTTGGCTTATTTTTCTCGTTTACCATAAAGCGCCAAGAAGAGGGTGCCACAATAGATAAAGATGAAGTTTCTTCAATACTATGAGCTCGATGCCTTGTGTCACAGCATCAAAATACCAAACAATTTATAATGGCCTTGAAAAGCTTACGTTTTTGCGTCAGGAGTTCGGAGAAACGACCTGCGGCAAAAAATATAATCACCAAATAATTTGGACTGTACAAAAGATGCGGCGCAATAGACGATTCGAAGCCGAGATTATAGGTGGTACCTAGCAACCTACGGGCTTGCATTGTTATACCTACCTATCTAACCTGTGCGTCTGTACATCTATGTGTACCATGCTTTTAGCAAATAAATATTCTATTCTATTCTGGAAACACGTTAAGCAGTTGACTACGCTAGGATTTACTCTCTGCATGACCTAAAGGTTAACTGCTAGAAAATGCTTATAGTACCTACTTACTAGCTGTGCCAGCGGCGTCGCACGCTTGGATATCGGGTTTCAAAAATAACGGACTTCCATAAAATACTTATACCTATACCTAAGTTTTAAGTTAGACCTCTAGTAATACATTAGTGAAAATCGTATTCAATTTCATGCAGTAGTTTTTGAGAGATGCGCGTTCAAAAAATTTCTCCCGTTTTCCTAACATTTCCCTTCACTGCTCTGCTCCTATTAATAGTAGCGTGATGAAAAGTACCCTATAACCTGCCCAGGAGTATGAAAAATAATTGTACCAAGTTTCGTTAAAATCCGTTGAGTAGTTTTTGTTTCTATAACGAACATACAGACAGACAGACAGACAAAAATTTTACTGATTGCATTTTTGGCATCAGTATCGATCACTAATCATCCCCTGATAGTTATTTTGAAAATATATTTAATGTACAGAATTGACCTCTCTACAGATTTATTATACTTAAGTATAGATTTGTACAGTCTTAGGCAAAAATTTAAACTTTTAAATAAATGAGCATCATCATCAGTCTATCGCAGTTCAAAGCATCGCAGGACATAGGCCTCTCCAGTTGTTCGCCACCTTGGGCAAACACCTAGAGACTTTGCCCATAATCGCCACTCTGGGCAGGCGGGTTGGCGATCGCTAGGCGTCGCTTCTCGCTCTGGTGACGCTGCTGCCCGTCATCGGTCTGTGGTATTTAGCTACGTCTTAGTAAGTATATTCATTGATAATATTGATATTTGGCTAACGAAAATGTCATATTATAATAATGTCCCTAGTACGCATTCCTTGAATATTGGCATTTTAAGTGATAGGCTCAGCGGACTGTATTATTTATACGAAAGGTAGGTATGTGTTCCAAGGCGGCAATGTGCGTTATTCGAGACATAACATACATTTATAGGACACTACGAGCTAGATAAATAGGGACTTCATGAACTTCAGAAAACCTTTTCATTTGGTTCTTACTTAAATGCCAATAAATAATGTGTAGGTATTGGGATGGATAGATATTCTTTTTTTTATAGTAGCTCGACATAATGGCTTCCCTACGCCTGATGGAAAGCGAAAGTGAAGCCCAAGTCGCTGTGACAACTGGCAAGTTACTGGTCAGTTACCACCGCCATGCCGGCCCAACCCTAACCCCCCACGAGCTCCGGAAACCCTACTCACCAGCAGAAACCCGATCCGGAGGTCATTTGGCTGCGGTATTCTATAGGGTGGAGGTCCTTTTCCGACGGGTAGCTCAATTCGAGCGAAGGTTCGCTATGCCCTACCTTTATTGCACAAAACGAAATATTTACAGGAAAGAGTATTCAGGCATATAGTAGGTACAATGTAGGTGGTCTTATCGCTGGAAGCGATCTCTTCCAGACAACCTTCAGGTAGAGAGGACAAGAGTAGGTTTGAGGGGCATTTTCGTAAAGATCCCGAATCTTTTCTAGCAATAAATATAACTTAGTACAAGCTTCGGCTTAGTTTGGGGCTAGATGGCGATGTGTGGCCCAGTGTGGCATGTCTTTGGTTTATAAAATTTATTTATATTATGGTATAATTTGCTACCGAAGCTATTACTTTGTCGCTTTCACTCCGATCCCTATCATCGCAAGCAGTGGTCGACACACCAGCCCAATGCACCGCCACTCGTGACTGCGCGCACGACGCAAGCCGCTTGAGACATGACGTAATTGCCTCTGGATCTGCGAATCTACTCCCCTTTGTCGTGCTTCTTGTTATTCCTATTATGAAGCACGTAGCGGTAATGCGTGGCTAACGGTATGTAAGTTATAGTGCTTAGCTCAGAAAAATATTAAATTGATTTGCCATAATTACCTCCTTCTCAAAACACTGATGTTTTGAGAAGGAGGTAATTATGGCAAATCAATTTAATATTTCTCTACGCTACTCCTATTTAAAATTTTCACTGCAATTACAGTGAAAATTTGAATAGGAATAATCTCCAGATATTTGCTCTAAGTGGGCGAACAACTGGAGAGGCCTATGTCCAACAGTGGACTGCAATTATAACCTATGCTTCGTTTTATTGGCTGTCTGTGTGGTTTCCGTTTTTAAAATAGGACCACCCCATTTCATTCCGTGGGTCCAAGCCGTTGAAGACGACTGGTGGAATATCAGGAACGTAATGCAACACAGGACGTTTTACCAATAATGCTACAAAACTGAAGTCATCATCATCATCAGCCTACAAACTTCCACTGTTGGACAAAGGCCTCCCCCAATGACAATTGTCATTTGGGAGGATTTGCCATTGTCAGCACGTTTGGCAGGTGGGTCGATGACCGCAATAGGTGCTGCTCCCCGTTTCCTAATATATCTGTACTCGTCGTATAGAAGTATGACACGGTCCACTGGATGAGATACGGTGGTCGTTTTCTAAGTCCATAAACCACACGGACAAATTAAGCTAGGAGATATTCGAACTAATATTAATCTCATTCCTCTCCCAAACAGTTGTTATCCTGAATCTGGTCGCTCAAACTACTTGCGCCTGGATATCCTGGAACACCACATTTCACGGACACTAAAATGCGTGTTACTTGATCAAGTGTTTATTTCATATGAGACAATAGAACAACATGACGGTCACGAAGAAAGCGATGGAGAAAGAGACAGGGAAGCAGGCTTCGAGGACGGAGGAGACGCGAGAGCAGAGGGAGGGCCGGCGACGCCTCCTCTCAGGGTCCATGCTGAAGGTTAAGTGGTGGTACGGGATCAACAGCAACCGCCTGAAAAGAAAAACAATCTAGATAGAAGATAGATGGTATAAGATAGTACTGGAATTAGGACACCACACTTTTTTGACAGGCTCGGTGGCTCATTTGGTCCTCTGCCCCCTGAGCCAAGGGTCGTGGGTTTGATTCCCGCACAGTGCAAACATTTGTGTTCATGAACATGTCTGTTTGTATTGGTCTGGGTGTTTTCTATGTATAATATGTATTTATTTACAAAAAAAAAATTATCTAAGTACCTAAGTTTATCAGTTGTCTAGTAGGTACCCATAGTACAAGCTTCGGCTTAGTTTGGGGCTAGGTGGCGCTTTGTGGCCCAGCGTGGCATGTCTTGGGTTATTTATTGCTAGAAGTCTAATTTAAAATTTAGGTACACTTCAACAAGGTGATCCGGGGATCATCTTCACAGCATCAGCGCAGCGATAATGAGGTATGTTATTTGTTTCTCTAGGTTTTGTTTCTGCTTGCAAACTATTTTAGATGAAATAGGTATATGTATGTGAACATATCTTTACGTTCAATGATACTACTGAAAAATTCAAGCTTAAATATTTTTAAAATTCGAAATCCGATTATTTCACTTTCTACAGATTTTTAGCCAACTAAAAATAATCTGAACCCATTAAACCCCGTACTTTATCATATAAAGCTGTATTTTTGCACGAAAAAATAAATTGCTTTTTAATTGTGCGTAAAGTTTTTCATATAACATCCAACATCGATGTCATATAAATAAACAAATCTAATCGTATTGCGATTGTATTACTCACGCATTCTTCCGATTACGTTTAGTAGTGCAAACTAAGTTTGCATTACAAATAAATTAGTATTCTCGATAACATGTTTATATAATTGCATTTCACAAATTCTTACCAGAAGAAGAGCAATCGTTGCAGCCCGTATCCTTGCAGGAACAGTTATCTTTGCACGAATCGTCCTTGCAGGAATCTGAAACAATGCATTTTAGGCTATGATCAAACTGGATCAAACCAACCAAATCAAATTAATATGACCTTTCGTGTGCTAAGTAGCATCATGATGTACCTTGGCTTAAGATTTCCTTTGTGAATAAGGTAATTAACACAATACCCAATCTTAATTACTAATATTATAAAGCTGAAGAGTTTGTTTGTTTGTTTGTTTGTTTGTTTGAACGCGCTAATCTCAGGAACTACTGGTCCGAATTGAAAAATTATTTTTGTGTTGATTAGACCATTTATCGAGGAAGGCTTTAGGCTATATAACATCACGCTGCAACTATTAGGAGCGAAGAAATAATTGAAAATGTAAAAAAAAACGGGGGAAAAATAACTATTCCACGCGGACGAAGTTGCGAGCACAGCTAGTTACTTATATCAGTTCAAAGATTGTGCATCAGTTGACTTCTCGCTGGAAACTGAGCTCAATCAATGTTCGTATGCGTATAAATTCGGCGGTTGACAACGTTTTTCCGAGTTCCATGATTGGTAGAACAACAGGGTAGCGAATTCCTTAATTAATTCATTGTGTTGTGTACGAGTACGAGTACAATTTAATAGTAAAGAGATTTAGTATTTTCAACTACATATGCTTTCTTTGGATATCTAGGTTAAACTAAAATAACGAGAAAATTTTTAATGATGGTTC
Source organism: Conogethes punctiferalis (assembly GCA_031163375.1). Classification (NCBI taxonomy): domain Eukaryota; kingdom Metazoa; phylum Arthropoda; class Insecta; order Lepidoptera; family Crambidae; genus Conogethes; species Conogethes punctiferalis. The sequence continues at coordinate 10,047,976 of CM062096.1, read as the reverse complement.
ATGAATATGATGTTAGTCATTCGAAACTAAAGAGATTTTGCTCTTGTTGGTGGTGTATTTCATATAAATGTTACCTATTTCATTCAATCTTGCATTGTAAATTTGATGATTGGGAGCAAAATGCTAAATGATAAACCAAGGAAAGCTAAAGTATGTCTCTGAATAATAATCCCTTAATGCTCTTAAACGCATTGATTGCACTAAACAGCATTCTATAAGCTCTTCATTCTTACTTCAATATTGTGATAAAAATTTGATACATAAATGGGAGCAAAATGTTAAGTGATGAACTAAGGAAAGCTAGAGAACATGTCTCTGAATAAGATATCCCTGAATGTTTTAAATGCATTGATTGCACTAAACGTCATTCTAGAATCTCACCATTCTTACCTTTGCAGGGTTCACAGGGAGCTGGCATGTTGGCTGATGAGTTAGATGATCTAACTATGCCTCGTTTGATAAGTGAACCAGTTTTATACCTGCAGGTTGATATAAAAACCGCGAATCTAGAACAAGGTTGGTAAAAAACTGTCAACAATAGCAAAGCATTGGGTGCAAACACCCAATAGGTATTTCTGAATACTTGCGATACTTGCAAACAATACGTAAGAAAAATTAAAAATATACTTACTTAATTTTATAATCGATGAAAGTGATTCCGAATAATAATTTAAATCATAATTTCTAAATATTTAGTCTATATTAAATTATAGGGACCTCTTTTCTTTTTGAATCATCCTAAAATTCTCAATTTAAATCTTACCTTTTTAGCTATGTTCTTTGGTGTAGATGTTTTGAATTAATATTCAACTTTTTAAAGCTTAATAAACTTATTTACTATTAAATCACAATGGAATATATACGAACATGTTTTACCAACTACGAAATAGGACGTTTCTCAAAAAAAAAGTTATGTCTTTCGTCATTTACGAACCGATTTTGGTGATTCCTTTTTTGTTGGAAAGGAGATATCACAAGTACCTACCACCTCAAGGAAACCAGAATCTGATGCCGTATCCTAGAGACCAATCTTATTGGCGACTAGTGTAAAAATATTACAATCAATTGTTTTTAATAAGTTTTTATTTTTTTAAGTTAAGGGCTACATAACAATGGTCTACAGTCGTTCTGACGAAGTCAGTTTTATTTTAGTTATCATTCCCCTAAAAGGCTGGTCCCGGTTGTTGTTAAGTCTCAAACATAACTCATGATTTAGAGAGAGATTTTCAAACTTCATTAGATTAAAACCATCATCAGATATTTACCATCTTACTAAATCTGTCACAACACAACCTTCCGTACCAGCAAAAACCTCGACCAGGAAGCGCAAACATTTTTTCTTTCCGGAAACTTTGCTCAATCAATGGAGCCTTTTCGCATGGCTCGTCGCGTCCCTGGTACGGTTGTTTTGTCCTTATTGTCTTCAAGTCGGACGATATTATTTAAATGTTTAAAATCAATTTTATCTACACCATTCCATTACGGAAGCTGGGAGACGTCGCAGATATGGCAACCATCACTGAGACCCAAACTCTTGAAAGTAAGTTATGAAATTTTAGATACTTCTTTTGTAAATTTTGGTTGTTTGTAAGTTCTATTAGGTATTTGTATACCTACTTACTCCTAACTGACGCTATGTTATTTATGGATACCAAATTGTATTTCATTAATTAATTCATTAACAACAAAATTACTTACTGACTTTAAGCTTCAAAGCTTTTGCTTAATTAAAATTTTATTTCTACAGGAAGACAATAGTAGATAGTATTGATAGTAGATAAACATGAATTAAATTAAAAAGGATACCTTTTAATTCCATAGTTATTTAGTAAAGGTTCATTTATCTTTCACGTCCATTTTTAGATAAAAAAAAATATCCAGTATTTAATCAGATCTACATCAAAATCAGGGCATTTCATCTAGAATAAGTAATAATACCTAAGTTATAAGTAATAAAACCTATAAGTAATAATATAACTTTATTATGTTAATGGCGCCTGAATATTTTCTTATGGCATAATACCATTACCATATTTTTTTGCTTTACGAATAATGTAACTGTAGATCTAACCAAGTTGTTCTTTTTGCAGCTGAATTTACCATGGGGAAAACAGCTATAAACCTTATGGCTCAGAGAAAAAACGTCATGCACCCAATCACAAAAATGTTAAGTAAGTATAAGCACAGTATAAGTAACCTACAATACACCTACCGATGGCTTCTTTAATATCCTAAGAGACTTCCAGACAGTAGTTTTGAATGCATGTTTATTCGGACAGGCAGGATTTGAATTTCGGTACGGGCTAAAAAGTGTTCCTGGGATTTTCTGTCAAGAAATTACTTAGTACCTACCTACTTAGCAACCTCGGAGCCAGGTAGCATGTGTGGCCTGGCGTAACATGTCTTGGGTTATGTATGTATTTATAGCTTGATCTTTCTCCGGTCGTATCAATACTGTCTTCCTATGGGACTATGAGAGTTAAGGCATGGAACGTGCGTGTGTTTTGACACATACCTACTTATGCACTTTAAAATCTGCTGCTACTACTGCAGAAATACTGGGACAAGAAAGACTTTGAACATTTTAACTTTATGTGTATATCCTGTATACTTACTCGAGTACTAAACTTTCGTGAAGGTTTGCTACTAAGGCCACCCTATTGGTTTACGAATAGTTTAATGGTGTCAACAAAGGCCTTTTCTAATGCCACCGTATTCCTTCTTACAGAACCGAAACAGCCAACACCGATTGAATGCAACATACCAGACTGTTCCTGCAAGATGGAATGTCCTCCAGACTGCTCGTGCAAGCAGGAGACTTCTTCCTACCGAGCCGTCAGCATCATCATCAACGCCTTTGGCATCCTCCTGGCCATCTTCGCCACCTACATGATCATCAGCACTGACTCCAAGCTCTACCTTGTCTTCTGGATCGGCTACTCCATCCTCAGACGAATGATGATCAAGTCCAAGAAACATTTTAAGTCTGACTAATTTACACCTACGGCATAGTAGAAAAAGAGAAGTAGGGAAATTCGCGGACCGAGCGAGCGATAAGAGTTGTCAGCGAAAGTTCATGACACATAAAATTAAGTATATACTATTAATCGTAGCAATTGTTGTCCAGTGTCATGGGATACAATTGAGAAAAAACTTACCTACTGTCACCCTCTAGTACGAATCGGAAGTGAACAGTTTGGAAAACTTGTCACCCGGGTGACAAAGGGGAAGAAAATTCCCAGTTGTCACCCCAGGGGACATCCGGACAGTGCTAAAGGGGATCACTGCTAATAATCGCGTGGCTCAATTGTATCGTTATTGTGCATCGCTAAGTTTTGTTAGTGTGTGCGTGTTGGTGCAGGGTACGGCTAGGCGCACACATAAAGAAACCTACCTACTTCTTTTTATCTACTATGGATGGCTACGTTTTAAAGTCTAAATTAACTTATTCTTGTACCTTAAATTATTTCATTTGCACTGATTCCTGTCATGGTTAAGTTTATTTATTTGATTGATAATTTATTTGAGCTCAATAAACATCATGTTTTACGTTATATGTTCGTTTTACTTTTCAGTGTAATGTAAAAACTTATCCCTGAATTGTAGTATCTATTATTAATAGGTATGATTACTTACTTATTTATGACACATAAAGCAGAATTTTATTAATATTTGAATTATTTACTTCGCTGCAGCTCTTAACTAAGTGGCACAATATGAAATGCATTTAAAAATGGTATTTGTGTTCATTGTAATGGCAGACGTTTTAAGTTCTAAAGCTAACTTGAATCTACAAATAATAAATATGAATTTGCATTAGATCATAATAATTACAATCTAAGTCCAAAGATAGATAGATCATAATAATTACAAAGATTGGCGATCCGGCGTCCTATGTGGACTATCATCATCATCATTAGCCTATCGTAGTCCACTGCTGGACATAGGCCTCTTCAGTTGTTCGCCACTTAGGGCAAACATCTGGAGGATATACCCATAATCGCCAAGTTGGGCAGGCGGGTTGGCGATTGCAGGGCGTAACTTATCGCCCCGGTGCCGCTGCTGCCCATCATCGGTCTGTATTATTTAGCTAAGCCTGGTTATACCGCCACCAGTCGGTTGCCAGCGCCTCTTTGTTATTCGGCAGGATGCACCACGGACAGGTGAAGTTGGCTTGGAGCGAAAAGATGATGGGCCGCTCCCTTACATCCCTACATAGGACTAGGAAAGCTATATTATTTCTTATAATTTTTAATCAGAATTGAGAGCAGGATGAAGTTTTTCCGTAGTTCTCTAACCTTGTTCATATACCTACCTAAGGGTAGATGAGATAGAAAATCCATTTCATCAATAGATGTACTTAGTCCCGGCCTTGTCGCTTATTGAACTTGATGGTACACATCAAATCTCGACGCATAGTTTGAGCGCACTCGGAACTAACGTCCACAGAGATGTACCTAAGTTCCGTACCTAATAAGTCCAGTCTAATATGAACCAGATCCAGAAACATTATTTCAAAAGCATAATCCAAAAAGTGCGAGAATATGCCTGTTGCCTTAAAAAATGTAATTAGTCCGTCTTTTAGATTATTCAATAATGAAAGACACGTATTTTTCCTTTTTTCATTCAAATAAACAATAGCAAAGAAACAAGGCATCAAAAGTTAGAAGTGGGAGTCTTTGACGTCACTCGCTCCCGTAAAAATGCCTCACCGAGTGACGTCACGCGGAATTTCAACAGGCAATAACTTTGTAATTTGTATGTATGTATGTATTCCGCACCACACCCAGCCAGGACACAGTGCCTGATCCGGTCAAACCGGCACACCGGGGGACGCGATGTTTTGTTAGGAGAGACACGCTCTGGGATGGGATAGGACGGTCGGAAAGCCGTAGCCGGCCGACCACAACCAGCCTGGTATACACCATTAGAACCAGTATAGGAATGAAGGTATAGATGGGTACATTTATAGGGAATGAGCGTTGATGAGGTGGTGGGCTTCTGGCCTTTGAGGTTAGTTTCCATGGAGTTGCTTTTGCGGGGGATCTTCTGTTTTCCACGATGAGGTCTCGCAATTGGTTTCTTCCTTGTCAAATATTATAGTACTTTGGTTACTGGATTTTTTCGGGTTTTCATTATTCAGCATGTTCTTATCTTCTCTGGGTGGAATCCAGCAGGGGTTAGTAATTGCTCTCTAATTAATTCTTATTTGGAATTTGTTTCACTTTGCGTTGCGTCGGTGTATAACACTTGTCGCGATACTATTCGTTTTTGATTCTATTTGTTGCTTAATCACGTTATTCTTTCTCGTCGTATTGCAATGGTAGCCGGGGTCGTATGAATGAATAGTTCCAAGTGAACGTTGGTTTACCGAATTATATTTGATGGTTGCATGGAGTAGGTAGGCGTTGGTGTCATAGCACATGCCCACAAGTAGTTTCCTTTTTAGTTTTAGTTGTCCTTGAAGAAATTGGCTGGCTATTAGGTTTTCTAGTGGGTTTTTAATTATTCAATAATCTCAAGGCAGAGATGTTTTCTTAGTATTGGCGGTGTCTGTCATAGAGCTTCAGTTTCCGTGAGTGAACATTTCTTTGAATTCTTAGTAGATTCCTATCATTGCAGCAGCCGATGTGGGTTCTTGTTAGAATCCTCTTGGGTTAATTAGTTTTGTAGTTCCGATCGTTTGTTTCAATAATAATAATTATTCAGAAGAATTTTTCTTGATCCAAGTCATGGTCGTCTGTTGAGCGATATGATGCGAAGGCGGCTACTTCTAGACATTTGGTTTCGCCGTCCGAGCGTGGAATACCTACTAGCGCAAATTTTGAAGGCAGGCGCTTTGGGTGTTGAGGCTTGTGTAGATTGTTGGCTTATGTTTTCTGCGCGGTCCTTCCTTTGTTGTTACTTTTCATGTCCAATAAGGTTCCGGGTTTTGTAGTAATGAGTACAACTCTGTTTTCAAATAGTGTCTCCAGTAAGTTTCTTATTCGACTTTAGAATCGTGTAGAGACTTTTTGAAATAGTGAAAGTGACTTTTGCGTCTTAGGACATTTGGATAATGTATTATTCTAGGTATATATTCAGTAATCTTGAGGGGTTCATCTTTTCTCAAGGAGGAGATGTTTCCTTTACTATCAGCAGTGTCTGTTATAAAACTTCAGTTTCCATGAGTGAACATTTCTTTTGAATTCTTAGTAGATTCCTAGCATTGCAGCAGCCGATGTGGGTTCTTATTAGAATCCTCGTGGGTTAATTAGTTTTGTAGTTCCGATCGTTTGTTTCAATAATAATAATTATTTCTGAAGATTTTTTCTTGATCCAAGTCATGATCGTCTGTTGAGCGATATGCTGCGAAGGCGGCTACTTCTAGACATTTGATTTCGCCGTCCGAGCGTGGAATACCTACTAGCGCAAATTTTGAGGGCAGGCGCCTTAGGTGTTGAGGCTTGTGTAGATTGCTGGCGTATGTTTTCAGTGCGGTCCTTTCTTTGTTGTTAATTTTCATGTCCATTAAAGGTTCCGGGTTTCTGTAGTAATGAGTACAAGTGTCTCCAGTATGTTTCTTTGTTCTTTTCGTCCCGCTTTGTGAGTTGTGTTGTTTCTTTTTTTATATCTCTTCTTGGAGGTATTGCCTTTGTGATATGAATTAGGTACTTTTGTCGAATAGATACTGTCTGTACTTCTTTTGAACTCGTTCGTTATTTACGATTTGAATTGGTACTCGTCATAATTTCTTGATTGTTTCTTCGCAGATTGTGAGATTTCGTTATGTAGAGATTTTTTTTTCCAGTGGGTGATGAATAGTGTACCTATGTAGGGTTTTGCTGCAGCTATTTTATTTTAGTGCCACGGGTTCCCTTGATTTGTGATCAATATAAACTTCGGATATTATGTGGCATTGTTTTGTTGTTTTCTTCAGCAAGGCATCTGCAAGTTTTCTTACTGTGGTAAATTCTATTTTGGAGTGAGGCTCTTCGTTTACTTATTTATAATATCAGTAGCTTGTATCCTAGGATGTTGATAGTTTTTGACATCCTGTGCTGTCTTTTAATAGGCAAATGTTTTAATATTAGAGTACTGGTTCTGAAATAGAGCTTAACCTAGATTATGTTTGTAGTGTTCCCTAGATTGTACGATTAATACCCGTAGTATTACAAAGATATTCAAAGTTAATACGATTATTTACTACAGTAAAATGATAAGATACATCTTAGGATGGCTATCATTCGTTTAGATGGCATTTAGATATACAACAGATACATTTAGATGATTACCAAGTGTTATCCATTCCAAAGGAATACGAGTAGATAATTTGGTAGGTATTGGCTGCAGATGTGACAACTTTCCTATGACGTTTTGTGTTAAGTTTTAGTTTCTGTTGTAATCGTTAGAGTCGATATCTGTCTGTACTGCAACAAAAAAGGGTCTCGAGCAGGTAGTCTTCAATTGTTTTAAGTGTCGGACAGTTTTGGGCAATCTGTCTTGTTATTTTATGGGTGCCAAATGTTCTGTTGACCCTTGCGTTGGGCCCCTTACTTTGTTGTTGCCATAATTATGTGGCGTTGGAAGATGGTTTTCCCAGCGAGCAAACTGTCGGTAGCAAACCTATCTAAGTTGAGAAAAGGATGTATGTCTCATGCATGTTTCTATTTAGTTTTGGGATTCGCGATTCGGGTGTTACCAGTACCTGAATCGCGAATGACCCGCTATTTGGCCGGGTATGTTATTGAAGTGAGTTACCAACTTGCAGAAACTCGGCATTGAGTGGGGTAAACACAGTATTTGGGTTCGACAAACCGGACCAAGCCCTCGACGGAGCTTAATGATCACAATCAGATATTCTTAAAAAGTACGGAGATAATGGAATGGCCTCACCGGGATTGTAGTATTGTACTTAGCGCCGCTTAATAGGAACTGCTGATTCTTCGTCTCGTGCACTGCTTGCTAGGTTAACTTAGTGTTGCTAGGTAACTTCCGGCAATTAGCCAGATATGTTTCGCCGGGGTATAGGTAGAACTTCAAGATAGACTGTGGCGCTTGGTAAATACACACTAATTTATACACAAATACGGTCCTTTTTCACCAGGGAACATGGGATAATTATTAGCGCGCCTAAATGCATTATTTACCGAAAACTTAAGTTTCACAAGCACTACTTAATTAAACATTAGATAAATGTAACTTTTATAGGATTATATATTTTGATGTTTAAAGGACACTAAATTTAATATACACTTTATAATCACAATGTAGCCACATATTTTGAGCAAATATAACAAGTTACTCAAGTTAATAACTGCCCGGGAACCCGACATCTGCGTCCGCGCAGACAATAGAAGCCGAGACGACCGCCGCACGTGTCCAGGCAATAACTTTGTAATTTTTAGATTAATTTACAAATAAAAAAATACGTGTCTTTTATTTTTGAATAAGCTAAAAGACGGACTAATTACAATTTTTAGCCATAATAGCATATTGCCACCGCCATGCTGGCCTAAGATAACCCTCACTATTAGGTAGGTAACTTAACCTAAAACGTGACCGAAATTACGTCACGGGTGTTTCGCCGAATGTACGGTGGTCACGTATTAGCCAGGCGGTGTTATATCAACTCCTTCAAATATTTCACATTTCTGATACTTGTACTAGGTATTATGAATGATAGGGGTATTTGCCCTTCCCGGACCAGGAGTGCCGGCCGCTTATCATCTGCGGCTGGCCAGGCAGGCAGGGATGTGGCGGTATGCTTCGGCGCTACCCGTGTCCCTGCAACTTGCTGCCAACTGGCGACACAGGGGGGTTTAGTGGGTATGCCCTCCCTTTTGGGAGGTGTGAGTCCCACACACCATGCCGCTTCCCCCCGGAGACGGCATGAGGGTGCCTAATGCATTCCCCTCTAAAAAAAAAGTATTATGAATGATCAAAGCCAATAACATTGCTAAACTTTGTTCAGATGATGTAGGTATGATAAAGACTATTGTTTTGAGAAACCAGCGGCCTTTTATACGGTTATGTACCTATAACTTGACCCAAGTTAAATCTTATCTTATCAAGTTATTGAAATCGTTGGTTCTGTATGTAGGTGCCAACAATATCAAATGTGCTACTAAAAATATTAAAGTCTTAACTTTGGATAGATTCAAATATTTACCTTATTTAAGTTATAACGTTCTTAGTAAATCTTAGCTTTTAATGGGATTAGTAAAAATAATCAAAATAAGGAGCACCAATTTTTATTTCATGATTTAAACACACTTAAATACACGTTTGATTAACCTAGAATTACGAATCCGTTAGTACATAGCCAACTGATATTCTTCATTCTCGATCTTGTGTTTTCTAGCAACAACCTCCTGAAACCAAATGTAGATAATGTTATTATTACCAACGAAGTACTGCACAGATCGCAAAATATGAGTATCTAAGTAACAAGAAGAATGTATTAATTGTGGTGATTCACAATACCGCTTCCATTCGAATTCGGAAACATATTCTGTCGTTCATTCACATTCGACAGTTCGCATCGAACGCTGAAGAAAATTGTCAATTCATTCGAATATTTGAATAAACGAAATTGTCTCGTCACCGAGATCTTTCCGAAGGAATTTGTGAATGACCCCATTGAATCAAAACTGTGTGCTTCAAGCTGTAATCCTCATTTTTGAAATCCATTCAGAGAATAGTTACACACATAAGTATCTACATATTAAGTTTGGTAACTACGAGGATTATAAAATAATTAGAAATTACTTCTTTAAACCGACTGTTACCAACCTCTGAACTCTTACCAAGACGAATGGGAATCTTACCCGAATTGTTGGTGGAGCAATCAGGCGGGCAGTTAGCTTCACAGGTATCCTTGCACTCTGTGTTCTTGCATGAATCTAGAAAGAAAATAATGATAATAATAATTATTATTGTTAGGTATCCTATATTATAATGATACGTAATCTTTAAAACATTCATTAACATAGATAAAAATAGGTATTCGATTCGATAAATTAACTTTACAAATACAATTAACAACAAAAACAATGAAACTGTTTAAAAATGTATAATGTGTTGAAAGGATGAAATGCTATCGACGAGATTTTTCAATATGGTGGAGCAAGGGACAAACTTGATTATAATAAAGCTAAAATTCGGGAAGAGCACATGAAAAATATTATAAAATACTAGGATATTTTTAAAAATTACCTGGATCTATCCAGGTGAAGCAATCTATTATACTAATACCAAGTAACTATTTATTAATCTTTGCTAATACTGACAACAATAAATAATGAATTACCTTTAGACGGCTCGCTGGGGGCAGGCATTGTTAAAGTATTGGTTTTAAGAGAAAACAAAAGAAAAGGTTTGATAGTTGGTTGATGTCGTTTGAAGACTATGATTGGACAGCCGATAAAATTGGTTTATATACCGTTACTTTGGCGTAAAAACTAACAACAAACAAGGCTGAAGTAAAGACCTCGACGGTTTTTGCGATGAAGACTTCAGTGAATAAGTAGTCGTATGATCAATTACTTATTTTTCTTTATTCACTAGAATAACCAATGCACAATTGATATAATGTCGCATGACATTGTCTATCAGCAAACTTTTTGGCTTAATTATTATAAAACTAAACATAGTTAATCGTAGAGAGAATCATTCTGTTTGTTTTTCTTGCTAACGTTGCGTACCGTTCTGTCAATAAATCGTTTAGATTTGCGTATTCTTATCTACAGAACAGACAAAGTGGCCTACTATAAGTTTCGATTGCTAGTATAATAACGTTTTCTCGAATATTGTACTCGTATTTACTAGTGATTATTTAAGGCTACATTGGATATCCACTACCTGAATTGGAGTGTATAACGACGAGTAAATGACGACAACGTGTAAATGTTTGCGTATAGGTATTCGTATAAATTATATCTTCGTTCGTCTGATTTCCACAACACAAGAGTGTTTACTAAGGGATCACATATTTATTACAAACCAAAAATTTGTGAGATAATGAAACCATTTTTTTAAACATCAAACTAATTGTCAATGAAATCAAATCTTAATCATAAATTAAATAACAGCAGAATCTTAATCAAAAATCTTAACTTGCAATTTTTCTAGATAATTCATTGGTCCAGATAACATTATTTACGATGGAAATTTTCTGCTATACCTACTTTACCTACATACATTTATGAAACTTATATGAAGCAGAAAATTTCCATCTGTGACCGAACCGATGCACATCATTGTGCTCAAATCCATTGGTCGCGTCTCGTTAGCCTTTTGTTGTCAATATTTTCAATGACAACTTTTTACTTAGCACTGACGTTGTTATATTTTTTGTTTCTAAAAGTTGTGATGCATTTTCATTGTCAGTGCTGGCAGTTGCATTGGATTTATCTATTGTGATAGTCGCATTAGAGGTATAAGACCGAAGATTATCATTCTGTTTGCTGTTTGTCCATTTGAGCTGAAAATAAAAGATTCGCTCATTAATTACTTACTTTATTACTTATTTATTTTCAATCTACACAATGGGCATATTTGACGAGAGAACGTGTAAGAATATTTTATTAACTTTGTTCTTATTTATGTTTAACTAGCTGTGCTCGCGACTTCGTCCGCGTGGAATACTTATTTTTTCCCCGGATTTTTTTACATTTTGCATTATTTCTTCGCTCCTAATAGTTGCAGCGTGATGTTATATAGCCTAAAGCCTTCGTCGATGAATGGTCTATTCAACACAAAAAGAATTTTTCAATTCGGACCAGTAGTTCCTGAGATTAGCGCGTTCAAACAAACAAACAAACAAACTCTTCAGCTTTATAATATTAGTTAAGATATAATATTGTTTTACAACATTTTTATTACATCGTCATTGTCTGTTCTGTATTTTCGGTAACGTCATATACGTCAATCTGTATGCATTTTAGTGTCGGTTCCAACTGTTAACATAGTAATTTGTTTTGTTTTTGTGATTCAACCAACGGACAGTATCTCAGTAAAAGTATGTAAATACAGTTATCTTCTAGACGGTTTAAACCTACTTCGAGTGAACCTACTGATATTTTTGTTTGTTAGGAATAAAAATAAACTTTAATCTGTATTAAAAATGTCTAGCGAACCTAAGTTCGCTGTCTTAATGTCTAAACATTCCGAAACAATTTCTTACAAAAGTTCTGTTTCAGGTTTAGGTCCCACCATCCCATCCAATGATTGTCCAGGGTGTGACAGTCATGATGTCCAACTTGACAGTAAGTGTTACCTATACAGTGCATAACTTGTAGTGCTGATTTTTCAACTCCGTAACTAAGTAGGTGTGTAATTAGGTACGGCTAATTACGAAAATCATCATTTAAGCAAGAAATAATAATAAATGTTGCATGGTATGGCTGGGTGACATTTACTTTTATCTTTTTATCAGTAAAAAATCCTTAATAATGCATATTATCTTTATTTTTCGTTTATTTTTCAGGTACATGCATGAAGTAATGAAAACTCTAAAGATCTTTATTGGATAAAAAAATGAATTTAGGTAGGTATAGTAGGTTATTTTGACGAAACTAAGATGTAAACAATTTGAGAACTCGAATATCTTTATTTATTTATGAATGCATTTGTTGATATCGTGGTGGGATAAATACAGTGGAATAAAAACTTCAGATCATGTATAATTCCAATTTTATTTTACACGATATTCACCTTAAATATTCTACAATGAACAAGTTCAATGACAAATAGAACAATTGGTATCTAATAAAGAGCAAAAGTATATTTTAGAACACCTAAGAGGAAGATATACTATCATAACATAAAATACATATAGGTATTTCATAGGAACATTTTTTTTAATCGAATATAAAATACATCGTATTTAAATTACATAATTGCATACGTATGCATTAATGTTGATCTCTTAAACGATTTAAAGAATACTGAACTACAATACTAGTTCATAGACAGATGTCTTTTAGGGCCGATAAGCACCTATGTTAGAAGTAAAATACATGAAGAGTAAGTATGTATGTATATATCAGTAAATATATGGTATACGATACATCGATACTGATTTCATTAGAGATCACAGAATTTTGCAGATACTGACATATGTTGACGTCATCTTAAAACTAACAAATTTTCGGTTGTTGCTACTTCTTGGGAGCGGAGCAGGAGTCTCCGCTGCAAGCAGTCTTCTTGGCTGCGCAGTTGCAGGAGGAATCACACTTGCAACCTTGGCAGCATTGAGTTGCTGTGCATTTACAATCTGTGAACAAAAAAATCGGATTAATATGAGTTTAAGAGAGGTAGGGCATAGCGAATCTTCGCTCGAATTGAGCTGTCCGTCCGGGGAATGACCTCCACCCTATAGAATACCGCATCCAAATGGTCTTCTCTTTCTCTTTCCATCACGGGAAGGGAAGCCATAATGCCAAGCTACTATTTAAAAAAAAGAGTAAATTCTAACTTGTGTAAATAAGTAGAAATATCTATTCTATATAATATGTACAACCGATTTAGGTAAATCACACTTTGTTCTAGCGGGTTCTTCGAGTCATCCCGCCTCCCTCACACAAAGCGCTTGTAACGGACCACCGTCGGGTTTTGTGTGGATTCTTTCAACAAAGGTACGAGTAACTCAAGTGTCCCGTGCCTTGATTTGTCGGGGTGCCTGATTTCTGTTGCTACTAAAAAACGTACTGACAGTTTTTAATTAGGTACCTATTATTCAGCAACACTTATCTTGTTTATAATTTCACATTGAGTGACTATCTATCAAGAGATAAATAAATAAGCGTTAGCTTATCAATGCACAATAACTACTTAAAGGACATAGAAGGTGATATAAGTGCATTTATCAGGCACAAGAATTAGTAACGATGCTCACAACCAACTAGAAAACGATTTAAGTAAAGAAAAAATTTAAGATACTTAGTTATTATATGTTGATTTTAGATGACGCTTTGCTAAGTCAAGTACTACAATACAAGTACAGTACAATAGGTTGATAGGTAAAATTCGCTAAATAGAGATAGGTACACATAAAAATACTTTATTATGTATTTATTTGGCAATGACTCTACATGCAGGAATCCCCTCTTAATTTGTTCATAGAGATCCAGTGCGTAGGCAATATCTTAGCATACCAAGATCCCTTATTGCTCAAGTTTCCTATGGGTGAAGGATTTCTGTTCCCCCTTTGTCCGATGGTAATGGTTTAATTAAATACAATTATCAGAGTTTTTTAGAGAGAAAAAAAATAGGGTAGGTAAGAGTCGTTGGATGGTTAGGTTGTAGAACATAGTAGTCAGGAAATAGTCATGAACATTTATTTTTATTCTGTGCGAAACACATCATCATCATGACTGATTGTTAATATTTTGTTATTATTAAGTACACAATACTAAATATTTAAGTAATTCTGATTTCAATATGCACTACCAAAATTACTCCAAGGACTAGCCAAACCAAAGAAACCAAATAAAATTATTGGCTCAGTAATATGATTTATTGTTCTACATGAATGTTACACGAATTAGATAATCTTAGTTAATTGGCCAAATTGTTAGTCTACCTAGAAACTGCCGAGCGCCGATGTAGAGCCAAGGCTACTGTTTATAAACTCGGCGATACTGGACCCAATCTACAATACTGAAAACAAGAAATCGCTAGAAACCCGAGCATTGTTTAATGTCAGGTGTTTCGAATTTGCTACAATAGTGAAAATGTAGTAAATACGGTGCATTATTGTTTCAAATTTGAAATTATACGTTTACTCGATTACTCGACGCTCTTACAGTGAAGGAAAACATTTTTTTTTTCTAAATGACTACGATGATAGCTAAGGGGGCCTTGTTATCATCATCGGGCTGTTGGGGGAGCAGAAGGCTCTCACCCCTTTTTTTCTAGAGGGGAGTGCATTAGGCACCGTCATGCCACCTCCGGGGGGAAGTGACATGGTGTGTGGGACTCATATCTCCCGAAATGGGGTAACCACTAAACCCCCTGTGTCACCAGTGGGCAGCAAGTTGCAGGGACACGGGTAACAATGAAGCATACGGCCGCATCCCTGCATGCTCTGGCCATCCGCAGATGACAAGCGGCCGGCACTCCTAGTCCGGGGAGGGCAGATACCCCTACCTATATCTAGAGCAAAGGCTCTCACCCCTAGGTAAGCTAAGCAACACAGCTAAGGGTGCACTCTAGTAGGGCTCGAACCTCGGCGTAGGGCGTTATGCGTCCTTATGGAAGCTGTTTTGAAGAGAGGGGCGATCAGTCGCGGGCCGTTTTCGTGGTCGGGACGAGGAAACTAAAGGTACAATTTGGAAGCGGGCTTCATGAAGTCCCCGCCGACAGGTACAGAACGCCGGGCGTGAAGTGTTACTTATGTGTCGCTGTTCGGTGGCGGCCAGCATGGCGAGGGTGATGGAGTCGTCAGCGTCCTGGAGAACGTGATTGGGAAGACGTTTCCTATGGGGTACCTCGGGAAACCTGCATAGTCGGGTAACCAGTATTTTGCCTTGGTTGTCTGATCTGATCATAATATTTCCACTACGGGCGTAATTCCAAACCAGCTACATAATTCCATAAATCTTTTGTCCCTACCTTCATACATCTACATTTTAATGCAGAAAGCCGTCAATCTGAATACGTGCAGAAGAGTTAGGAAATTTTTGCAGACAGATATTCAATCACCAAATAGGTACCCAACAATAAAATGATTCCTCTGAAATGCACTTGGCTTAGGCCCGTGAATTTCAATAAACCAGAATCAATTTAAGATGCTGAGAAAAAGTATGACTAAAAATAATAAAATAATAATTATAATATAAGGGGTATCATTATATTTATTGGCAAGAGTGAAGAAAACACAGAACATACCTACACCTGCGTACCTATGCACATTGCACATATAGTTGTGTACCTACTAATATACCTTAAGATAGTTTCTTTCAAGATTGGTCGTACCTAAATAAGTTCTGAAGTCATTTAGTAAAGTAGACAAATTAATTATTATGCAAAACAGCAACTCCATATACCTATTAATTTACTCAGTGATGGTTACACGGCATCGTAAATATTGATATGACACAAATACAAATATCATCAGTCTGATTGTGTCCGTTAAGGCCACTGAAGGACATTTTCATTTATCAGTCGTGGCTCGAAACTGAATACATTTACGGACCAAATACCAATAAATCAGTTTAAGTGCTAGTGAATTTAATTCTGTACCTGCTTAACGTAAGAACAAAGTAGAAACGAACATTATGTAGATGCATAGCGCATATAAAATGCGGATGTTTTAGGAGGCAAAATAATTATTTTATATTATTTCTAAATTTAATGTAATTACATTATATTTAGTCCGTATTTTAGATCATAAAAATGTATTGGTCACGTATTTTTCCTTTTTTCATTGAAATAAAAAATAGCAAAGATACAATGCATCAAAAGTTAGGAGTGCAAGTCTTTGACGTCACTCGGTCCCGTAAAAATGCCTCACCGAGTGACGTCACGCGTAATTTCAACGGGCTATCACTTTGTAATTTTTAGTCTAATTTACAAATAAAAAATACGTGTCTTTTATTTTTGAATAAGCTAAAAGATGGACTAATTAAATTGCTTTTTAAATAACATTAATGAATGACCAGTATGGTCCAGTGGTAGTGATCATTGCATCTGACACAGTGGTCACTGGTTCGATCCCCGCACAGTACAGACATTTGTGTGCATGGCCATGTCTGTTTGTATTGGTCTGGGTGTTTGCTACGTTTTTACTTACAAAAAAAGTATTTAAGTAAGTTTATCAGATAGGTATCTAGCACCCATGAAACAAGCTTCAGTTTAGTTTGGGACTAGATGGCGCTGTGTGGCCCAGTGTGGTATGATATTGATATTAATGACTGCAGAGGTGTTCGGTAAGAAATTCATTCATCATTCATTTATGATATTATTGTTATTATGGATTGGAAATAAAATGATAAGCAGACCTTATATATATTTTTGATTTGAGAATATTTACATATTCTAAGCCTAAAGCGATACTCTACAAAGATTTACTTTTACTTATCTCGAATAAAATTCGGTTGATGGACGGGACGCTAATGTCTGCGGAGGGCCAATAAGTATTTTTATTTCTTTTTACTCCTGTTTAAACGAGTTTGGTGTTATTATGCATTCAGGGCCATTCGGTTAGTGGTCGACCGGTCCTTGAAGGACTAAGGGTCACATTAATCAAAGCTAAAGTGATGCAGAGATGCGTTATAAATAACCTTAGTGGACACCTACCTAAATAAGACGACCAGTGTAATTCATTGGTTGTAACCGCCCATAGAGGTACCTATATAGACATATCCCAATATTTGTAGATCATCATCCTCTTAGCGTTGTCCCGGTTTGTGCCTCTAGGCCCAGGGTCCGCTTTGACCATGATCCTAGATTTAGCGAGTCTGGTTATTACATTGAAGCGACTGCCATCTGACCTTCGTAACCCTCAGAAAGGGGAACCAGACAAATTTGGATCATGGTTACACATTCAGAATTAAACTGGATGTGCAGGTTTCCTCACGATGTTTTCCTTCACCGCTAAGCTAGTGGTATAATTCCGCACATAGATTTTTGCACATCCAGAGATGCGTGCCCCGCGCGGATTCGAACCGACGACCTCACGTGTGTGAAGCGACTATATTACCACTAGGCTACCACGGCTCTACCACGTCCCAATATTTGTAGATAAAGGTTGTAATTTATTGAGCGACCAATCATCTTCTCGCTCCAAGCCACCCTCACCTGCCCGTGGCACATCCTGCTGAATGAAGAGGTACTGGCAACTGCCTGGTGGCGGTATAACCATCACAATTGAAGGCGTAGCTAAATACTATAGACCGATGATACTATAGACGGGGAGCAACGTCACCGGAGCGAGGAGCTACGCCCTGCGATCGCCAACCCGCCCGCCCAGCGTGGCGATTAAGTATGGGTATAACCTCTGGAGAGGCCTAAGTCCTGCAGTGAACTGTGATAGGCTAATGATGATAATGACGAAAGATTGTTATATTTGAACCTCTCTAGAGAGATGATAACTATCAATTAATTGTTTTCTCATGTGATGAGTGCAGTCGTGTCGGGCAGTAATTAGTTGCTAATAACTAATTATCGTTTTCAATTACAGCTGTTATGAGCTGACGTGACGTTTACTAGGTGCACGATTTTGCTCGGCCCGAAATGTAATGGGGAATATGCATGACTTTCGCAGATAGATAGACACCTACTCTTAATTGAACGAGTATCTGCTCTTTATTAACCACTAAAGAATTAACTTAGCCTACCAACTACCAAAATACCTAACCTTTTAGCAAATTGAAAATTATTCTTTTAGTTGCTATTCTTAATACTTTCCGGTCACACCGGCCAAACTCCAAAGAAACCAGCCAAGTAGCAAGAGATGTTAAAGTGCGTTGGATCGATCAGAGTTCGACACGACCGGAGAGAGGACCGATGGTTTTTTTTTTCTATTATCCGATTTATTATGCTTAAATTTTCCGAAGAAATAAAATTTCCGTCGAAATCAAACGAGGTAGGTAGTTACACAACTTCCATAAAAAAGTCTATTCTGTATAAGAAGGACGGATAAATTTGCTTCAAACGACTGTATTTCTCCCATTTTTAGTCATTCTGATTTTGATTCCACCGTTCATAGTAGCTTTATTTTTGTTAGTAAATAGATATTACATATACCTACTCGTACATAGCTACAAAAAATATTTTACGCTCTTGCACTTTTTTGACGAAAACAAATAATAAACAACCGGAATTAAATTATGCCTTTGCCTACTAGTTTGACAGGAAATCAAAAAAAAAATAAACACAAAGACTCACTGTCTCCGCAGCCTCCGCAAGGCATCTTTTCGAGTTCTGGTCTTGTGGTGTAAGGAACAAAATGCACAACTGCAGTTGTGTAGCAGTGCCCGACGTGTGCCGGCCGCGATGTATCGAGTGCGTTATATACTAAACACGCAAGTGACGTTCGAATATCGGCTCGATAGATTACGGACGATATTAAAATTAGGTATCAAGGAATCGGGCTGTCGATTTGTTCGTAATGGTAGGATGTGGTTTCTGTTTAATGCTATGTGGCATACCCTTTTCATGTTTGTAGGATTGCAAGCGGCTTAAAACGTGAAACTAAATGTACAGACGCCCCAACCAAACCTATTTATAATCCTACTGGCGTAATAAGTTTTCATCACGTTCTTCGAGAAGCTTAACCCAATAACCATCTAAGCGGTGGGTACCAAATTGATAATGGTACACTATGGCAGTGTAATTAAACTGTGGACACCAATCTAAACAAGATACGAATCTTACTCCGGTGAAGTAGCTAAGAAACGCTGTGAAATGAATGGTCAAATCATCTGTAATTCGCATAAGCAAAGAAAATTAGGTACCATTTCTGCCCCTTAATAACATTTTGAGAATCTTAATTTCTTTGATTAAGGATTGACTAAGAAAACTTCGTTGTGATCTGACAATACAAAAATTATAATCATCAAAAAAGTTCTTTAGAATCCGAACATAGAAATCCTTGCTTTGTTATATTTACGCATGCAGTTACTACTTTTGCATATCGCACTGAGAATATTGGTAAATCGGTCCGGTATCAACCAACGTGATTATTGTGTATATTACAACAGAAGCCTTGCCCAGTACGAACCATCGTTAATACTACGCTTACTAAGGGACCAATGGATATAGAAATTATCGATATTGCGTTCATTAGGAAGGGAATTTATCGTGATGTTGGTAGAATTAGGGCCGTGTGGTTAATTTTGCACCCGACCCAATGGCGCAGTGGCGTTCGAGATGTTATTGAGTGTTTAAGATAAGGCACAGTATTATATTTATTTACCTTTAGTGCACTGCATAGGTATGTGTACATAGCTACCAATGATTCGGTATTTAGTTATGCTCATTACCTTTGTAGAATTTTGTTCAGTTATGGTAATTTGTCACAGAAATGTACGTACTAGTATCTTGTACCTATCTAAGGATATTTTAGTCTGATGGCGAGTTATTAAAAGCTTTTATTAATTTTATTATTGGAGTAGGTATGCACTGGATCGTGACTTTTGCAACAATTTATTTTATGAATGTACCTATATAGGTACTTATCAATCCATCCGTTATTGTGTTTATCGTTTATCCATAGGCGTGATTATTCATTTTATGATGCATGAGTTAGTAAAATAGTAGGTATAATTGAGACTCGACACAAATAAGTTTTAATATAAATACCTACATTATTTGGAACTTTAACAAGGTACAAATCACAATAGATGAACGAGTACGATAACAGCTACATTAGTTATACAACTGTGTCGCAGCTGTTAACGCCCGCCTCCGAAACAGGGGCCCTACTACAAAAAACGATAACGATCGTTCGTTGAACGGATCGCGTATTTTTGCCCAATAAATCTCTCTCATTTGTCACTCCCGTGTTCTAATATATCAAATAAATTGTTGAAAATCGACGTCGACGAATTTTAGTTCGTACCTATATTCGAACACGGGAGGGACAAATGAGAGGAATTTATGGGGCAAAAATACGCGATCCGTTCAACGAACGATCGTTTTCGTTTTTTGTAGTAGGGCGGGCCCCAGAGGTAATCAGCGTACAGAACATTAACTTCATCATTGTCATCATCAGCCTATCGCAGTCCACTGCTGGACATAGGCCTCTCCAGTTGTTCGTCACTTTGGGCAAACACCTAAAGGATTCACTCATAATCCCCACGCTGGACAGGCGGGTTGGCGATCGCAGGGCGTAGCTCCTTGCTCCGGCGACCCTGCTGCCCCGTCATCGACCTCCTCAAAAGCAGCGCTCTTTTCTTCCCCAAGGAAAGCGTAAATGCGGCCGCCAGCTGTTCGTCACTTTGGGCAAACACCTGGAGGCTATATCCATAATTGCCACGCTGGGCAGGCGGGATCTATCTATTTATGTATACTATATGTATATGTACTCTTGCCTGTAAATGTTTAGTTTTGTGCAATAAAGAATACCTATCTATCTAATGGAAGTAATGAGTATTACTTCAGTAAATGTACACGCGACATTTACATAAGTGTCAGCGGAAACGCCTGACTATGTCTGTAATAGTCGCGAATATGAATTTGCCATTGTGTTACGATCAGGCACTTCATATAAGGTGGTATCGTGGTATCGATGTCGCAGGCAAATCCTATGATTCGCCCGTATACAAACGGCGTCGGCAGTTTACAAAGACAAATTCGTTATACAAATTGCCGTACGTCGTATGTAAGATGTCGTTCATTTTTTAATATGCCGAGCTACGTTAGTACAATATGGTTCGAATTAGTACCAAATTTAAACGCGCGTGGCGCTGCGTGTCGTCAAAACCAATATGGCGGTCAGCAGTGAAAGTGTGGAAAAAAAATATTAAAAATATGTGTAATATCGGCTGTTTTAAGTAGATTTTAAGGGCTAGTATTATAGGAAACTTTTAAAATTAAACCAATCACAAAGGTGGCTCCGAAAACACCATGGAAAAAACAATTTATTTTCGCACTTAAATACCTAAATAAAATGATTAAAAACCCTGTTTCGTTTCATAGTCACCCTAATACACAAACCAAGTCGACGTTGATGCGATGACAATTTGCCTTCGGCATTTTATAACACGTATTTATCTTTGTGAACTGCCTACGCCGTTTGTATACGAGCGAATTATAGAATTTGCCTGCGACATTGATACCTAGTGCTTCATTTATTTGCTCTTCTTATCTGTTCTTATCGGTCAAAGCTCTATATTTAGGTGATTACTTAATTACATTATTTATTTAATACTTCTTCATACAGTGGTGTAGTGTGCTCAGTGATTTGTTCTCTTGGCTTTTATGGTGAGATACCTACCAATTAGTCAAACCTAGTTAAAATAATCCTAGTTGGTGGGTAGCCGAATTCATACATATTAAAACTATATGTCAGAAGTTAAACAACTATAAAAGCCAACCTCCTTTGTTATTATAATTAAGGCATGGATTATATTATTCTTATTGTGTAATCAAAATTATTAAAACTAGCTGTGCCGGCGGCGTCACACGCGTCGATATCGGGTTTCAAAAATAACGGACTTCCATAAAATGATACCCAAAAATTAAGTTCGACCTCTAGCAATACATTGGTGAAAACCGCATTTAATTCCATCAAGTAGTTTTTGCGTGATGCGCGATCAAACATAGAGATAAAAATTTCTAAAGATTGAAGATTGTATAAAGTACCGGCTGTTGCACCGGCAATGTGTAAAAAAGTAGGATTGCTCATGTGTAATCAGTGTAAAAATATCCCATAAACTGTACTCTAATTCCTCCGTGCGTTTTTCTAGAGGACTTCTAATAATAATATGACAAACATCGTGAGACGATCCTGAACCTGATAGACTATTATTAATTTATATTCCCGGTCTGGTTGGGATTGATATTCCTTTTCTATGCCACTCTTCACAGCACCTTCTTACCCATTCAAGATATTCTTAGCAACCTTGGTATCAATATGTTTGTAGCATCCTAAATTAGCGGGATTATATTGAGAACGTCTCTTAAACAGAATGAGATGATTTTTTTACTCCAGTACAACTCTGGTTCATATACGAGACACGTGTTCGCGATTATTGGGGATGAACAGAAGACCTGTGCTAAGCCCCTAACACTACTTCAGCTACGGGGAGACATTGCTAGTCTTAGTGTGCTCCACCGTCCCTCTAATGAAAATGCTCCGAAGAGTTATTCCAACTGATCCCATCCTCTCCTTTTCACTCCCGAACAACACATGCTGAACAGCGTTTCTTTCTTCTTATAATCCTGGGTTCTTTAGGCGGGAGCATGAAACGTCATCTCAGTGGGTCTTTAGGGTGAGGGCGACTCGGTAGGTTTGTTCTATTATGCCTGTAGTGTCGACCGAGCTTTTGGACCTCACAACCGCTTACCATCAGGTGGAATAAGGTCATCCTGAAAGTAAGGTCATTTAGAAGGTAAGTAAGCAAATCGCATTTAAGACGAGAGGTGACGTTCCCCTCTTCCGTTGCTCTCGTATTTTTCATATATTACCGTCTCCGTATTCGGTATTGTATATGTTGCAGTCAGAACCCTTAACCAGTCAAAAGTACTATTGACTAGCAAAATCAGTCAAAAGTACTTTTGACCATATGCTTTGGTCAATAATACTTTTGACTAAAATAACAGTTAAAAGTACTTTTGCCCAACGGAGCTGGTTAAAAGTACTTTTGACTAAGTTATTCCGTCAAAAGTGGTTTTGACTGGTTGTATCAGTCAAAACTCTTAAAATTGGTGGTCGATAAAAATAACGACAAACGCACATAATATAGACTTTTATTACTCATAAACTTTTATCACTCAGAAGAAGAAGAAGACCTATTCTCTTCTTCTCGAGACCAAAACTCTGAGATCACTCTATGTCTGGCGGTCAGCAAGTTTTCATGCAGACTGAAGCAGGTGTGCCATAGCTTCTGGAGCGACACCACATCCGCACCAATTGGCAAATGCGTCTAAAAAGCCTCACCTTGACAGATTGTCCTTACAGCGGCCAACCTAAGTGCGCAGCCTGTTCAGTCTTCCACATTAGCCAGGTCAAGGTGTACCCCAGCAAGCTCTTTGAGGGTACAGTGAATGTGGCTGCACCCACCACACCGTTACGCCCCAATAAGTAGATCACGCCCCCGCACTCACCACTCGGGTCACAAAGAAGAGGCTCAGAAGGCATACAATGCGTCGTATGCTCTCCAGCGAGGGCGCTACATCTACTCTTCTAAGGACGCTACCCTGGGGTAAAAGCCATTTTTCTGTGACCACTGTCTGATCTCATCTCCGCAAAACGACGATAGTGGAGCATCTCACTAAGAACTTTGAGAAATTTTTGGTCCTCTGTTATATCTGCCACCTTCTGAAGCAGTTTCCTAATGTTGACTGTTACATAAGCTGCGGATAGGTCATCGAAAATGGCCCCTGTAATCTGATTCGACTAGAACCCAACCTAGATATGCTGGGTGAGTTTTAAAATTAGACTGCAGTAAGACTTACCAGGTCTGGTCAGGCGGAATCGTTTATTACTCTTAGTATAAAATGATTTCCAATTTATTAATAAATCACTTTTGTATTTACATCTAACGAGTTAATATTACTTTTGACTGATGCTTGTTTGCAGTTAAAAATACTATTGACCAAGAGCGTTAGTTAAAACTACTTTTGACCGCAAATTTGCAGTCAAAAGTATTATTAACCAATATTTTTCAGTCGAAACCACTTTTGACCAACCTGTTCAGTCAAAAGTACTTTTGACTGATTTTGCTAGTCAATAGTACTTTTGACTGGTTAAGGGTTTTGACTGCAACATATATAATACCTAGGCAAAGTATAAAATAAATAATATTTCATGCATTACGTGCATATTTTTTTTACATTGCCTAGAAATTGTATAGAATGCCGGATTATACAGATTGCCGGTAACATATACATTGCCGGTAACATATTAGATACTTTTATTTTTTTATGAATAATATACTTAGAAGCTATTTTAAATTATTGGCATGGTTTTATCAAACGGGTCACGGTTTTATCAACGCGGGGCACGATATTTTCAGACCTGTTCGCTAATATCGCGGTTTCCCATTTATTACTCACTAAATTCTTAATTATATCATAAAGTATGCATGATTTTAAATTAGAAAAGTAGGTACTAAAGTGTAGCTTAATAAATATCCTACTTATAAATAGTGAGCAGTATATTGTAATTTAAACCAGAGCTTAGTTATGGCCATCGGCCCTTAGGGGCTCGGTATTTGCCAACTTTCCCCTAAATACCTCCTGGTACCTACTGCGATTTGGTATAAATTCGAACTTTATTGAATATTATTGTGTAATACTATAAGTATTCGTAAGTTTAATTTTATCTTTTTGTTTATAGACAGCATACTCGTATATTAATAAACTTGTAGCTTTCAATTCAATGCCTGACAATTTTCTTCAAAATTTTCATCCGGTATGACTAATTTTCTATTTCAATCTACTTCCGCAACGGAAGTACCTACCGATATTATTAAGCTGCTGTGAAATAGCCATAAAATGATTCACATAGTGTTCTACGAATGAACGTTCTTTGCAGAAAAACATCGTTATCGCAACACAATACCGTAATGATAAGAGGACACTTGTCGATTGATCGTCACTACAATTATTGAGAACTTTACAATATCTAGAACAGTTATTTTTATTTATGCAATATCCTCTTTTAATTGAAAATATACCAATAGCCCGAGTGTTTTTCGGATTTAGTATAAGACCACCGTATCTCATCCTGTGGGTGTCATATAACAAATAATAACCCAAGACATGCCACGCTAGGCCACTCAGCGCCATCTAGCCCCAAACTAAGCCGAAGCTTGTACTATGGGTACTAGACAACTGATAAACATACTTAGATACATTTTTAGGAAACGGGAAACGGGCAGCAACAACAGCAGTCACCAACCCGCCTGCCAAACGTGATGACTAATTCATAATTCTAAATTCATTTGCTTTCGAATTCATAAGTTCACTATTCCTATAATACACAGTATGAACAATGTATGTACATATACCTATATACGGTCTTACCTATTTAAAAACGAATGAAGACAAGATTTATAAATAAGGGTTGGTAAAAGTAAAACTCCACCCAATAACGGGAATAAGTTTTATTCATAAAGACAAAATACACAGACAATACCTACGGGCAGCAAATAGGGCTACGTGGATTTAGTTAGGACAAAGAATTTGGCGCACCTAACGCTCCTATTTATCTTATCATATCTTTCAGATAACACCATATCAATGAGCACACACCGTACCTCACGCCAGTCCACCTTTACAATTGCGAAGCACCTGTTGTAGCAGAAAAACTGATAACGGAACTATAAAAAATAATGTGGTCAATGATAGAAGTTTGATTACGAACAATGGGTGTTAAACTTTTAGTTTTAGCAGTTTTTTTAGTTTTAAGTGCAAATGTGAGAGGACAGGATGTATTGGACAAAGTGACAGAAACGATTGGTGAGGTACCGTTGGATCAACAGGCTGAAGTAATTCCGGAGACTAAAACAGAGGATGTAGTACCAGAAGGAGGTATACTAGATAAAGAAACTGAAGATAAAGCGGTGTTAGATGAAAACACGCCGAATGAAGCTGTCCCGGAGGAACCTGCGGTGGAAGTGTTGCCAGAGGCCGCACCAGGCTTAGAGGTCAGGAGTGGGAAGTACCAACTCAATGATGGCTTGGTCGGAGAGGAACCTGTGCAACTGGATGCAGTTGAGGTCAGCCCTGACGGGGAACAGAGTGAGAAGCAGTTGATGTTCCCACCAACGACAGGAACCACCAACGAATACAGTAAGTTTATGATTAAGCTCATACATTCGGAGAAAAAGTTTTCAATTACACGTATGCACTATTATTATTAAATAGGTACATAACATTGCTTCATGAGGCAATGAATCACTGATAAACAATGGTGGAAGGCAGGCGCCATTTTGTCAAAAGGGATCGATACCAAGTTTTCCAACTTTGCGAATATAAGTATACTTGTTCAGAAATTACACCAAATCAAAGACCAAGTCAAGATTTTTTTGTCTTAAACATTGAGCAATTTCATGACCTCTATTGTCGCATTTTGCTACTTTGGGCGTGGCATGTAATCGTAAGCTTTCGATGTATACTTAAATGTATGGCAAATGTATATGAAAATTCTCATTTATTTAACTCTACACTTTTAAAACACCTGTATCGGTTCTAAATGCAGCAATACACCACACATATTAATTTATCCGACCTACGCGGGCATAGACATCAAATCCTCAGTTTAAAGATTCAGGCATCTTTGTACTTTGGACTTGCTTATAGCAAGCACCTGTTCTAAATCCCGTGGTGGGACCAAAACACTTGTACAATTAAGATTTTCTGTGTAGAATTTACTCAGTAGTAGCTTGGCTTGGATATGGTCTACTTTCCTTTGGCCTTATGATGTATCTGGCATTTCACTGTAATTCTATTGAATTGAGAATGGAATTTACATTACAGTATTTATTTAGCTAGTGACTAATAATCAACTATGTGTCATACTACACTCTGATACAAAGAGAAGAGAATTCATTGCTACGAAGAGGCTACGAAACCTCTTTTGCCATTTGAGAGTTTTCTAATTAGAAATGGTATTATAACTTGTTTAAAACTGTTAACATTTAGCCTGAAATATGTTTTTCAGGTGTTTACTTGATAGACTTTTAAACATAAAAATTAAGGCTAATCAAAAAGTAGGTAAAATTGCCATATTTAGTGTTTTTTTTTTCATCAGAATAAGCCGATACGATAGTTGATTTAATAACAAATCTGTAAGTTGGTTTTTCTAATGAAATACACATGCCAATATTTCAATTTTAAAATATTAAATTACATAGGTGCTAAGTACTATAGATATAAAAGCAATTGAGGTTACATTTCCACCAACCCGTTGGCTATCAAGCTCTTATCATTGATAAAAACCACGCCTTAGTGCCTGGTTCACTAATTACTGAACATTTTGTATCGAAATGGTAGGCAGCTACTTTATTTAATTGGATCATGTTTTTTTAATTTTAAATGGGTAGCTCTTATCCCCAGCTTATTAAGCGACTTTAACGTTGGAGCGCGTTCACCCAACCAAAGCGATTCACTCTCACCTTGACATTTTGAAGAATATTATATACTAGCTGCTGCCCGCGGCTCTGCCCGCGTGATATTTGTATAAAACATAGCCTATGTGTTAATCTGATGTACAAACTATATTCCTGTAAAGTTTCATTGAAATCCGTTCAGTAGTTTTTGCGTGAAAGTGGAACAAACATCCATCCATCTATCCAAACAAACTTTCGCGTTTATAATATTAGTAGGATCTATCAGAGAACTATAACCCCCTACCGCTGCGGTAGTCTACTAGACAACTGACAAATTACAACCTTCGGCTTATTTTGTGACTAGATGGCACTGAGTTGCCCATCTAGGGCTATTAAATACCTACTTTTCTTTCACTTATCTATTAAACCACAGGCAATATGGATACCCATAGATATACGAGTATATCTACTAAGCGTATAGATGCTATATGAATAAAAGTGTATTATTATTACTAGCAGTTTTGCAAAGCTTGACCACAAATTAATAAATAGTTACTACGGCTTGACTCTGAATCTTCTGAATTGGCGATTATGGGTAAATCCTCCAGATGTTTGCCCTTAGTGGCGAACAACTGGAGAGGCCTATGTCCAGCAGTGGACTGCAATAGGCTGATGATGACTCTGAATCTAAAAGAAAACAATTTGTTATATTTAACACGACAAAAATATTTAGGCATATAGGTTTATTAAAATTACAATTACACGAAATATAATAACTATTGTAGTAAGTAGTAGAAAAACTACAGAGCAAACTCTGCTGTCATATTTAAGAGCAGATAAGGGCTCCATAATTATCAAAATGCAAACAATGTCCTAACTGCCATGTTAATAATTTTTTTGGGTCATTTAAAAATGTAGGTCACGATAAGGCTTGCGATTTTAAAATTAAAATAAGTATGTTAAGTTTATAGCTACTTAGATAAATAAGTATTACATTAATTTAATTGT
Source organism: Conogethes punctiferalis (assembly GCA_031163375.1). Lineage (NCBI taxonomy): Eukaryota > Metazoa > Arthropoda > Insecta > Lepidoptera > Crambidae > Conogethes > Conogethes punctiferalis. Next base: position 10,019,261 of record CM062096.1, on the reverse strand, counting down.
TGCAATTTTGATTCATATCTGATTTAACTGGTCAAGTCATTTGAGATAGGTACTTTCAAATTGCTTTCAAAACATTATTGCTGTATAAGTAAGTATGTTAAGACTTGATGAACTTACTATCTGTGCCCGCGACTTCATCCGCGTGGAATAGAGTTTTGTCCCCTATTTTATCCCCTTGGGGGTTGAATTGATCAAATCCTTTCTTAGCGGATGCCTACGTCATAACATCTGCCTGCATGTCGAATTTCAGCCCGATCCGTCCAGTGGTTCGGACTGTGCGTTGATAGATCACTATGTCAGTCAGTCACAGTCAGTCAACTTTGAGTTTTATATATTTAGATGATGTCACGATTCTTTTCCTAGGAAATTGACTAAATATTAACATTTAACATTTGACATTCTAGAATGATACTATAATTACTATCTATTTTATTTTAATCTAATACAGTATAAGTACAGGTGGGTACGTTAAGGTAGTGTGGGACTTTGGCTGAAGATGACGGCATCAAGTGGATGAGTGTAACTGATGATCGAGCAAAGGGATGCATTAGAGGAGGTCCAACAGTGAACTGCCGTGGGCTACCATACCTACTAATGATGATGAATAAAAGACCTTAAATTATAATTATGAGGAGACAAGAGACAGTTAATGAATGATAAAATGCGTGATTCCTTGCAATACTATCCACACAATGTAGGATGTTGAAACTTTTATTAATCACGCTAGATAGGTAGCTATTATCTAAGTTAAACATTGCGTGTTTCATACTGGTGTGATTCATTCAACTTCGTTACAGGTGGAAGTACTTAGGTAGCTAGTAGGTACCTAGTAGTAAGAGTAGGTACAATGATTATAAACCAGTATAATTAATTAAAAACCATGAAAAAAATTGTGTAGGTGCTCTGCAGGGCTTTTCAGAACTGCGTTCGGAAAGATGTTTTTCTTAAATCAGTAGATCAGTTCATTCAATATTCGACTAAACTGTCAAAATGGTCGACCTCTCGGTAAACTGAATGCTCTGACTATTATTTCATCATCATCCTTACTATGTCCACGGCTGGACATAGGCCAATCCAATTTCTCGCCACTGTGATCGGTCTTGGGCTTCTCGCATCCAGCACTTGCCAGCCATCTTACCCGATTCGTTACTACACCTGGCCTAAGGGCGTCCTACACTGCTTCTGTCGAGATGCAGTATCTATTCCAGGGCTGATTTACCCCAAAATCGTTCGTCGTTGTCGGTCTGCGGTTAATTACCATAAATTGCCATAGCAAACCCATTGCCACTTCAGTTTGCTAATTCAGTGACTATGTCGATGACTTTAGTTCTCTGATCACCTCATTTCGGATTCGATCTCGTATTAATTTATATCATCATCATCAGCCCGTGTACTGACACGTTAAAAATTATGTCCAGCAGTGGCAGTCCACTGCTGGACATAGGCCTTAATTAATTTAAATACCTATACTTAATTTTAATTTTATTATGTACTCGTAATCGTATCTACCTTTTGAAAGACTAGGAAGCTTTACATATTATCTACTAATAAAAAGATGATGTTATATTTTATTGGAATAATGCACAAAACAAAGAAGTCTGATGACATCACGCTACTAGGAATTACTGGGTTGTCTGATATCGGTCTGATATGTTATCACTGAACGGCTCGATTTTTACTAACAAATCGACAACAACATACTTTTATCGTATAACTCTACCTTGAAGCGATCTGTTGAGCGTAAATGCTGTGAAATTATCTATGGACATAAACTAGGTATACACTATGATTTTACATTATGATAACATCAGTGTCGCGGTAGGGATCCCAAGGACTGATTTTGTACCTTCCTCTGTCACAATCAGCCCTGGTCCCTCCTCACCACGTTTACAAAATGAAGGAACCTATCGTAAATTATAGAAAAGTTTCCGTACTTTTCATATTTTAATCATATGCATTGGCAAAATAGGAGATATCCCTAGTACCTGCTATTATTATCGACAAGCATGTATGAAGAGATTGATGAATGTGGATGAAGCAAAAATTGTGTGCCAGGATCGTAGCAAACGGAAGGTGGTCTCTGCCTAGCCCTCTGGGAGAAAAGCGTCACGACGCACGTGGTATATGTATTTTTATCACAGATATGATATGACCAGCGGGTCAATAGGGGAGTGAGTCTAGTATCACTGTACTTATGTAAACCTAACTCTCTCTCTCTCTCTCTCTCTCTACCTAGCCTTAGTCCCATCATTTGGGGTCGGCTCTCCTAGTCATTTTTCGCCAGGTCGTTCTGTCCTGGGTTGTCGCAGGTGTGATTTTTCCACCTTCCATGTCTCCAATAGCAGCCATCCATGTGAGTCGGGGTCTGCGGCGTTTCTTTTTAGAGGCTGGAAACATCTCTAGTACTTATCGCGTCATATGTTCTGGTGAGCGACGCATTACAAGTCCATACCATCTGAGACGACCCTCCCGGAGCTTTTCCTGTATGGTTCTTACTCGGTTCTTACTTATGTAAACCTAACATTATACATAAATCAAGAATCCAATTTGTTGCAGACGTTGCAGTCTCTCAAAAGTTATAGGCGTAGGTACCTATATACATTCCAAAGATCGATTTTCATTTAAATAGGAGGTAACCGACTTTTAAACTCACCAGGTCACATCGACGGACGAGTCCTGCCGTCCACGACATACTCCAACAATGGGCAGCCCTACATCATTTCCACGGCGCGTCTGCAGCAGATCAGATCCAACTTCATGTACTGGTACTACGACCTGGGCGGCAACGAGAACATCGGAGACCATCAGAGAGACATCCACGCCTCCACGCCACAGATCCACAAGAATTTCAACTTTCAGCTCCCGTTCTTTGGGTTCAGATTCAATTATACCAGGGTAAGTTTTTAACAAAGTCGAGAAACCTAGTGTAAGGACGTCCACAGATAGGCCACGTGGATTGAGGATTTGCCACAAGATGCCTGACAAGAGGTGGATGCATGAAACATATGATCGAGCAAAGTGGCCACCAATTGGAGAGGTCTATGTCCAGCAGCTGCAAAGGGATGATGATGATGTTCAGATATCCCTTTTACCGGAATGCACGTTATTAACGTTATACAAAGAATCTATCTTTTGATATCCAATTTTCATGAACTTGATAACTAAAGCTACTGTAAGTTTACGGTCAAAGGTCCGTAAAGATCTTAGGATAAACCTAACAGGTTCCAGGATTCCATAAAAAAAATTGTAAGAAATTCGGGTCTCGGGTCTGGATGCTAAAAAGACGTCCCACTTATTCTCGAAGTCATCATCTACATTCGGCGAAACTACCATAAAGTGACTTCGAAGATTCCAAAACCAGGTTTTTTTTATGGCAGAGGCGGCAAATGGGCTTGAAGGTCACCTGATGGTAAGTGATCACTTCAGCCCATAGACACCGCAACACCAGGGGAGTCACAAGTGCGTTGCCGGCCCTTGAGAAATCTGTAGGCTCGCTTCTTGATGGATACCAATATGATGTGCATCATATCGCGCATTGGGAAAGACCGGTGGGACTCCTCCTCATGCGTCACTGGGCGAAGCTCCACACGGAACATTAATTAAATTAAATTGCTGTATCATTTCACTACTAACCATTATTATTATTATAAGATAAATGTTATTATTGATTTTTTTGATTTCAGCTCTCGATGAATGGTTACATCTACTTCAGCGATCCTCCAGACCACTACACGTATCCGCTGTCCTTCCCGATCAGGGACTGGCCGACTGTCAACGATCCTTCCTTCATCGGCATCTTCTTCAGTAGATGCAGGATTGGTAGCATCGAACCAACTGACATTGACCAGAGGAGACCTGGTGTCTACTTTAGACTGGACAGAGACTTACAGGTATTTATATTTGTTATCTAAATTGTTGAATCATATTTGTCCTTAATCTAATTGAAACATATGTAGGCATGATTTTTAATACGTTCTTCTTTACTCTTCTTAATCATACAACGCAGCCTTGTTATCATCACCGGACAACGGGGGAGCAGAGGACTCACCCCTAAACTTTTAAAAGTGGATGGAAGGGAAATTAAATAAATAGCCTGAATGTCATTTACTAAAAACTTTTTGGTAACTGTTGTTATGTTGTTGTTATTAACCCACAAACTGTTGTTATCTTCTTAATTTTTTTCATTGGAACCTTTACGCTCTGTTCAGTTAGGAGAGCTGAATTTTTAATGGGTATCCTCTGTCTCCTTTCCATCTTGCGGCAGGGTTCCCCCGTTAATGAAGGTGGCGCGAGTCCCATATTACTTATACCCCACATGCATAGAGGAATTCTGTCCAGCATAAAAAAAAACATATTTTTCTGTAAATTTTTGTGATGTTTAACCAATTTCCCAGACCCGCACAGACCAGCTGGGAGTGGAGATGCGCGAGCGAGTGACGTGGGACATTCGTGAAGGCGTCATCGGCTCTGAGAACTTCTTCCCCAAGCACGCCGTCACCATTACCTGGAAGAACATGTCTTTCGCTGGAGGCATAGATAATTCGCGGTTTGTGGTAAGTTTTTTCCCCTTATGGTATGCACCCGTTTTATGGACTTTGCAGTCAGTGTCTTCTGTACATATCTAGTATATTGTTAGGTATGCAAAAAGGGAGGTTTCAGTCAAGTTTTTCTGTCTGTGTACATTGTCCATATGGCTGTAATAACCTAACACTCGAATTGTTGAAGCTACTTATTTTAAGAGAGTTTTAACTACCAATAAAACTTAGGACCTACGATCCTAAAGTACTATTTCTAAAGGTAAGGATTCTGGATATCCAGCGTAACAACCTAAATTTAGTTTATTTTGTTGTAAAGGTAATTTAATCGAGCGATCAGAACCACTTGTATTTAGCACAATTAGTTTAGTTAGAATTATCTTTGAACAGGGCAACAAAACTAATTTTAGAGAGGTAGGGCATAGCGAATCTTCTCTCGAATTGAGCCGCCCGTCCGGGGAAGGACCTCCACCCTATAGAACTACTGCAGTCAAATGACCTCTGAGTCGTGTTTCTGCTGGTGAGTAGGGTTTCCGGAGCTCGTTGGGGGTTGGGGTTGGGCCGGCATGGCGGTGGCAACTGACAGGTAACTGACCTGTTACTTGCCCGTTGTCACAATGATTTGGGTTTCTCTTTCGCTTTCCATCAGGCGTAGGGAAGCCATTATGTCGAGCCACTATTAAAAGAAAAAAAAACTGATATTAGGTATACCTACACGCGATTGCAAAGGTACATAACATTCCTTTCTTTACTGACAGACGAACACCTTCCAAATGGTACTGGCAACAGACGAGGTGTTCACGTACGCCATCTTCAACTACCTGCAACTCAAGTGGAGCTCCCACACCGAAGCCGGCGGTGATACCACCACTGGAGAAGGCGGAGTGCCTGCTTATGTAAGTAAATTATTATAAGAATAAGAATAAGAATTCATTTATTGTCTTTACAGTTCTGTCATATACAGTAGGTACATAGGCATATATTACGCTATCATACAGGCAGACAAAAGGACAAAGCTCAGCTGATGCTGTCGCGGGAGTGCGTCCCCGGCAGCGCTGGTTTTCAGCTTTCCCCTGCCCTCTGAGGTGTTAGTGGAGGGCTGAGTGTGTATGGCTGAGTCGTGACACTAACCTAGTTAAGCAAGCCATTATAGTCAGACCTACGGCAACATTCACAGACGTAAAACCTAGGATTTTGGGCACTGTGCGTCCACGCATCGCATAGTAACATTTTTTAATACGGCCGATAGACGATCCTGCTGACAAAGTAAGCATAGTTTGTACTCTACTGTAGGTACTGGTTGAGCTGTCTAACTGTAATATGCTTAGTAAACAATTAATAACATCATTAATTGAAGATGTAAGATAATAATTTAAAAGAAAAATATACTTACTCGTAGTAGACACTTAAATTAAATTAAAAAATACTAAATGGGTTAAATTAAAAAAAAAATACTTTTCACGCCTGCTAATTTTGGCTATAAAAAGAACAATATGTGATTATTTGAACTTAATTTAATATTTTTCTAATAATAACTTCTAGATTGGTTTCAACGCCGGTAACGGAACTCGCAGCTACGAATACAAGCCGTACTCTCAGGAATCTGTGCTTCGAGATCTGACGGGAAGAGGATGGGCGAACGGGTTCCCTGGACGACACATATTTAGGATTGACGAAAACATTCTCATGGGTACCTGCAATAAAGATATAGGTAAGTTGCTTTCCATAAAATAGACCGTATACACGTATATATTTTCCGTAAGGTTGATTTAAAAACTAAAGCTGTTTTGTATATTCTAAGTAATATCTTTGGTGTGCAATAGAGTATAGCTAGATATATTAAGTGATTAATTGTATAATTTGTATAAGTATTACTTTCTGAAGAAGAACGATGGAATATGTGTTCTCTAGACATTTTCCCACCAAATCTTACTAGATAGCAGTGTGTGGTTCAGCATGGCATGTCTAGCCAACATCATCGTCATCAGCCTATTGCAGTCTACTAATGGACATAGGCCTCTCCAGTTGTTAGCCACTTGGAGCAAACATAAGTATATTTATTTTTTGAATTCTAGACGGCGCAAACTTACCGCTGATGTTCGCGCCTGAGAGCGGCAACATGCTGGGCGGTACCGTGGTCAACATCACGGGCCCCTGCTTCAACCCCAACGACCGCATCACCTGCCGCTTCGACACTGAAGCCGTGCAGGGCACCGTGGTGGACGTCAACCGCGCCATCTGCGTGCAGCCGAGGTTCTACCACAACGGCTACGCTAGGTTCGAAGTCGCTATCAACAATGAGCCCTTCAAGTGGAAAGGGAGGTTCTTCGTCGGTAAGTGCATTTTTAATAACTGTAAATGTGTTATTAACATCGATCCTTTAAAAAAATGCTTCCTTCTGTCACGTGTTTCTTTATCATCATCAATTCACCTATTAGGTATTAGAGTTTGAAACAGCCATACTTGAGCTATCTGCATCAACCTATTTGTACGACTATGTAAAATTTACCTGTTATAAATACTCAAAAAACCGTAAATATATTCTTTTACTTCTTTTTATTAAATTGTTAACTCCATTCATGGCTGTTTTCATGGTCATATATTAAACGGTTATTTATGTTAATTTATGGTTCGTTATATTGCTGTCAATCAGACCATTTTTGGGCACATTTCTTAAGAAAAAATCACGCTTCATTTTTAACACAGTAAGAATCAAAGAACCCTTCTTCTTCCCTTCCTCAGAAACTGAATTATTTGACTTTTAATCATGAAGTTTAGTGTGAATTAATTTTATACTGCTATGTTGGTTAGCAATGTTAGCATCAACCTTCCTAATCGCTAAAAACTATTAATTTGAAACAGAAACACCAGCCACGGCTACTGAGAAAATCTTCTTCCCCGACAACGCTATCCACGAACGCAATCCGCCAGAAATCAGGATGACATGGAACCGTTTCAACTTGACCACAAATCTCAACGTACAGCTTCGAATCAGTTTATGGGGCTACAAAGAAGTCACGATTAGACCCCAGATGGAGTTCATCGACATCATCGAACAGGGTGTGGCGAACACGGGAGAATACACCATCAACCCACAGAACTTCAGGAACCGGGAAAACTTTATGCACACCGATATGCAGTTTGGCTTCATACAGATCAATCTTACTACTCCTGAAGTATATAATGGACTCACCATTTCTCCGTAAGTATCTTAGTATAGTATATATGGGATGTGTGAAGACCTATAAAACCTTTGCTGTTTATCATTAGTACTTGTAGAATGATTATATTTTATAGAACGTTTCTGTAACTGATTATTTCTATAACCAGTTTCAAGAAAGTTTGGATTTCCAGTTAAAAAAATTCACAAATTTCAGAACTCTTAAGAACGGTCTGATCTTTTTGTCAGGTCGGTGTATATAGATAGGCAGAATTGCGAAGGTTAACAAGTCACATTTTTCAGAATCCTTTGGAGTAGACCTATCCCTCTGGCCTGGTACTTCGCACCTCAATGGGAACGGCTTCACGGAAATCGTTGGCCCCAACAGATGTGCAACAACTGGCTTCGAACCGATCGTTTCCTCAGGAACTTCGCTTCACAAATTTGGGTGTGCCCGTGCACATTAGAACATGCCTTATTGGACAAAGGGCGATTCATGCCTGACCTCGACTGCGACAGAGATACGAATCCAACTTGTAGATACCACTGGGGTGGTATTCATTGCGTCAGAAGTGGTGGACCAAGGTGAGTTAATACCTAGATAGAAAAGAGACTTAAATTAATATTGACAACAGTTTTAGTAGTCTACGTTAACTATCCATAGCATAAGCCATCAATCTTGTGACTATGTTTTCTCCACTTCCTTTAAAAAGCGTTTTGATTCACAGTGCCGAAGGATCTGGACAACAATGCTGCTACGATAAAAACGGTTTCCTGATGCTCTCATACGATCAGATGTGGGGTTCCCGCCCACACAGATCACATGATTTCGGCTTCACACCTTACAATGAAGCTAACAAGGTCAGTGTATAAAGCAAGACATGTTCTGGTTTTACCAACATAAACTGGTCTTATCTTTCCTATTATTCCTGTACTAAAAATTGGAAACGTTAAAAAAACCGAAAGTCCCATTGTTAAGAACGGAGGGAAAAGGAAAAGGGAAGAAAAAGGGAGGCTCAAAATTAAATATAATATAAAAGTAAAAAATAACACACAAAATAAAATGACACGCACCACGCACAATGGATATTGGAGAAATCACACACTCTTTTCATAGAACAAAAGATAAACGTAAATATAAAAAAGTATAACTTCGAAGGAGGGTGGCCGGAGGAGGCAGTCCGTAACACCCATTCTTCTTTGAAACTGTAGAATATCTACTTCTACAGCTTGTACACGTAATAACAGGTTCCATGTAGAAAGATTTCGAGGATAGGTATAAATAGTTCCAAACTTTCTCATTCCATTACCTAAAATTAAAACTTTTATTAACTGGATATTATGAACATCAACAACCTGACACTTATTATGAAGTATATTATGATTGTAATGATTACATTCAAGAATAAGTATACTAATTAAATACATTTCAACAGGTACCATCGCTGTCCCATTGGTTCCACGATATGATTCCGTTCTACCAATGCTGCTCTTGGCAAGAAGAACAAGCTGTCGGATGTGAAACTTTCAGGTATGTACATTATCATTATATTACAATCATTTAAACTTTATACTTATTAGTTAACCAATAGTGTCACAGTACGTTGTACGATGTGGCTTGGTTTTGGACACTCGCTAGTGGGAGAGCCAACCGTCATAAGTTCGACACTTCGGGCATGCTACACCTGCCAGGCTAGTCGTCGTTTTTGCAGCTCTCGTATTGAAATAAAGCCAATTGAAACACATTGTCGTTCTACCTGACACTTCTTATATTCTGCAATAGCCTCTATAGATAGATAGATATTCTTTATTGCGCACCATACAATTGACTTAAAAACTACGTATTACAGACACTTGTTGCACAATTTAGGCGGCCTTATCGCTATAAGCGATCTCTTCTAGACAACCTTAGGGTAGAGGATAGGTGAAAAATAAAGGGTGGGGTGGAGTGGCTATAAATAAGATAATAATACTTATATAAACGATACGTTGATCATCCTTCACAGGTTTGAACGCCGGCCATCTCAAGATTGCGTCGCGTACCAATCACCAGGCGTTGCTGGTATTTTCGGAGATCCGCACATTGTGACCTTTGATGACCTTCAATACACATTCAATGGAAAAGGTACAAAAAAATACAAAACATGTACTATATGTTTTCTGATGTAGAGCAGCGTATACCTGGATACAAATGAAACCTACTGCGGTCACCAACCCGCCTGCTAAGGGACTGGGTGACTAAAGTATATTCCCCAATGAAAGTTGTCATTTGGGAGACCTATGTCCAGCAGTGGCTGATGGTAATGATAGCTAAGTACGAGTATAAAACTTATGTACCTATATTTACGAATAGATACTTTATGCTCCTGAAATTGGTGAAGATAGAAATACAGTAGATTTTGAATACGTAACCTCTAACCTCTGTGCCCCTAACTTAGCTATTACATGACCTATTTTTATTGATGATTCAATGAATCAAGTAAATTAAATACAAATTATACCTATTCGTGAAGAAAACTTATTATTAGTGTCAGTTTATTTTTGTGACAACATTCATTTATTTGTGTTTTCCCAGGTGAATATGTCTTGGTGAGAACAGACCATCCGCAATTGAAACTCGACGTACAAGGCAGATTCGAACAGGTTGCCAGAAACATTCATGGTGCAGTAAATGCTACACATCTCACTTCTATTGTTGCTGCATCTAACAACTCTGTGCCTATTGAGGTAAGTTAAACTCTTATTCCCAAGCCTTACTGATTTTTTTTAAGAACATGAAGTTTTAATTTAGGTACCACTTGGTGAGATTTTAGAGATAACCTGCACATTCCGATTACACACTAATTATTATTTATTTAGTCATTTCCTTTGAGAGCTCGAGTAGAAACAACTCAACAAATTCATTCAGGAAAAGGAGTCAAGTTACTGAGTATGGGATACTAGGGTGATGAGGGTTTGGGAAGTCGAAGACTGTCAATCAATCTTCAAATTGCTATCCACTACTGAACGTTGGCCTCCCCGGAGATTACTAACCATTAATATTCTGCGTAACCTGCATTCTCCTCTTTAACAAAATTCTAACTGCTTCATCTTTAGCAAAATTCTATCTACTTCATACTGTTCTATTTGTGCTTATATATTATTTTCCTTATCTTCAGGTGAGAATACGCCCCCGCCACGCTCAGTGGAGGTACCGTCTTGACGTGTTCGCAGACAACAAGCGCGTCTACTTCGATCGTTCAGCTTTGAGAGTGCAATACTTCCCTGGTAAGACATATCGAATCTATAATCCTGGTATCTACAGTCTAAAACGTATCTTCCCTTTTCATAACTAACATCTATTTTCGCTTGCAGGTGTAACCGTATACCAACCTATGTACATCCTGAACCAATCGGAGATCGTGATCATGTTCGCATCTGGCGCTGGTGTTGAGGTCGTTGAGAACAAAGGCTTTATGACAGCTAGGGTCTACTTACCTTGGACGTATATGGTTAGTTCTAAAACTTGTAAGAAGTTGATGTGATATATGTATATGCCTGCACCACTACACTATCCACTTGTACTTATTATACTCCTGGAATAGACATCAACTGATTATTTATAGGATACCTTAGTTTCAGTTCACGCCTGATGAAATCATATATTTACCTACTTATACATCGGGATGTTTTAAAATTCGGGATGTTTTTAAAGTCCAGAACAATACATTTGGTAAATTGTCTGGATTTTGTCCGAATACTTAAACGATGTAAAACTTTGTTCTTAAAATAATTTTACGTTAGGTATTTCACTTACTCGTAATTCAATGCCGTATTTTCATCAATTTACAACATAAGACCTACTCTACTCTTGTCCGTGGAGGAATTACCACTTAGTGTCTGCTTTGCACTTCCTTACCGACTGTCAACTAGCTGTATGCGAAGAGTGCTTGAATTTTTTGGCCACATAGCTAGGAAGAGTGACCAAAACCTAGAACGGCTCATCGTTACGGGCAAGGTTGACGGCAAAAGACCAAGAGGCCGCAGTCCAATAAGATGGTCAGACCAGATCCGTTCCGCCTTGGACACACGGCTACACGTCGCACTGCATGATGCCAGAAACCGGAACAGATGGCTATACATCATCAGAAAGAAGCTCACCCAAGGGGAACTTCACGACCCTCAGTAATGAGGATTACGACGCGAGGAGGAGATTGCACTTCCTTAATCAACTACAGCCGTATTTAATCTTTCAGAATAACACTCGTGGCCTCTTCGGCAACTGGTCTCTGGATGTTCAAGACGACTTCACTAGACCTGACGGAACAGTGGTGCCAGTAGATCTGAACAATTTCCAATCGGCACATAGAGACTTTGCTCAACATTGTAAGTACTGTCATGATCTGCCAATCTAGTTTAATTAATTGAATCGACCTATCGCAACCTACAAAAATTCTAATAAAAAAACATTTATTTCCAGGGCAATTAACGGATCGAGAAGTTCAAAACATAGGTGTGGCGATGTTCACGAGAGAATACGGACGAACAGCTGCGTACTACAACGACAATGCGTTCATACCGAACTTCATACGAGAACCTATAGATTTCCTACCGTCCAACCGTTCGCAGGACGCCGACAGAGCGATCTCGATATGCCAGGACTCATATCAGTGTCGATACGACTACGGAATGACTCTGGATAGGGACATGGCGGAGTTTACGAAGAACTACCTATCCTCTATTGTGAGTACCTACTACGTTTTATATTCTCTTTTTTACCTATCAATTGTTATCGAGGAAATTATTTAAGTACCTATATCATTGGTATAGGCGAAGGCATGTTTTATGTTAGTTAATGTATATCTACCTACGGGCTGTGCTATGGGGTCATCTGTGTGTATACCTGGAGTCTCAAACTACTTACTTAATACAATTTAATTCTTACCTATCACTTTTAAGTTTGTATATATTTGTAGTACTTCGTTGATTCCGATTTCTATTACACAAGTGCTTTGAGATCAGGTCAATCTACAATGTACATAGACTACAATCATACATATGCGATGTGGTGAAGTGGATACATAATCTTATTTATTTAATCTTTAATTACACAGGGTATGATGGCTTCATGATATCCTCCTAAATGCACTGTCTTAGTGATATCGTACCCATGAACTCCCATGGTACTTAAACATTTAAAATTGTGATTACTCACCATACACGGCCTCATCATACAACAATTATCACCGCGAATCTAACCTGTCCAGAATTACAATGCACTAAGTTGGTACTTTTGTAAAAACCCTGCATAGTCGCATGCGCATGTCTTAGCCATTGTTCTTTTAATTATTGCATCGTCCAAGGCCTACATAGGACAGTCATCCTTTTATGGTGATGCACTCAGTCTTCGTTTGGTGGGCACCGAGATTGTTTACCTCAATATCATATTAATTTTTTCTTGGACACGGCTGGTAGGTAAAATTTTCTTTTTAAGCCAATAGTTAATGTTATAGGTATATTAATCAGTATTTCGAAATGAAAGTCGTTACTTTCGATTCCCACCCGGGACAAACAATCGCGTGATGAACATTTTGTGTGTTTATCCTTGTCTAGGTTTAATTATATATTTGTAGTACCCTCGTTTTTCTAATACATATCACAAGGGCTCAAGCTATTTACTTAGAGATTGGAGAAATGTATGATATTCAATATTTATTGTTAACAGACGAACATAAAGCAACAGAACGCTCGACGAGTCATATCCTGCGGTATTTTGGAGACGCCCCGGTTTGGCAGAAAGAGTAACTTCTTCTTTACTCCAGGAACCAGGGTAAGTAATTCCTACCCTATACATTTTTTACCCTCAGGTTTTTTCTTATTCAAAATGGGATTGCGCTTGGCTGCGATTTACCGGATAAAATTAGTCTAGAGTTTTAAGCAACTAGCGAACCGCCCGACTTGGCATGGGTGCAATACTATATGCATATACATATTATACACATAAACATTCCTCTTGAATCCTTCTATCTATTAAAAGAAACCGCATCAAAATCCGTTGCCCAGTTTTAAAGATATGAGCATACATAGGGACAGACAGACAACAAAGACTTTATGTAGTGAAGTAATTAAAATCGCACACCAATTTAGAATATCAATTGTACACAATTGATTATATAAATTAATGAATGACAAACAAATTTGCCATTGTTATAGCTAATTAAACTACGCGTCTGCCTATCACTAGAACACTTACGAACATTGGTTTCACACAAATCGTCTATTCATTTTCCTTGTTTAATTGTTAACCCTCTAATTACTCATCGTTATTTACTACATTTATGCCATTACTTAGGTCAACTTCGAGTGTAACCAGAATTTCATTCTGATCGGCGACAACCGGAGGATCTGTGAGGAGGACGGGCGGTGGAACATCCCTGATTATGGATACACAGAGTGCTTACGTGAGTACTTTATGCTGTATTTATTATTTACTAGCTGTGCTCGCGACTTCGTCCACGTGGAATAGTTATTTTTTCCCCGTTTTTTTTTATATTTTCCATTATTTCTTCGCTCCTAATAGTTGCAGCGTGATGTTATATAGCCTAAAGCCTTCCTTGATAAATGGTCTATGCAACACAAAAATATTTTTTTAATTCGGACCAGTAGTTCCTGAGATTAGCGCGTTCAAACAAACAGACTCTTCAGCTTTATAATATTAGTTAAGATGTCCTTACTTTTACTTTATTAATTAATTTATCTTGTCTAAATTGTGTTCTATAATGTGTCTCTTCCACGAATGGTTCCTTTTCATGTCAAAAAAACAAGAATATTCACATCAATAAGTTCTTATTAAAAATCAATATACCTAAGTACTATACTCGTTGAATACGAGTTGAATACTTAATATTAAGAAATTGAACAGAATATGACAAACTAGTTCGATGTTTTTGAAATCAGTGATCAGCCTTAGAATATCAATAATTTTCTTCACTCGTAGGCTTTATTATACACCTACATATCTCTTTAAATACCATTACGGCATTTAGTTCTAATCCAAAAATGTTCGGCTAATGTTACTCTACTGTTGTTTTCCATTGAGTCTCTATTTTACAGTGACGTTCTAGTACAGTGACGTTCATAAAACAAAATAATAAACTATCTATTTAACTACTGGTTTGTCCCACCCACTATGATTCTAAGGTTATGAGGAATCTACCTGTGCTATTTTGTATAAATTGTAGATTATGCAGGTATTGTGCCACGGTATATTGTACTAAGGAACCATTTTTTACATCCAGGTAATCAAGAATATTCACAACGCGCTCTATTCTTAACCGGTGGCATCATAGTGGCATGCATTCTACCTTTGTTGCTGTTGATCTGTCTCTTCTGGTTCTGGTGCTGGCACAAGCCGAGAACGGAAGGAAAGGAAGGCTTCAGCTTTCAGGACTACCCGCGATCGAAATCCGCCTCGCGACTTAACCTTAGATCTCAATCAATGGGAAATATCACAGACACCATGAAGTCTTCCACTTTACGAAGCCAAGACTCAGAATCTAAACCGAAACTCCCTGAAACTCCCACAGAGGAAACACCTATCAAACCAATCGCTTTTAGGTCCGCCCCACTACCTCCTGAACCGCAAGATTCCGAATTGGGTTACACTGATTCCAATAAGAGCGATTCGGGTAAATCTGACAAGTCGTCTTTGCCCAAAAAGCGTCGAGGCTACGATAAAACTTACAGAACCAACGAGCCTCTTCCCAACCAACCAGACGTAGATTTCCCCGAAAAACTATGGGATTTGTCCGAAGAGGACTTGCTTTCCTTAACATCTCCTTCAGAGTCCGAGTCCAATCGAGATTCAACTTTAACACGTCCAGCTAAAGACATACATTATGTTAGCAAACCTCGTCAGACTGGCCGCCACGCGCTCGCTAGCGACTCGGGGTATTCAACTAAAGATGGCTCGGAGGATCCTTACGGACCTTCCAAGTATGAAGGGACTTACAGTCCCATTCCATCGCCAACTTATTCCGAAATTTATTCACCTGCCGTCAGTCCTACCTCTGACATCAGTCCGAGGAGTACTTTCAACAATGCTGGTTTACCAGAACCACCAAAAAGTGCCCCGGCTGATGAAATTAAAACTTTCACTCTTCCTCCTAAAAGAGGGAAGTCAATTGAAACTCTTATCGACCCTCCAGCTGTTGAAATGCCTACGTTCAGCAGTCGCTCTACAATGGTTTAGACTTTGAGCTAAGTCCGGATAAATCTGACTTAAGTAACTACTTACTTTGTTTATTAAATCTTACCACCGCTTTAATGTAGACTATTTAATTTTACAAATCGATCGATCACTGCCCTTTTATTGACAACCTGTGGGAGTTTTACAGGGCCAATTAGGTACCTAGACTTAGTTAAAAAGTATTCTAGATGCACTAAGTATTTTTTGCACTTTTAAAATATGTTTAGATGTGTTATCATGATTATATTCAATTTTATTGTTGTTTATGTTTTTATAGTTTAATATTTTATGTAATATTTATTTAAGTAATAAAAAACACAAAACCGAATATAAATTCACGGTGAGAGGAAATTTCTGTTCCCAAAGGTAGAATTGCCACTATGCATGCATTTTTTTTTTAATTCTTGAAATAAGAAAGCAAGGAATAAGTTTTCGTGCCCACAATTCAGTGGAATAGAAATTTTCTCGATCGCGTGATGTTGAGTTTCATTGCCCAATCTCTTATTTCTTGCTTTCTTATCTAGCGTACACAATAGAATTTAGGTCATGTAAAGAGGTGAGTGTCTCATTTTTTTATTTGCTTTGTTTCGATAATAAGATAATAATAGATAAACGAACTGACGCTGATATCTTAATTGTAGTTACCGTAAGCAGTGTTTTACTAGTGTGCACACTCGTATAATATTCATTCATGATTGTATGCGTCTAAATTGAATTTAGAATGTGTGCAATCTTTTAAAACAAAGAGTGCTACAGGTATCCTTAAAATGCTTGCCCATGGTTGAAATTTATGGACTTAAACTTTTTTCAATTAATGGAGCGCATGGATGACCCTACTTCGCCTAATACTTATAGTCTACTATTGAGCGCGATAGAACATGCCAGTCAACGCTGACTGACAAACAATAGTTTTTCTATTGTGTCTAGTTTCCCGGCAAAGCGTTAACTCTCGCCTTGTAAATAAGATAAATGCCTAGGTACCTAAATAACCAAGTCATGCCACGCTATACACATGTCGCAGTCATCTGGTTGAATCTCCTATTCAATTGAATGGCTAGCGCGTTCATTGAATGACGACATTCAATTGAATGCTTAAAGGACAACTCGTCAAGTTATTGATTGAAACATTCAACGTCTTGACTGAACGTCATTTTAGCATAGTCGTTGAATGGGTAAAAGTTAACTTTAGTTTATAATTTTTCTTTAAAAGTATCCGGCCGCGGCGTATTAATAGGTAAATCCATGCTGTCACACTATTTTATTACGAATAAGTCAGTTTATAGTAAATCTAATCAAAAAAATATCAACTCTGTTCATATCTTTTTGATCATCTTTGACGCCGTATTTGTTTTTGTGACTACTAACGCCGCGTGGGAAAAGAATGTACTAAATTACAATCACCTGACTGCTTTTACGTCCGCTCTTTTCAAAGGGCTATGTTTCAATCCGCTACCTAGTTGGACGTCAAGTGACACGTGTTTAGTTAACGTTCGGTCTAGTCATTCAATTGAATGTCGTCATTCAATGAACGCGCTAGCGATTCAATTGAATAGAAGATTCAACCAGATGACTGCGACACACACATATCGCCATCTAGCCCCAAAACGAATCTTTTACCTACTAGACAACTGATAAACTTACTTATACCTACTTTTTTTTCAATTTGAAGACCCAAAATGCAACTATCGTCTCTTATTTCAATTCCTTTGGTAAATAATCACTTTACTACAACCTGCCTCACCTACCAGGTCAGCAAGAGTACTCCGCGCGGACCCTGGGCGCGACTTGGGGCATCATCAGCGCCGTGCTGGTGCCCATCGTTATTGTGCTCATCTGCATCGGCTGGCGCATCCTCAAGCGCAGGAAGCAGGAGGAGAAGGATGAAGAGGAATTCATGAATATTAAGTATGTTCAGTTTCAGCATTATAAGCTAATTTTGTTTGTTAATTCCCTACATTGACCTACCACCTTCGGTTCGTCCGGGCCCAATAACGCCCAAACAATAGGGACTATGCATCAGAAATAATATGTTCGTGTCTGGTTTTGGGAGAAAAACATTGGGAGAGGCCTATGTCCAGCAGTTTACTAATAAAGGCTGATGATGTAAACCAGTAATCTGGTTTAACGTAAAATAGATAAAAATATACTACGGACACAAAAATATATGAATCAAAATTGGCGAATTGAAAAATGGACGAGATACCTGCTACAGGAGTTGTTCCTATAGCGCGAATGTAACGTCTAGTAATTTGTACAAACCTGTCCATAAAGCTCTATCTCGTACAATAGAAAACATTTTTAAAAATTCTTTGACGTCTGTGTACCCACGTAGAAGATAAAAAAGTTCCATAAAAAAAACAAAGTCGTGCATATGATCCTGATCCCGTCAATGGCTATAGTTACAGACATTGGCGCCATTCGCAACTTTTTTGTTTCTACTCTGCCAAATTAGCCAGCTGATCTGCATATGTACCTACCTACTTAGATCATATCTCTTTGACGAAAACTTGAAAGAAACGCTCACGGAAACGAGAGATCCGCGAGAGATACTTAGTTAGGTAATTAAAAACAGTCCTTATCGAAATCTTTTCTGAGAGCACGTTGGCTATCGAAATTTTTGATAATACGACCGAATATTTCGAGAATGTCCCCACTCGATTCTCCAGATTCCGAAAGAGATCTTTCCAACCGCATTTGTGAATAGCCCCACTGAGACCTTCTAAAAAAGGCATAGCTTAGTCCTTCCTTTAGCTCTAATCATTTTGCAGGACCCGTGCAATCGACCCTGACGAGTCGATGAAGATAAACTCCGATGACGACAGCATCCCATACAAGAAGGGGCCAGAAGACAGTCCTGTTCCCACCGAGCCCGTACAGATAGTCAACAGTGACAGCACTTACCCCTACAACTCACCTTACGATCCGCAACTAGCCGCATCGTCACATCAGTACCCGCCGCCCCCAGAGGACCAAACAGTCCAGCACTCTTACCCATCTTCCCCAGTCGACGTATCTACGACGATACAAGACTACCCGACACAAGACTACCCTCCTCCACCGTCTCCGGGGAACCAACCACAGGCTCAGCGATGGGGAGGCGAGACGGAAATTAATTAATTAATTTTTACACTATTTTAGAGTTTTATAGTAGGCATGTTAAGCTATGTTATGAGTTAGGTACACTATCGTATCTTAAATGAACGATTGACTTTCTGTATCCACCGAATATATGAAGCTAGGTTTAATAAATATTTGGTAAGAATAAAGATTTCTTTTGGTAATACTTTCGAAAACAAACTAATTTTATGGGAATTATTTGTTCAGTACAATTTTAACAGATCACAAAATTATTTATATTTGTTTATTGGGTAATATTATTAAATATAATTAGACACTTAAGTAACTTAGTCTAAGCGTTTATTCCAAAGTACCTATTCTATTTACTTTAATTCAATTGATTGCCATAATAGTTTCTACAACTACCTAATAATTTTGTTTTATGACGACGATTTTAATTATTCATCATGACAAACTGCTAAAATAATCGTATTTATTTATTATAAACCTATACACTTGTAACCATTGAGGATTTTTGTTACATTCTACCTGCATTGGTATAGCGGTTTTGTAGAATAAAGTTTTATAACAATATAAATTATTTTATTTAGATTTTTCGTTGTCTACTCATTTATGAAACGTTATTAGTTCCCCAAATATTATAACTATTAGTAAGTAGGTATAGCTATACAGTGTAGTTAATTAAATATTACAATTTTTGAAAAAAAAGCATAAATAATTATTAACTAAGAAACTACCAAAGCCACCCCATATAGAATTTAAATCCTTACCTACTGCTATACTGAGGAAAACTGCCATAATCCCCTCCTATACTAAAGATCAGTCACAGTCTGCTAGTCAGGCTATCAAGGCTTCCTCTTAAGGCACAGTACTGCCCTCGGCGCTAGACTGCACCCGAGGGTTTGGAAGTGGGTACCTATGTAGCACCGAACACGGCGAGGTGCGTGGTTGCGCCCGCAGCTGTTGAATTCTATAGTACTTAGACGTATAAGTAGCGATAAACTGCACACCGAAAGTCATGGGCAATCACGCTTCTGCAAGGTAGAGCTCCGTCGCATTACGTTTGTAATGTAGAGTACTTACTATTAGAGACTGGCTCGGTGGCTCAATTGGTAGTGACCTCTGCCTTCTGAGCCAAGGGTCGTGGGTTCGATCCCCACACAGTACAAACATTTGTATGCATGAACATGTCTGTTTGTATTGGTCTGGGTGTTTTCTATGTATATTATGTATTTATTTACAAAAAGAAAATGTATCTAAGTAAGTTTATCAGTTGTCTAGTACCCATAGTATAAGCTTCGGCTTAGTTTGGGGCTAGATGGTGCTGAGTGGCCCGGCGTGGCATGTCTTGGGTTATTTATTTATTATTAAGCCACTATCTTAATCACAACAAAGTGTAGGTAGAGGTGTTCTCTTCAGCCTATGACACCGATCTAAAATTCACGCTAATGTGGCGAGCTTCTCTAGCAGACTCGATAATCTGGCTCCATTATCGGGTTGATACAGTCATGTCCAATAAGCTTTTATGGCTAAAAATTGTTATTAGTCCGTCTTTTAGCATATTCAAAAATGAAAGTTTGCTAAAAGACAATTTTTTGCCATAATAGCCTATTGTCCAATGGATAGAAAGTGAGTGGCCCAATGTTAACAAAAACAAAATGTCACTTTGATGAGTTTGACGTTCCGATTTCGACTGACATTTAATAATAATAACCTGAAAAATGAAGTCGAAACTTCAGAAGTTTCTATATTTTTACGATTATAATCAATAAAAGATAACATTCCTATCATTAAGTTGAAACAGCGATTGAAACGGCAGTAATCATGTGCAGTCTATAATTCTAACACTATTAAGGAATAAAATAACACCGATATAGTAACAATAACATAATTGTTGTTACATCAATTTACACAAAACACAGTGAAAATTAGGTAATAAATGTGTACAGGTGTACACATTTATCTATATGACCCGTAAAATAACTGTGTGAGGTTGATACATAAATGTTTTTTTAATGATTAAAGTGATTTAATCATAAATTAATTTACTGCGACGTTCGAGTTCATTTTAGCAAATGTTATTCGTCTTTCAGGTCCTTATAGTGCTAAAACAATGATGTACGGACGATCAAGATGAATTTCAGATCTAAAAATGTCCTCTCCTGTCTATTTCTTCGACCCTGGCTAGGAGTTCCTTTAGGGATATGGATAGCGGTGTCAGTTGTTTACTATTGGTGGTTAATCTCGAGGATCAGTGTCTTGGAGACACAGAACAGAGTGTTCAAGACACAGCTGAGGCTGTCTCAGTCTGTGATGAGACAGATGTCTGTTGATTCTGTTACTACTTATAAAATTCCCGTTGTAAGTACTGTTTCTTTTATTATTTTGAATTGATCAATGTAAACAATAGGCTGTTAGACTGATTTTGACCCTGATTGGTTAAGTAGTCATCTGGCTTAGTACAGGAGGTGATAAACCATTGAACATAAATTAATTAATGCAATGTCTGTATATCTTTGTTCTAGATACCTGATGCCTTAGGTACTATTTGTGAGACAATTCACATTGCCCTGGTGTGCATGGGCAAGTGTATGCGGCTGATTACCCCCATGCTGAAATCCCTGCTGCATCACCGGCAGAATCCCCTGCACTTCCACTTCATTGTGGACGGCACATCGGAACATATCACTAATGTACTCTTTGAAACATGGGACTTGCCAGATGGTTAGTGTGTTTCGGTATTATTTTATTTAATTAGTCTTAGCATATTAACTAACATATAACTTGGAGCAACTTAGAACATAATATACTAAGGCCGGGTTCCCATTACGCCATTGTTATGGTAAAATTGCCGGAAGGCCTAAATTGTATGAAAAATGCCAGGCTCTGCGAAAAAAACGGACTCGAGATAATGTGAATAGCTTCATACAATTTGTAGCCGGTCTGGCATAATGGGAACCCGGCCTAATATTTTTCTAAGTTGGTTCTAGTATGGACTTTATGTTGGGACTGTATGTGCTTGGTTCACAAAAAAAAATTAGATTTTGAAAAACTTTTAAAGGTTTTCACGGCAATCCGATTCGTGCCGCGTCGTGCATAGGGTGCCCTGGAGGATCACCCAACCGCGCCCTACCCTAATGCCGCTACTAAATGGAAATTTGGACCTTTATTGGTTAAATCTTTTATTTTTGACCTTATAATTACAGCCTAATGCCAGTTATCTCTCTTCTTCTCATTTTAAAAGTGCAAAAGAGATTAAACGACTGTCACCAGTCCTCCAACTAGTGTAAGTTTATGAATGTTTATTCTTTTTACAGTGAAATACACGTGCTACAACGCCCAGAACCGTCTGATGCAAGTGAGGTGGATACCCAATAGCCACTATTCGGGCATTTATGCTCTGGTCAAATTGTTGTTTCCGGACATACTGCCGAATACACTGAAACATGTAATTGTTTTGGACTCTGATTTAACTTTCTTATGTGATGTGGCAGAGCTGTGGAGCATGTTTAGAAATATGACTGATGATCAGGTATCTATTCTATACCTAACTGTAATTTTCAAGTGTTTTATATCTATTGTCTGTGCTATAGGGAGTGATTTGAAAAATCGTTTTCCTAACTTCCTTTCCAGTTTTTTTAGGTAATGGTAACTTTTGATGAAAAAAGGAACCTTGTATCTTTGCTATTTTTTATTTTAATTGAAAAAAGGAAAAGTATGCGTCCTATACATTTTTATGATCTTAAGGCTTAAATATAATGTAATTATTTTGACCCCCAAAACATCCCTATTTTTAACATTGGTAGGTTTATATTATTGTCTTTTGGTGCAGATTATCGGCCTAGTTGAAAACGAAAGCGACTGGTACTATGAGACAACAAAGCGGTGGCCGGCGTTAGGCCGAGGGTACAACACAGGCGTCATGCTTCTAGACCTGCAAAAGATCCGAAGGAACACAGACTGGACCACACTTTGGCATGACGCTGTGAACGATAACTTGGACCGTTTGAAGCAGACCACTTTGGCCGACCAGGATGTCATCAATGCTATTATAAAGAAGGATCCTAAATATGTGTATAATATAAGCTGTCAGTATAATGTGCAGATGTCGACTAAAACGTTGGCGAAAAATTGTTATGGAGAAGATAGGAATAATATTAAGGTATGTGCATTTTTTCTCTATACTACGAAAATGTGAGTTATCTTGAAATTATTAATTAGTAGATACTACGGTTTCTGTGATACTTTCGTCTGACCAAATTTCGGCCACAGCAATCAATTTAAGCAGACTAGCCAAACGCTCAGGAGAATAGGTGTTTGTGTATTATATAAAAAACATTTTTAAATTCTAGATCAATTAAAACTTCTTATAAAAATATGTAAAGAGCTGATTCTTTGACATTATTGAATAGTGAAAATCTGAATATTGCAGGTGCTACATTGGAATTCGCCCGGAAAATATAACATTAGGATAAGAGATGCAGATTTTTTTAGAAACATTCACCAGTCCTATGTCAATTTTGATGGAAATTTACTGAGAGAAAAGCTACATACTTGTGGACAAAGTGAAATGGTCACTTACAAGGTAAGACTGACTTTAACATTTCCTTTACTTCCGATATTGCTCATATTACATATATAGTTTACTAGCTGCGCCCGCGACTTCTTCCGCGTGAAATGGTATCTTTTAGTAACATTTTAAATTATTTAGGCTAATTATTTTACAAAATAATTAGCTTTCCATCAGGCATAGGGAAGCCATTATGTCGAGCTACTATAACAAAAATGACAAATATAATTTTTCGATGTCATATGTATCCATAGCAATAACATATAAAATAAGTTTCAAGCTTGAAAAAATGGGTCACTATATAGTCATTCATAAGTTCAAAAATATGCCTTACTACATTGACTTAAAAATAGAATTCATTACTAATTTCGCTGATTTTTCTAGTTCTAATTATGGAAATGTATATTCTAGTTATTGAAACCGTTTTACATTCTGTTG